>JAUIMM010000396.1:6397500-6877500 GCA_031769625.1 Taudactylus pleione
CTTGTTTCTAAAATGGAGTCTAGCTGCCATTTGCAAGATGGCGTCACGCACGCTTCAATTTTAAACTGATCTTGTCTCAGCCAATTATTCAGCTTCGACAACTGATACAGGTAATCAGGACAATATAACCCACATTGTCACAAAATTGGCTGTATTTTTCCCATTAATTGTCATCTTCACGTTTAAGCAGAAAGAGAGTGAGTCTGCAGCAGATTATTTTACCAGAGCGCTGCAGACCATTACCCAATACACAGGTATAGAGGACATAAAAGACAACACTCATCACAGGGAAATGACAATCACAGTGCTTATGGATGGTCTTAAGGACACTCTAAAAGCCAGGGTTCAGAGCTCACTTCCTGGGTGGAGGGGAGTTACAGTAGACACACTCAGGGAATCTACAATTGAACATGATAAAAACATCTTTAGGAAGAGAGAAATGCAGAGCGAGAAACTAATGGCGGTTAGTATCCAAGCTCTGGAAGGAATCCAAATAACACCGCAGCATTCTTACCACACTCAGCCACAATACACTGATCCCATACAACCTTCAAACCCTTATCCCTATACACAACCACAATCTTTCCTCATTTCTCAACCCACACAACAACAACCTTTCACAACACGTCAACTATGAAGGTGTTATAGGTGTAACCAGGGCCACATAAGTAAGTTCTGTAATGCTAAAAAATGGGAAACACCAAACCAGGGAACACCGACATACAGAAGGGGCACCCACAACAGAAAGGACAATTACAGCCATCACCTGCTCATGTCGCAGCAGTGAATGCTTTGCTGGAAGAAGATAGTCAGCTCTAGGGGTCAGGTCACACCTGTAGTCTACAGTCAGTCAGGTTAACTGGGGATGTTAGAGAAGAACCTGTAATGTTAATTGATATAGCTGGTACTAAACATTATTTTCTTGTAGACACAGGGGCGACCAGATCAATGATAATATCTCCATCTAATTTACAGGTGACCAGCGAAACAGTACCAGCAATGGGTGTAATGGGTAAAGTGCAACATTATCCTTTAACCAAATCTGCAGAGGTTACTACCAGTCTATCGGTCCATTGCATACCAGGCACGCATTTCTCCTGGCAGCAGCGGCCCCTACTAACCTACTGGGAAGGGATTTGTTATGTAAAATGGGATGTGCCATTTATTGTACCCCTGATGGTATATTTCTAGATATCCCAGAGAGAGTTGCGCACAAGGTAAGGGATATACTGGGCACTCCCCAAAGGTTAATGTTTCACTCTACTGTTTCAGATAGAAATCCATTTCAAGTAGAACAAATGTTATCTCAGATACCAGGGTCCCTCTGGACTAAAGATGGACTGGATTGATGGCAAACGTAGCTCCTGTAATGGTGAATCTAAAAAGCGGTAGGCAAGGTTACTACAACAGGGAATTTTAGTCCGTACAGCAAGTGTAGCCAACAGTCCCATCTTTCCTGTGAAGAAGAGTGGTGGGAGGGGTTATAGGCTGGTACAGGACCTTAGAGGGGTTAATAAGGTAGTAGAGAGCCAATTCCCCATGGTGCCGAATCCAGCTGTCATTCTTATGCAGATCCCACCAAATGCAACCCATTTTACTGTCATTGACCTCTGTTCTGCTTTCTTCTCTGTCCCTCCATCCTGACTGTCAGTACCTATTTTCATTTACATACAGGGCAGTACAATACACATGGACACAATTGCCCCAGGGCTTCATAGACAGCCCCAGTATATTCTCCCAGGCCTTACACAACTGTTTACAATCTTTTCAACCTGCCAATGGATCTGTTCTAATACAATATGTGGATGATTTATTGTTGTACTCTGATTCGTTTATGTCATGTTTAAATGATACTAAACTTTTATTGCTTCATCTCTCGCAAACAGGACACAAGGTTGCTAAAGACAAACTACAGCCATGCCAGCCCAGGATTAAATACCTGGGATATTGCCTAACCCAGGGGTTACGACACCTGACCACTGACAGAATCCGGGCCATACAGACCATGACACTGCCATGTAACCAACAGCAAATCTGTACCTTCTTGGAATGTGTGGATACTGCACAATGTGGATCCCAGGTTTTTCTATTTTGGCCTTGCCATTACAGGACTTAGGGCTTCATTCAGAGGCGGCCGTATGGTCTATGACTGCACGGCCGCCTCAATGTTTGTCCATTGCGCATGCGCACGAGGGAGCCGGCTCTTTCGTGCGCATGCGTGAGACCCGCTACGACCGACAGCGCTGGTCGTAGTGGGTCTCTTTCCAAGGGGGCGAGCTGTCGATGTTGATTGACAGCTCTCCCCGTTTGGAAGGCGGGCCGGGGGGGTGGCAGCCCAAACGGAGTGGTTCCCATGGGAATGCCTGCCGTTTGGGGGAGGCCCCACTGACATCACTAGTGATGTCAGTGGAGAGCTTCTGGCTCTGACAGAACCAGAAGCTCTCCGGGGCTTATGACAAGTGAGACCCTACCCTAGGGTCTCGTCGTAAGCCCCGATGGTCGCGATGGTCTATGACCATCGCGACCATCACCTTAGCGGTCGTTAGAGCTGTGGGTGTAAACCCACAGCCTAACGACTGAAACAGGCGGCCGGTCAGGATGCAAGCGGCCGTCCAGTTTCTGAGCGACCGCTTGTATCCTCCGACCACCTCTGAATAAGGGCCTTAGTCTCTTCCTCAAAGCCCGATCGTGTCATACACACAGAGGAAACAGAGCAGGCTTACCTTAACCTTAAGGATAGTCTGACGAGAGCACCTGCATTGGGAATACCGGATTATAAAAAAACCTTTCGATTTGTACTGTATGGAAGCTAATGGTTGCGCAGCAGGTGTCCTCACACAAAAACATGTTGATGCTAGTAGGCCCATAGCATACTACAGTGCACAATTGGACACTGTGGCAAGATCACTCCCAACGTGTTTAAGAAGTGTAGCAGCAACTGCTCTATTGGTCAGTAAGAGTGAGGATGTAGTACTAGGCCATGATATGATTGTCTAATACACCCCATGCTGTATCTACTTTGCTGAATTCTGCCCAAACCAGACATGTCTTCTCAGCTAGGTTCACGAAATGGGAACTAGCCCTAATAGCACCTGCAAACATCACCATTAAGCGGTGCAGTATGTTAAATCCAGCAACGTATTTACCATATGTGCCTCAGGATGCACAAAGGGTGGAGAGAGGTGAGTCGCTGGTGGAAGGTGAGTTCTGCAGGTATGTTGATGCACATGATTGTATGGAATATCTGAATCAGACCCTAAGTGGCGGAGCTGGTGGCACTAAGAAGAGTGTGTGAATTAGCAAAAGACAAATCTGCTAATATTTACACTGACTCTTGGTACGCCTTCAGGGTAGTACATGATTTTGGTGCTCTATGGCATCTGAGAAGTTTTATGACAGCAGCAGGCACACCAGTCGCACATTCCAGACATATAAAAGGACTACTGGCAGCGTTCCAATTGCCTAAGGCAGTGGCCGTAATTAAGTGTAAAGACCATACATGTGAGAATGATCCAGTGTCACTGGGCAATAACAGGGAAGATGAAGCTGCCAAATGGGCAGCAGGGTTAAAAGTGAACATGCCAATTAACCAAATGATGTTTCAAACGATTGATATGCAGAAATTAATTGAGATGCAAAATTTGTGTTCCATTCAGTAAAAGGCAGTTTGGAGGTCCAAGGGACGTGGGCAAGAGTCCTCTGAACTCTGGAGAGATGGACAAGGTAAGCCAGTGGCTCCCAAGGCGTACTACCCAAGCCTGGCTGAGGCAGCACACGGTCTGACTCACTTGGGAAAACAAGGTATGTGCAAATTGGAGAGAGAATACTGTTGCGCAGCGGGTTTTTCTTCCCAATTGGATAAAAGAGCAATGTCCTGTTTGACCTGCTTGAGGAAAAAACATTGGGAAAACAATCCCTACCGAGCCATTCCACATTCATCTGACCAATGGACCTTTTCAGGTAATACAAATGTATTTCATCCAATTACCACCCTGCAGGACTCTCAAGTATGTATTAGTGTGCACTGATTTGTTTTCTAATTGGGTTGAGGCATACCCAGCTGCCACTAATACTGCTACGTTTACTGCTAAAATAGTACAAGAGTTTGTATGCAGATACGGTATCCCTAGAATTATCGAAAGTGATAGGGGTACTCATTTCACAGGTGATGTCTTCCAAAACATGTGTAAGTTGATGGTTATTAATAGTAGACTTCACACCCCCTACCGACCGCAAGCCAGCGCCAAGGTGGAGAGGATGAACGGTACTATTGAAAATAAATTAAGTAAGATCATGGCAGACTCCTAGACCCCCTCTCAATCTGTCCCACTTTGAAATACTCTTTGGTAGACAACCTCATTTGATTATAAGTCCGCAGGAAGATTTCGGTGGGAAGGTCCATATCAGGTGTTGCTGACAAGTACAACTTCCTTGAAAGTGGCAGAGAGAGATACCTCAGTCCATTCCCCTCACTGTAAGAAGGTCAACCAACCGGTGGAGAGACAAGGCGGAATCGAGGCAGATAACGTTGACCTGTCAAATGCGAGTCTGTTCCCGGGAGGGTTAAAGTTTACAGTGAGATACCTGAGCTAAAGAAACTTGTAGATCATTGTTTTCAGCAATGGAGTGGTCTGCTGTGGTTATCTTTGTGTTTTCTCCCAGAGTTCTCATTATCCTGGGTTGTTTCAGGATCTCTGGTTTCTGTGACAGAGGACAGAGGATGGAGAGGGGAGCTGATGGTGATATCGATGGAGTGGAGTTGGGAGAAGGAGCAATTCAGTCACAAGGGCGGTATCTGACCAAACCCAGTACAGTAATTGTTAAGAGATCTGCTATTGTGGAAACTCAGAGACAGTGTGAAGGTCTATCATCTGAAGATTATTGTATTTGTGAGTTTTGTGGGTCCTTAGTTGATGAGAATTGCATCCAGCAGTGCCATCCTAAGTATAACCAGTATTGGGGTGGGTATCCTTTAGAGAATTATCATACCATAGTGGGCAAAGTTTTAAACCAGACTGACTGTTGGGTGTGTTCTCATGTGCCTCAGGGACAGGATAATGTAGGGTTAGTGCCGTTTCCATTAAATGTCTCTGAGGTTTTAGAATTACACTGGATGGAAAATTTCTTAACACCAAACCACCTCATTTTAAACTCCACCAGTACCAAGTAGATAAATCACTTCTATGTTTGAACATCACCAACTTCAATAAACCAGGAAGTTGGGAGGTGACTGGGAATAACCAAACGATGACCTTCTCACTAAGAGCTGATTATGAGCCTATAAATTTTGAACTGTTACGCACAATTAGGTTAAATGGGAGACACTTCCGGTATCGGTACACACTGAGTGACATCAAAGAAATGATTGTCAGAGTACCAGAAGGGTACTGTGCCAGGGTTATACAACCAGAAACATCTATTAGCCAGATGGGAGAACCTGAGATAGGATAATTTGTTAGGGAAATGTGTTGGATGATCATGATGCATTCTATTCCTTATGTTCTTCCCGATGATGTATATTTTATATGTGGAAGGAAAGCGTATAAGTGGCTCTCTCCGAGTTCCAAAGGTTTGTGTTATCTGGGAAGAGTACTCCCAGAGGTTATGACCCTTAAACATGGTGAAATGCTTAGTATTCATAAAAACACACCATTAACAAGAAAAACAATATCTAGCGCTCCCAAATGTAGCAGCTTCCTATTAGTGTAGTCAGTAAACTGGCTACATAAAGCAAAAAAGTATGGAAATAGAAGCGCTTGTAAATGATCTGTTATATCAGATCATTTAATACTTTATAACAGATCATTTACAAGCGCTTCTATTTCCATACTTTATAAAAACACACCATCACCATAACTTCACACACAGTATTTACATAGAGAAAAGAAATATGATACCTGGTGATGTACATAAAGCCACACAATTGATTAGCAAAACAACTGGCTTTCAAGTTTTAGTCGCATTGGATCCCACCAGGATCGCTTGGGGTACACTAAATTTTAGATATATCCAAGATCTTGCTAAATTATTAGATTATATCACCGAGATATATGATGACACATTTAGGTACACAGGTAAGGAGTTACAGGCCTACAAGAAAGAACTGGTGCAACATAGGCTAGTGTTAAATTATTTAACCGCTGTCACTGGTGGGTATTGTGTAATTTTGGCCACCCAATTTGGTGTAAAGTGTTGCACATATATTATAAATAATACTAGTGACCCCAAGGAGGTGATAGACCGGAAGATGGACGAAATTCTGCAGCTGAAATGGAAATTTCGGAAGAACCATAATGCTTCAGTGGCTGAAGTAGAGGAGAAGGTAGAAGAATAGGTTTCATGGTTGAATCCAGTGAAATGGTTCTCCGGTCTAGGAGAGTGGGTTCAGGAAATAGTTGCTAGCATAGGTAAACTCCTGATCCTCATATTGGTTGTCATCATAGTCATTGCCTTATGTGTCAGGTGTGTTCCTACTGTGTTGAAATGTGGAAAATGTAAAACTAAAGTTACTCGAAGGAATGAAATTATGATGGTGGTCAGTAGTAACAATATGAATACTGAGGTAAATGAAGGACTGCATTACAACCTTGAACTGGAATGTAACATCAGATGATTTATAGATTTAGCCATGCATGAAATGTTTTATGAAATGTTATTTTAAACATCTTAAATAATGTAAGTTCCTATCCCCCTTCCAGACTTCCTTTATAGGTTAGATGCCCATCTTTCCCATGATCTCCCAAGATCTGTGGTATGCATATAAAGGTAGTATTATGTCCCTCCCAGAGACACATTATTGTTGTTTTAAGAACCACCTTGTGCCATCCCATAATATAACATTAAATAATATGCCATAGTGTAAACCTAAATAAAATTTTAAAATCAGAGTGTGATTGCATGTTGTTTGCTATCAAAGGGTGGACTGTCGAAGCCGGATAATTGGCTGAGACAGAATCTGTTGGAATTAAAATCTGCACGACACCATTTTGCGAATGGCAACAAGACTCCATTTTGCAAATGGCCACCCAGCGCCATTTTTGCGAATCTCACACAATATCAGTAATACGGCAATATTATTATTAAGCGTCGTGCGATTCCCATGCAATAGAACAATGTTAAAAGTCCTCATTATACAAATACATACATTTACTAAAACATATAATATTAACAATCCTGCAAAACACGTACTACGATGTACTCCACAAACACGTAGACGCACAATGCTAACTAGCGTCTTTTGTTAATATCCTTACACATTGCACACTTACATAGAAGGGTTCCCTAGCATTAAGGTTAATCTAGGTTTTATTCATTATTAATTATGTAATAAAGTGACTGTATTTAAGATCTCAGGTTTAGTATATGATAAGCAGACCGTGTTTGGTGCCATTCTAAACCACTGTTTATTTGCAGACTTCCGGTTCCATCGGCGAGGAAATCTCAACATGCGTCTGCAAATTATGGATCATAGAGAGTTAGACATTGAAATGTACTCTGTAATGTAGCCAGTTTAGACTTGTTCTTTGGCGGGAAAACGGACACAAAGAACTGTTGGAGGCTGAACTATTACTGTCACGGCTGTGGATTCTTGAGACTGTGGCCCTGATTCAGAGCTGGACGCTATTGCGAGCGGCCAGGTCAAGACCATAGCGACCATTGGGCTTGCAATGAGACCCTTGTGGTAGTGTCTGGTGGCCGCAAGCCCCAAGAGAGCTTCTGGCTCACGTGAGCAGGCACAGTCACGTGAGCGGACAGAGTAACTAACCCGGAAGTGCAGCAGGGATATACCGCGAATGAACAATTGACCACTATTAAGTGAGTATAAAGCTGAGGAACATGCAGACAACAGCATTTGCCCTTGATAAACTCCAAATTGTGGATGAAACGCGTTGGACCAGCACCCGTTATTGACTTTTTATTACTATATTGTAACGTGATTACATTGATTGCATTGTCACCATCTGTTAAATAAATCCTATTTTTTAATCCATACTCCCATCAGTAGCATCATTAGTATATAGCACCATATACCCTCTCACTCACACCCACTGGGACAGGAGCCGGTTACCAGGAGGACCAGCAGAAGCTGCTAGGGTGAAGTAGAGGAGAGAGAAGGTGTTCACAATGTACGCAACAAATAAGAAATAACGGGAGCAGCATACAGGATTAGGATTTTACCTCAAGTCCAGTATTATTGAAAACACTGTCTACAGTTTTTGCCAAGCAGACATACTGATAATTCTGAACTGACTTCTGTACAATTTTTGTTATCATTAACTTTGCATACAGACTATAATTATTAACTGAAGATTCTACCTACAGCTATTGCTGACCAGCTGGATCAATAACTTGGAACTAACTCGTAGTTTGGGATACAGCCAACACATATAATTCACACAAGTATATATGCACCTCAAATAAGTATTGTATATAATAAAGGGACAAACAGTACATCATTCTACACCACAAAGCACTTACCCTTCCCCCACCATTGCTATCATTAATTATAGGAGGTTGGAACACCTCATAGAGTAAGTTGCTAGTGGTGTAGTTAGTGAGAACATTACCCTGAGAGCACCTACCGTCCACTTGTTGTATTGCATCAGTCTTAGACATGTTAAGTTTAAAAAAACTCTAGGACATCCATGAAGAGATAGCAGAGAGACAGTTGGAGATACGGGTAAGGAGCGAGGGGGGAGAGGTCAGGGGTGGAAAGGTAGATTTGAGTATCACCAGCATAGAGATAATATTGGAGATCAAAAGAGTTGATGAGTTCACCTAAAGTGGATGCATATAGGGAGACTAGGAGAGGTCCAAGAACAGAACCTTGGGGAACTCCTACGGTTAGTTGAAGTGGGGGGGAAGAGGAGTCATGAGAGGAGATAGAGAAGGAACAATCAGAGAGGTAGGAGGATAGCCAGGAGAGGGCAGTGCCACATAGACCAAGAGAGTGAAGGATTGGCAGAAGGAGAGGGTGATCCACAGTGTCAAATGCAGCAGAGATGTCAAGAAGAGTGTGCAGAGTAGTGGCCCTTGGATTTGACAATAAGGAGGTCATTGCATACTTTTATGAGGGCAGTTTCAGTGGAGTGGAGAGAAAAGAAGCCAGATTGAAATGAGTCAAGGAGGGAGTGGGAGGAAAGAAAGATGGTTGTAAACAATACGCTCAAGAAGTTTGGAAGCAAAAGGGAGGAGAGAGATGGAGAGTATGCTAAAATCAAGGGTAGGTTTTTAAGAATGGAAGAGACAAGGGCATGTTTGAATGCAGAAGGGACAGTGCCAGATGATAGGGAAAGATTTAGGAGGTGGCAAGATGGGAACAGGCAGAAGGAAACAGGTAACAGAAGAGACGGGAAGGGATTGGGTTAAGGGGGGAGGTGGAAGGAGGGGAGGACCTGATGAGGGCCATGACTTCATCTCCAGAAACAGGGGAGAAGGATGTCATAGTTGGTGAGACAGATGGGGAGGGGTGGTCAAGGAAAGGAGGGGCAGGAGTGCTGAGGGTCTGATGGGATATGATGTCCTCACATATGGAGTCAATTTTAAATGTAAAGTAGGTGGCAAAGTCAAGGGCAGAGAGCGAGGAGAGGAAGGGCAGAGGAGGGAGTTGAAAGTGGCAAAGAGACGCCAGGGGTTTGCGGACTGGGAGGAGATGAGGTTCTTGAAATATGATTGTTTTGAGAAGGACAGGGCAGCACTGTAGGATGAGAGAATAAATTTGAAATGGAGGAAGTCTGCCTTTAGAGCGTGATTTCCGCCACTGATGCTCAGCAATTCGTGAACACTTTTGCAAGTATCTGGTGCATTTAGAATGCTAGGGTCGTGGTGTGGATCTGCGAGGGTGAGTAGTTATTGCCAGATCAATAATTCAAGTCAAGAGCAGAAGTAAGGGAGGCATTGTACAGGGAAGTGGCTTGTTCAGGACAGGAGAGAGAAAGGATAGGTGAAGAAGCAAGTCCAGCAGGGAGGAAAAAATAACAGTGTCAATAGCCTCAATGTTACGCTTAGTAATGGTAGCCTTATTTGGTAGAGGAGGGGAAGGAGAGAGGGATAGGTTAAAAGAGAGAAGGTGATGGTCAGAGAGGGGGAATGGTGGATTGGAGTAATCCGAAATATCACAATGGTGGGTAAAGACAAGGTCAAATGAGTGCCCACTCACATGGGAGGGTGATGAGGTCCACTGGGCGAGACCCAATGAAGAGGTGAGGCTAAGGAGTTTAGCACAGAGGATTCTGTGGGAATGTCAATAGGAATGTTAAAATCACCTAGGATAATAGAGGGAAGATCTGAGAGAAAGTGAGGGAGCCAGGAAGCGAAGTTGTCAAGGAATTTGTAGGGAGGGCCAGGGGGACAGTAAATGACAGCTTCTCTGAGATTTACTGGTTCAAAAGGTGTATAGCATGAACCTCAAATGTGGGAAATGTAAGGGATGGTTCAGAGGGTATTAGCTGGTACACCAACACCATGGTGACCCCCAGGACGAGGGGTATGAGAGAAGGGGAGGCCCCCAGAGGAGAGAGCAGCAGGAGAAGTGGTGTCAGAGGGTGAAATCCAGGTTTCAATAATGGCTAGGAGATGTACAGTAGTGGAATTAATTCTGGACACTTAATAAAAAAATGTTTTATTTGATATTTATGCAGCCAATTCATATTCTGCTATACCAAATCAATACATTAATGTTTTTATTTTAATACTTAATATTTTAAGATTATTTGTCAGAGAGAGAGGAAACAGAGAGAAGGGGATGGAGAGATAGAGTGGGAGAAAGAAAAGAGAAAGGGAGAAGGTTTTGAAATACATTTACCAGCCACTGTCAGTGGTGAAGATGCAGGCTGTCACCAGTCACAGCAGGCAGCATGCTGACAGGATCCGGGAGCAGGTCCACACAGCATCCATGCAGGCTCATGTGCTTTGTTCAGCACTCAATTCATCCAGACTGTGGCAGCCCTTACAATCAATCCTCAAAGCTAGTTGCAGCTCTGGTCAAAGTGTGAATAACGACTAAAATGGCTCTGAATACCTCGAAACGTGTTGACTGGTCATCTGGGAAGAGAGGCAAAGCCATGATGCTTCATCAGAAAGGGTATACCTATGAAGAAATTGCAAAAGAGGTTGGGCGGTGGGGCAACGAAGTCAGGTGTAAGGAAACTCTGCATAAAGGTTGCGAGCAGTGGATCGACAAAATCGACTGCAAGAACTGGGAGAAAGCCCACGCTTACAAAATAAGATGAGCGCAGAATTTGTCGCCTGGCCCGTCAGGACCGTCGAAGGTCTGCAAACGCCATCAACAACATAATGAAAACATCTGGTATCCAAGTTTGTGACCAAACCATACGAAAAAAAAACTTTGTGAGCATGGTTTACGAGCTAGGACCCCGAGAATGAAGACGTATATAAACCAGAAACAGATGCAGAAATGTATAGATTTGGCTCTTGCACACAATGAGTGGACAGAAGAAGACTGGGACAAGATTATTGGGAGCGACGAGACCAAAATCAGCATCTTCAGGAGTGATGGAGTGAAATTTGTTCGACATCGGCCTGGGAAGATCTTTTGCCCGGGTGCACCACGGCAACTATGAAGCACCCAGTGAGTGTGATGGTGTGGGACAGCATGTCCAGCCATTGTGTGGGACATTTGGCTGTCGTTGATGGCAATTTCAATGCCAAAAAGTATCAAGAAGCAGTGCTGGAGGCGAAACTGTTGCCCACAATCGAGGATTTGTTTGAAATTGACCCACGGAAGTGTATCTTTCAGCAGGATGGAGAATCATGCCACACCACCAACAATTCCATGAAGTGGTTCGGTGATCACCAAATCACTGTCTTGTTTGGCCAGGAAATAGTCCGGATTTAAATCCAATAGAAAATCTTTGGTCAAGGCTTAAAGTGACGGTATCACGAAAAAATCCTAGTAACAAGAGAGCTGGTTGAAGCCATAATCCAGTCCTAGTACCACGTGATTTCACCTGAAGATCGGGACGTCTGGTTCACTCGATGCCTCGAATAATCAAAGCTGTTCTTAAAAACAGAGGATATCCAATGAAATATTAATTTTGTGTATTGCTGAAATTGCATTTTTTTTTCTGTAATAGCATACCTGTAAAACTGTGGTTTTACTGAATTTTTCACTGGAAATTTGACAAATGAAAACTTAAAATAAAATAGTAATGATTATACTCACCTATACTTCGATTAGAATATAAATTCTAAGTGATTATAATGTAAAAATAATGACTAAACGCAACATTTTCAAAATTTCCTAAAAGTGTCCAGAATTAATTCCACTAGTGTAGGGAGTTGGAGATGAAAAGGTCATGGGTGGGGACCAGTTTATTACAGACTGACCTGGCATTCCAGGATAGAGGGATAGCATTTGTGGGGAAGATGTGAATAAGATTATCAGGGTTACTTTAGAGTGGAGGTGAGATTAATTTGGGGGACCAATATGAATAGAGTTTAGTGATGGTGCGGGCACACCTGATCTAGAAAGGGAACCTGTAGGAGGTGGGCAGGGAGGGACATGTGGATGGCAGTGGTGTGAAGTGACAGGGAGAGGAGTGTGGAAGGAGGGTTTAGCGGTGGGGTAGTAGAACAGAGGGGGAGATAGAACAGGATGACAGGGGAGTAATGGGAGAGTAGGCAGACAGAGGAGGGAGGAGGATGTGGAAGAGACCAGGGGGAAAGGCTAAAGGTGCAAGCAGTGGGCAGAACAGGCGATTAGGTAGAGAGTGAGACTGAGTGAAGGAGGGAGTTAAAGAAAACCTTGTCATGGTGTTGATAAGTAAACTAGAGGGATGAAAATGGGAAATATAAATGAAATATGACTGCAAGAGATTTGCAGAAATGCAAGTGAAAGAACAGCGTTGGTAAATATGTAAGCACATTAACACAAGTTTGTTATTGAGTGGATTAAAAGTGGGGATCTAATGTGTGCAGAATTTGAATAATAATGTAGACTGTAAGCAGATAAAGGATGTGAGGCTAGGCAAGAGAGCTAAGGTAAAATTCAGTATTTCCAAGTAAAAAGAGGCAAACTTACATGGGTATAAGGGCCTGATTCAGAGCCGGACGCTCTGACCAGAGCGCTCGCTCTGAATCAGGGCCCTCCTACCTAAAATTGGAGTGGACTCCTGGCCGCTCACATAGCTGTGGGTGACCACCCACAGCTTATGCGAGCGGCCAAAAAGATGGTCGCGATGGTCAAGATCATCGCGACCATCGGGCTTGCGACGAGACCCTGCGGTAGGGTCTCGCTGCCGCAAGCCCAGGAGTGCTGTTGGCTCTAATCAGAGCCAAAAGTACTCCCACTGACATGGGGCTGGCCCCAGACGGTAGGCATTCCCATGGGAACGCCTCCGTCTGGGCAGCAACGCCCCCGGCATGCCCACCAAAGGGGGCGTGCTGTCCTCACCATCGACAGCACGCCCCCTTTGGTGCGAGACCCATAGCGACAGCTTGGCTGTCGCTATGCGGATCTTGCGCATGCACACGACGGAGCTCCCTCCGTCGTGCGCATGCGCACTAGGGCACCATCAACCCGCTTGCGAGCGGGTCTGAATTAGGCCCTAAGTACGGTATGCATTGAGACGTAAGTGAAAATCAGAAGGTCAGCATTATTAATAGCGATAGAAGTGTTGAGTTCTTGCCATGACCGCACAGGGGGTCCAGTAGTAACAGTCCTGGATATGTAGTGTGGCAGTATCACCAGAGATGGTGCTGGTGAACAGCAGATTCTGTGTGTGGCAGTAGAGATGTGTTTACACAGCAGCCTGTGAAGAAATAACCTGTCACAGAAATAACTCTGCCAGTCACAGCAGAGGGATCTATTCAGATCCTTCCCTGCTGTGTTTGCACTTCAAAGCCCTGAAGCTGAGAGCACCGGGGCACTGCAAACATGAGGCCCGGCTCACTAAAAGAAGACAGGTGAGCTGGGAGAAGGGAAGGGGATGCGGCATTGGGGGTGAGCGGACACCCACGCGGGTGGGGGTATTCTCTGGACTGGCTAGCGGTATGTCGAAGCTGGATAATTGGCTGAGACAAGATCAGCTTAAAATTAGATCATAAAGACGCCATTTTGCGACTGGCCGCAAGACGCCATTTTAGAAAATGAGATCGCAAGATGGCATTTTGCGAATGGCCGCCCAAGCGCAATTTTAGGTAAACTCACACTTAAGTACATATGGCGATATTACTATTAGCATCATGCGATTGCATCTTTCACCATTTCTCATACACACATTAATACGCACAATTGCGCTGTTAACTAGTCGCATATTAGCGAATGCATAAGATCCTGTATTAAAACGCTGTTTATTAGCTTCATGCGCATGCATCTGCCCCAAGTTAACTAGCGTCTTTATATGAAACCCCAAATACTTACACAGTACATATTCACATAAAAGGTCTCATAAGCTTTAAAGTATAAGATTCAAGTTTGTTCATTTATTATAATTGCTGAGAAATAAAGGTTATTTGGTAGCTAAGGTTTAATACATGATAAGTAAGTCATGTTTGATATTATACTGATCTGCACTCTTTCAACAGCATTTTGATATCGTCAGTGTGAAGATCGCAACATGCATTCTCAACTTATGGACCGCAGAGACTTAAAGCACCGAAATGTACATTATATGACCAACTGTCAGGATGTTGTATGGGGCAGGAAACCAGAGACAACCAGTTGTTAGAGGCTGGACTGTGTCTATTTGAATCAACCTGTTAAATGCTCTGCAACAGATGCATCCTCCTGGGAACCAATGGCATCTGTGTTGTCTGTTTCTGTGAGAGTATAAACGTGTGTGTTGTGACCCCAGTCTGAGTCTTCTTGCTGAATGCTGATAGACGGGGGTTTCTTGCTGAAGCCTACATCTGGTCCAGAAGTGCTGCATATGTATAACTGTACTTGGGTTTGTATAATTATTTGCGCTAAATTGTACTTTGATCATAGCGTGTAACTGACTGTACTTTTACTTGAAATATCACTTTGTGCTTTGGAACCACAGGTAAAAGGTCTGGAGTCTTTATTTACTATATGACTGCATACGCAAAATAGCGTCATCCTTAGAGGTTTATAGGCAGGATATTAGAAGGTATAGGCAGGATATTAGAAGGTATAGGCAGGAGTGTATAGAGGTTCTAATTCTATCCAAGGATAGAATAGAGGCAGACCTCGGGCTGGGAGCTACAACTCCCTCCACCACAGCCCCTCCAGAGGCTTGTCACTGCTCCTGCCTCCATCTAGAACACTGCCGGCGGCTCTCCACTGACACCAGAGACAAGAGCTGGCAGGGGAGCGCAGGGAGCAGGACAAGCTGCAGGAAGGGGAGCACAGGGAGAGGGGGCTACAGGGACAGGCAGTGGGCAGGGAAGCGCAGGTATAAGAGAAAACAGAGGAGAGGCAGTGGGTAGGAAGAGGGGTAGACATGGGCCAGAGGCTGCGGGCTAGGAGGGAGACAGCAAAGATAAAGGGGAAAAGTATCACAAGTCCGAAAAGCTGCTCCGCAAAAAGAGCAGCTTTTCGGAAACAATACTTTAGTAAGGGTGGTATGATGAATTGCTATATTTTTTACAATTTATTTTATTCTCTAACAATTCAAAATGAAATCACAAGTGAAAACTCTCTCATGATGAATAGGCCCCAAAGTGTTATAAGCGTATGATCATGCATTTGTGAGTGGTATCAGAGTGTGTGACACATTATTTTGCAGTGGTTTATGCATCAAGTAATGGAATGGGAATGTCATGGCCACCACAGTGGCCACGAGTACAACACTTGTGGTGATGACATGTTTAAAAATAGATGTTGTAGAGTCACGCTACCAAAGGCTGAGTAGTGGATATTTGGGGCAATCAATAGAGAAGTTGCTCTGGACAGGAGATAACCTTGATAGTGAGCTTGTGTAATCAGGCAGTAATGATCAAGGTACTGTAGCTTGGTTTGAGAATCTGTGAAATTATCTGATGAGGCCAAGGGTAGACTATATTAGTGTTTTGAAGAGAAGCTTGGAGTCCACCACCAGTAGGAGGTAAGGAAAAGAGAGAGGAGTACATGGAAATATTTTCCTTATTCCCATTTGTCAGGATCCTGACTATTTCTCTCATTTGTTTGGCTCATATCTTACCTCTGCCACTTGTCCTGTGGATCAGGATATTCGGATTTGCCTGGGAAGTCTGCTCAGCATGCAGGCTGCAACATCTCCAGTGTTAGCATGAGACTGTGCTATTCCTTCCAGGCTGATTATTCAATTGAGTCTCCTTCTGTCTGTGAACTCTGCAGGTTCCTGATTAGAACAGTGGGCCTGATTCAGACCCGCTCACAAGCTGGTCGTTGGCCGGGCAGTGCTCACGCGAGCCCCGGAGCAAGCGAGAAATCCAGCGCTCGCATCCAAAAGTGGCGGCTGTCGATGTTGATCGACAGCTCATCCCGTTTGGTAGGCGGGTCTCTTTGCAGGGCTGGCGCTTCCACTAGGCCTAGGGGCGCTGACCACTATAGGGCACTTCTGAGTCCGGGAGCCTGCCAGCCGAGCGATCGCACCCCCTATTTCCCAGGTGCCTGCTGAGATTGTGTTACCAGCGGGCGCCCGGCTCCTTCTCTCCACTCTCCCCAACCCCCCCCCCCGGCGCCAGCCGGAGGGCAGAGCTCACTCCTCCGGCTTCCAGGTCCCGCAGTGCACTATGGGAGTGACATCATGACCCTACTACTGGGGGCATCATATGGGGGCACTACAGCAGCCTTACTACTGGGGGCATCATATGGGGCTTTACTACTGGGGGCACTACAGGGGCCCTTACTACTGGGGGCACATCAAGGGGCATTGCTACTGGGGGCACATCAAGGGCCATTACTACTGGTGGCACTGCTACAGGGGGCATTACTTTCAGGAGCAGTATTACCAGGGGGCATTGTTACTACAGTGGGCATTGCATAAGGGGCACCATTACAAAGTATTGAGTTTAACTTTTTGATTGTCCAAATATTTTTTTCCCGCAAGAATATACAAATAAATTGTTTAAAAATCATACAATGTGATTTCCGGAATTTTTTGTTCTGATTCTGTCTCTCACAGTTAAAGTGTACCTATGATGGAAATTACAGACCTCTCTCATCTTTTAAAGTGCAACAACTTGCACAATCGGTGGCTGTCCAAATACTTACATATATATATATATATATATTAGGGATGTGCAGGCTCGGTTCTACTCGGTTCCGTTCGGTTCTTTTTACCGGATCTTATTGGGTTTCAGCTGTCACGAGTTTTGGATAGCCAATAAGATTCGGTAAAAAGAACCGAACGGAACCGAGTAGAACCGAGCCTGCACATCCCTAATATATATATATATATATATATATATATATAGATAGATAGATAGATAGATAGATAGATAGATAGAATAGTGGATAAAGCGCCAAGACTTGTGGGTAAGTGAGTTAGAAAAAAGAAGTTTGTGTGGTGTACAAATACAGCAACTAAGCCTCAGATTTATAGGCGTCAGCTCTGGGTCAATAATATAATACTAGTGTAAGTATTTGAGAAATCATAGACAAAGTGTAAATTGACAGTAGAGCGACAAGTTTACTGTTAAAAAATAAGTGTAACTGCAGTGTGATAAGAAACTTATACATAAAAATTATTTGTATCCAGTGAGTACCACGTATTATTGCATCAACATAATAAAATGATGTATGAGGTTTTGAGCAAACACCAATACTTATTCAGAATAATAGTGCAATCCTATTAGACAGATACTAAATATATATTGAGAGCTGAAAGTGCTAGTGCAATAAATAACAATGTAAGAAAAATATATATAAAAATAACAATTTATTATAAACAATTATAGGATTTCCACCTGAAAGGCTAATTAAATCCCCATTATACATGATATAATGAAACAAAAAGGCAGTAAAAAAGGCAGTGAAAATATTTAAAAAATAAAAATAGTAGCAGATTAAAAAATATATAGCAGCTTATCTGAATGAGAAAGATAAGTCCAAAGTGCATGAAGTAGCAGCAAACACTCCCAACGCGTTTCGTCTATGACTTCATCCCCTTGAGCGCAGCCATGTTGGACTCAGGGCAATGGCGGAACTAGAGAGTGGTGGGCCCAGGTGCAAGAATATGCTTTGGGCCCCCCTATGCAATGCCCCATATACAGTGCCCCCAGTAGTGGTCCTCCTATGCAGTGCCCCTAGAAATGGTCCACCCTACGCAGTGCCCCCAGTAGTAGTCCACCTATGCATTGTCCCCAGTAGTAGTCCCCACTATGTAGTGCCCCCAGTAGTAGTCCCCCCTATACAATCCCCCAGTAGTTGCCACCCCCTTTATACAGTGCCCCCAGTAGCTGTCCCCCTTATACAGTGCCCCTAGTAGCGGCCACCCCCCTATTCAGTGCCCCCAGTAGCGCCCCCCCTATGCAGTGCCAGTGCCCCTTACACACACAGCTGGCGGCAGTGTGTTACTGTGTAGTGCAGACCGCTCTCACTGTGGTCTACACTACACTTAAATACTGTGGGGCCCGGGGGACACTGGCTGCGGGTGCAGCAGCTATGGGCCCCTGCACCGACGCTAGTTCCGCCACTGACTCAGGGCCTTCAGCTTGGTTCGCACGCAAATGGTCGATGTTTGTGCACTACGCATGCATCACTGTGTGCGTGTGCGAACTGGCCACTGCGATTGGCAAGCGATCACAGTGAGCACGCAGTCCAAAAGCATAGTGATTGACATGAAGTGACCATTTAGGTGTGGAGAGGGAGGGTGGTCGGCGGAATGCAGTGCCTGTGCAGTTTAACGCCGTTACAGGGGCGTGCATAATTCAGCCCCTGCCAATGTTTTCACTGATTTGCAGATGCATGTCATGGGAAGTGGGCGGCTTGATACAGTGATGAGCGTCTTGGTATAGTGCTGCACTTGCATTCATTAGCATATTTTCGCAGTTCACGGGTGCGTGCAAACACAGCTGTGCGATCCATGCTGAAATCAAGCCCTCAGTCACCTGACTTTCCTCTATCACTCAGAGTGCTGCTCCCAGACCACCCGACCACATCAGCCATTCCCTACAAGACCTAGGGTATAAGTATCCTGGTTTGACAGCATTCTGTGCCTGAGCTTTGTGACTATTAGATGTCCTAGGCTCCATCTCCCTGACTAACCATCTACGGTTTACCAGTGGATCCGGCTGCAGTGCCAGCCACTACCTGTTGCCATCGGTCCCAGCTAACACATGTTACCATCGGTCTTAATCCTATTGTACTTCAGTCCGGTCCCAATCTGGTTCCAGTTTGTACTCCAAATCCGGTCCCTTTCTAGCTCCAGTGTGAACTCAAAGTCCAGGCCCAATTCGGCTCCAGCTTGTGCTCCAGTCAGGTTCCAATTCGGCTCTAGTGTATACTCCAAGGCTGGTCCCAATCTGGTTCAAGGCCGGGTCCAGGCCATGCCCCCTCCACGTGACGTTATACGGAGGGGGCATGGCCTGCACCGGGAGCGCTAGCTACGGCACTTCTTCCGGGCAATCCAGAGTTCCCAGCCCTGACAGACACTGAAACAATTTACTCTGTACTGAGTTGGAATACATGAGAGCAAGAGAGTGAAGGATGATAAGAAGTGTTAGAAATTGATTCTCAGGGCATGTCAGAATTGGTGCTAGGCCAATGGATTTTAGCTAGTGTGAAGTGAATGGAGAAGAGAGGATAGAAAACTTCTTAGCTGTTTTTTTCAGAGAAAATATATAACATTTTGCAGGACTATAGGCCTTTTGGGGCTCAGCCCTGGTTGTGATATGAGAATTCCAAGGGAAGGAAAATGTATAACCTACTTATGGGGAGATATCCTGCCAAGGGCTGGCTATGTCCTTTTACGGTGCATGCAAGCCTGTAATTCAGGTATTAAAAAGAGAGGAACATGTTGGCAGCTTAATGATGATTAATGTAAATAGGGCCACTCATGCTTATTTAGATGATTGACCAGGGGCCAGGGATACGTGCTTGCTAAGTGCTTCAAAAGGGGAAGAGAGGACAGGCATGAGCAAGCTGTGGGAAAAGGGAGGAGAATGGATGTGTCCCTGGCCTGGGAGCTATCCAGACAGGGAGCTACAGTTATTATTGGAAAATAGGTTTTCAGGGTTCGTTTTGGATCTTTTACAGAAAGTCCTAAGGGTTTATGGTGTATGGAAACCCAAAGTCAGATAGGTATTACCAACATGTTTTCAAAGACAATCAAATTATCAGTAACGGAGGTATCAACTTTGCCTATACACAAGGTGCTGATATTATAGAGATCCAGTATACTGCATCACCTTGATCCCAATCAGCACATTGATGTAGTCAACAAACATGTCCATTCCACCCAAGTGTCATTCAGCCAACTCCAGGCAATGAATGGAAATTGCCTCTATAGAGATGTATCGACTTACACCTATTCACAAATTGTACCATATAGCCCTGCAACCCGCCACACAGATTTGTACCAACTATGCATTCTAGTGACATCATTAATGCCCCAAAGCATAATGCACAAGTATCCTGGACACTGCCGCTTAATCTGTGACTTTAGATCATTTTCAATGCAATAAAAATACTAATCCTAAGCACCCTGACCATGTGACACAGAGTCTACATTAAGAAACAGAAAAGTCCGGGAATAACTACCCGTGGCAGAGCGTCTAAGTTGTGCCATATGGTGCAAAAAGGATGGGTGACTGAGGACAAATCTGTGCAGTGTATGGAGGCGTCCAATTATCATGCGGTCGCTCCTCGCATCCTCCGTGTCTGTTGGTCGGCTGCACTATAGTGCAGTCTAATGCTGCGTACATACGGTACGATAAGCTGCCAGATTTTAACGATAACGATCCTGTCGTTATTGTTAAAATCTGACAGTTTCTGGCACCTGCAAACGACCAACCGATGGTCGATGCGCAGCCACGTATGGTCGTTATCGTCCAGCTACAGTCGTCTGTGCAAGCAGGCAGACTGGTCGATATCAACCAGGTTAGCCTGCTTAAGGGGTTACTGCATGTGTTGGATAAACATCCAATACATGCAGGACGATCAGACAACGATCGTCTGATCATTATCTGATCTTTGCCATCAGGGGCAGAACTATGGGAGACAATGGAGGCGCCTGCCGCCGGGTTCCAGCTCTGAAGGGGCACCTCCTCCACTGTCCACAACATATTCACCCCACTTAGTTCTGTAACTATGTACCCGGAGTGTACAGTAATGGGCGCCCAATACATGGCACCCCTTCCCTAAGAGGCCACCATACACAGAGGTGTAGCTAGGTGCCATGGTGCCCGGAGCAAGGGTATGTTTCGGCACCCCCCCCCTGTACTGAATTGTGGGCGTGGCCAACATGAAAATAAAAAAATATTTAAAATCTAATTTGGTGACAGAGGACGTGATTCGGCAAGAATCTCAATTGCAAAGCTGCACGCAGGCATATACTGTAGTGTGTAGTGCATGTAGGTAGCTTTGCAATTGCGTCCTTGCAATATTGCAAATGCAGCAGGAGGTGTATGACACTCCCTGCTGCATTTGCTATCCCAGCACTGCAGCTGAGGTCGCAGGCTGGGATCACCATCGCGGCCATCGGTGGTCGATGGTTGCGATGGTGGACGGCGTCGGGCGTCTTACTCTGCCTAGCTGCCATGCGAGCCCGGAAGACTGCGTACATCCAAGCAGTCCCTGGGCTGGCCACTCACAGAAAACGGGGTGGACACACCCTGTTTATGGAAACGGCAGCCGACCCCGTCCCCCACTGATCGTAGCAGGTCCCCATCACTTATATTTATTAAACCCATCAGTCAGTGACCTGTTAATTATATATCAGTGGCCCACTGGTATATAATCAACAGAACACTGGCTAAGAGTTGGGGACCTGCTACAATCAGAGGGGGGGGAAAGCTGCCACTGACTTTCCTCCCCCTCACTGATTGTCGCATGTCCCCATCCCCTAAATTCAGTATTGCACAAATAGTGACCGCCCCTATAAATTATAAAGTACATTCTGTAGCCTGCCTGCCTATAAACAAAGTGCAGCCAGTGAGCCAGAACACACTTCTTTTTTTCCTGGTGTCGGTGCGGTGCGTCCCGTGCAGCTCGTCTCTCCAGACTCCTGTCTAGACACTCTCCGCGCACCTGACGTCATATGCACGTGTGTGTGACGTCACGACGTCACACGCACTCGGGCGGATTGGGCCAGACAACCAGCCCAGGAAATTTCAGGAAGCAACCCTAAATGGGGGTGGGATCTTTCAACTCGAAAGATGAACACTTTACGCCTTCCTCCCCCTACTAGCCCCAATGCTATTTGAATATTGACCTCCTTCCTCCAACAAGCATTATTATTTATTATCTCCTACACATTACATTAATATTCCCACTAACCTTAATAGCCCTCACTTAATAGCCCTCAACACCACACATTAATAGCAAACACACATTACATTAATACCACACCCCACACACATTATATTAATACCATTACACACACACACACACACACACACACACACACACACACACACTATATTAATACCATTACACACACAGTGAAATAATCTGATTGCAGAAACACATATTAAAATCACCCATCCCAAACACACATTATATTAAAAAAACAACCAAAATTTGAGACAGGGCATTTGGGACTTTATGCATGTGCACACGTTGGGACACATTATATTAATGCCACCACATACATTATACTAATGCAGGGCTGTATTAAGAGAGGAGAGGGCCCGTGTGTAAACTCCGACCAGGACCCCTCCTCTCTAGCTAGCAGCAGTGCACGCATCAGTGAGTAGACCCTAGTGCTGTGCCAGAGTCTACTGCGATTTTTCTACTGACAGCTGCGAGCCATGGGCGGCCGGGCTGTAGGTGCCACGCAGCGCCAGCGACAGGCTTCGGCACGCTCTCGTAACTTTTCGGCGCCTGGAGCTTGCACTCCACCGGAGCCACCCTCCCTACGCCCGACCATACACTAATGGAGAGATCCATGTCAGACCATCAGCTGCTGCCTTCTTCTATCTATAGCCTGTCTGCATGCGAATTGCTACATTACAGTGTCAGCAGCTGTGATGGGGTGGGCACCAAATTATAAGTTGCCTCCGGACGTCTGGGATGAACTTACGCCACTGGTTGCCATCGTACCGTGTGTACGCAGTATTAGGAAGTAGAATGGGACTTGTCAGAGTACATAGCATAGCTTCTCTGAGTATTGAAGTGTTTGGCTATCCAAATAAAGTGAGTCATTTTAAGAAAATCTAGTTTCACTGTAATCTGCTTTATATGCACTCTGCAAAATAACAATGGTGTTATAAAATCCAAGGCCATGGTGGAAGATTAATTTAAATGGAGTGTGTTTGTTTACAAATAGAATGAACTGAGATGCATTAAAACCCCCTTTCCAATAGAAACTGTGTATATCGCTACATACAAAAATGATACAAGTCAGTATCTAGTTACTAGTACAATATATGTGCTGTTCCTGTACTTTCACTGCAATTTAGTCTATAAACTAACCTTGGTTTGATACAATAAGGTCTAAAAAGTTAAGTAATAATTGCTTTCTCACTGCTCACCAGGGTCAGTATAACCCATATTTGCCTTGCTTTGAAAACTAGTTTCAGGGAGAATGTAGGTGGCAGCAGAATATGCGGCACGAAGCGAGGCATGTCGCTGAGTGGCCGTGTCATGTTCTGCCCAAAGGCTCTGTCTAGCTCCACCTATGGGCGCATCTATTGCCACTCTAGGGTGTGTCCTGCAGTGGCAGGTAAACTATAGTACCAAGAGTCATTGGAGTCCCTCCCCGCGGTGTCACCCGGTGCGTGGAGGGACGGTTTGAGCGCGGCAAAAAGAGGGCGTGGACTTGTGTGGAGGGGGCATGGCCTCACGGCCTGATCCCCTGTGGTCCTGTTTTTAATATTACTGGAGGGGTGCTGACTGCTTGTGTTGCAGTGCCGGTGACGTACTGCCACTGTGGTGGAGTGTCAGTCTGCACCTTGGTGTCACCCCTCGGCGGGTGACACCCGGGTGCAGCCTGCACCCCCCTTGTGACGCTACTGCTAAGAGTACTATAATACTAAGAGCAGCCAGGAACGCCGACAGCTGTGCCGGGGGGGGGGGGGGGAGGGGGCGTGGCCTAATCGGAGAGGTGTGGCCACTGTCTCACTGCTAGTTCCTTCCATTTGACATTGACCCCTCACAGCTCACTCATTTACTCCCTCACTGCCCCCTAACAGCACCCTCTGCCCACCTCAGAGCACTCACTGTCCCTTTCATTATCCACCACACAGCACTCCCCAACTCACTCCCACCACACGGCACCACCCAACCCCTTTAGCAACCACCTCAGCCCATCCAATGTTCACCTCACTTGAAACCTCCTGCTGGGGTATGGGACTTAAAACCCCATCCTGGGGAAGCTGACTTGACTTTTCCTCTTGGGGTATGGAAAATGAACCCTTCCCTTGGGATACAAGACCAGAGACTCCCTCGGGGGTGAAAGACCCAAACCCATTTTTGAAAACCCTCCTGGAGTATAGCACCAGAAGACCCCTCCTAGGGAACAAAATTTTAAACCCTCTGTTGAGATCTAAAACTCAAAACAGAAACACCCTCCTGGGGTGAAACACCTGTAAACCCCTCCTGGGGCATGAAACTCGAAATGTAGGCCCCTCCTGAGGTGTGAAACTCAAAATGTTTCCTTGGGGAGAGAAACTCAAAACGCTCTCCTGGGGTTCGACACTTTAAATTTCTCCCTGAGGAATGGAACTAGAATCCTCATGCTGGTGTTCAAGACTTGAATTCCCCTCTTGGGGCTTGAAACTTGAAATAATAGAAATAGGAGCAGGTTGTTCTGAAGACCCTTCTTGAACCATACTAGTAACTTATTTTAGTACAGTGTACCCTTGTTGGTACTGAAAACTCAGGTGATGCACTGGTTTTTGGTGAGGCAAACTGCTCCTCTGAAGGTGGTAATACATCCACTTCTGGCGTGGTGACCTCAGACTCCCCCCAATGGATAGCGACAGTTGCCCCTCCAAAACCTACTAGATCACAAGAGTTCTTAGCGCAGGGTTCGTTTGGTTTGAAACTGGATCTACCAGAAACTCGTGTCTCTGTGAGCTTCGTAGAGAAAGCTATTCTCCCCAAATTTTCCACACGTGGACAGCAATATCTTGTAGCTGGACCCCAATTGAAAATTTTTATTTTCTCATCTTTGGTGGACTTCCCTTTCTTACCTGGACCGAGGGATACTGAAACCTCCGATGGCCAGAACCAAAAGTGCAGGCATGAGTGCTCTCACTTTTTTCACCATTTCTTGGTGGACAAAGAATACAATCTCTAATAAAATTATCTTCCTGACCACAATATAGGCAAAGGTGTAATTCTCTGTATTGCTGGCGTCCAAGCTCAGTAAGTCTAGGATGCAGGAAACTTCGATGCTTCACTCTATCTTGTGTGGAAGAGATGGTAACAGAGTTAGCAGTGGCACTAGAAACTTTAGAAAGACCTTGGAAAATTTCAGGGAAAAGAATTTGTAGTTGTTCCAACAGATGGAGGAAACTCGTGAAATGTTTGCTAACACCAGCATCAGACAACTGCGAGGTCAGAAGACACTGGGAAGGTGGATTAGAGGATTTTGAAGAATTTTCTGCCATAGGTGTAGATGAAACTTGAGACTTGAAAGAACCAGGCACAGGAGACTTCACTGAATGAAATTGTAAATCAACTGGAGATAATGTAGTGAGAACGGAAAAAATTGTTTTAATTGGCCAGAAAATTCCTGTAGTGGCTGACTCATGAGTTACAGACTGTTCTCATGAGCTTTAATTTGAGAAAGTAATTCCTAACAACTTCTACAGGGCTGTAGAAATCCTCTGATGAGGTTAAAAACCGGGGGGGTTTAGGATAGTTGTGGGAAAAGATGGGGGTGACAGGCCAAGTCTCCTGATTGCGGCCAAACTCAGTTTTGACTAGACCTGCCCAGAGGCACGGAGTCTAACTCACTTGGTGGCTTTCTCCAGTTACCCCCTCCAATTGGGATTTGGTTTTACGATGCACCAGGTGAGCAGGTTGCGGCCCTCTGGACAGGTACCTGGGAGTGAGAGAAGACTGAAATATATAACTAACACAGGGAACACTAAGAATACAATAACACAGAGGAATGGCTAGTTCCGAAACACTGGGACTGGATACTCTGAGATGTTCCGGTGATGTACTGAATGTGCAGGGACTAAATTATACTGAAATAGGAACAAGGTACATGAAGATGCCACTTGGGGGCGCACTGGAGGGGTAGACGGAACTTGTACCGAACACAGGGACGAAGTACACAGCGGTGTAACTGGAGACACTCAGGGTGAACTTGTATTGAAGTTGGTGACTGAATACACAGAGGTGCGACTTGAGACACTACGGTGTGTATTTAGTACACAAAGGCACAACTCCGGACGCACCAGCTGATAACTTGAAAGTGTACACAGTGGTGTGTATTTTGTACACATAAGTGCGACTCCGGATGCACCAGCAGGGGACTGGAAAGGATACACAGTGGGGCGACTTGAGACACAAAGGATAAACTTGTACAGAACACGGGAACTGAATACACAGAGATGCGACTGGAGACACTCAGGAAGCCAGGAACTTGTACGGAACACGGGGACTGAATATACAGAGTTGTGATTGAAGACACACAGGAAGCTAGGAACACTGAGGAAAGAAATACGGCCTCTGGAACATAAGATGGTTGTCACAGGGAAGACTACGCTCAGTTCATACAGCGATGTTGACAGCAACTTCCTGTTGCAAGAGTCGGATCTAAATACCCCAAGGCAGCTGGTCATTGGATCAGACTAGCAGGGCTACCATTGGAGGAGACTGATCAGGTGAGATGAACCAACATGGCTGCGTCCCGAGCCAGCCCCAGTAGCCCCATTTTTATGCCCAGAGCCAGCCCCAGCAGCCCCATTTTTATGTCCAGAGCCAGCCCCAGCAGCCCCCTTCTATGTTCCCACTCCCTAGGCAACACCCCAGCAGTCCCCTTTCTATGTCCCCACTCCCCAGCCAGCCCTGCAGCACACCTTTTATGTCCCCATTCCCCAGTCAGCCCCCCTTCTATGTTCCCACTCACCAGTCAGCCCCCCCTTCTATGTCCCCACTCCCCAGCCAGCCCCAGCAGCCGCCCTTCTATGTCCCAACTCTCCAGCCAGCACCAGCAGCCCCCCTTCTCTGTCCCCACTCCCCAGCCATCCCCCTTCTGTTCCCCTTCCCCCTTCAGCGCGCTGGGTCTATAAAAAAAACAACTTTATTGCACAGCGCCGGCAGACACGCACATTGTCAATAACAGTAGCTGCACGGCCCAGGTAGGGCTGACAGCAGCAGCCTCATCCTCGTGGCGGCTGTGCAGCTGCAATAAATGTGAAGAAAAACAAAAAGCTTTCTAAACGAAAGGGGGGAGGGTGGGAGGGCACGTGCCTGGGTACCCCCCCACCCCCATGAATCCGCCACTGCTCTAAATTATAATTCTTTTTAATGGCACATTTAAAAGATATTTTGGCTTGGGCAGTAAAAGCTAAAGTAAATTGTATTAAGACTGGTCATTGCCTTTTAATTATTTTCTTATTGCTGTAAAGAAGATACATTTTTTGTGTGTGTATGTCTACTAATGTATTGGGCATATAGACCCCTATTCAATTTGAGGCAAAAAGTCTGGATCTGCGATACTTTTTCACTGATGACGTCATTTTCGCCTGTTTTGCTTTTACCCTGTATTCAATTTGAAAGACTTTCCGCCTAGGCGGAAAGTCAATGCAATGTACTAGGCGAAAAAGTTTCGCCTATGAATAGCAGGTGGAAAAAAGTGCAGAATTGGGGTTTTGGGGTGCAACGTTGCAGGAACCCCCCTTCAAAACAGTCCCCCAAAGGTAAACTGTCAAAAAAAATAAAAAAAAACACTTAAGGACACCCCAAAAAATTACTTTGAAAAAGGGGGCGAAGAAAAAAAGTTGGGGTACAAAGTTAAAAACTAGCGAACTTGACTCTGGGGGGGGTCCCCCAAGTATGCCCCAAGTGTTTTTTTGATTGCAGGTGCTTGTGGCAGGTGGATTTTTCACGATTTTCTCAACTTCACTTAAGCAACTTTTAAATATGCTGACCCCCATTTTCAAGTACCCCAAATTTGCTGGGATAAGTTATTTTCTGGAAAAAATACTCCTGAATACTATTCTGTACCGCGTATAGAAAAACGCTATTTAGCAGTTTAAAAACACCAAATACCTTCAGCAAGCCAAATCGGGGGGGTACCATAGGGAATCCCCATGTCAGAGCATCTTTTGGGGGGTGTCAGGCTGATATCAACAAATCTGACAGTACTTTCCGCCTGTTCAAGTTTCGCCGGGTCCCGTTTTCGCGTACTTTCAATTTGAATACGGGGTAAAGCGGATGCGTGTGCAATACTTTTCCGCCTACAAAACAGGCGAAAAGTCTGGGATGCGAAAAAGTATTGCGGCTCAGCTCAAATTGAATACGGCTCTTAGCCTTAAATCAGGAATGCCCTTGTTTAATCAGATAATTGCAGATAAAGAATTTTAACTTTTCACTATATATCGCAGGGATGGGAACCTCAGGCCCAGGGCCGTATAAGGCCAGCGGAATCATTTGGTCTGGCCCTCTGAGCTTTATCTGCTAGCCTCGTCTGGCTAGCAGGATGCCTAGAATAGCACCCTGCAGCCAGAGTCTATGCAGCAGTGCCACCTGGAGTGTCCTTAGGACGCTTCAGACGGTCACACCGCTGCCCTTACAGCTCCCCGAAGCATCCTCAGCATGCTCTGGGCATTGCTGTAATCACCAGCGATTGTGACCCCACCCCCCGTGTGACGTCACATGGAGGGGACGTGGCCTGCCCCGGGCCCGCAAATAATGTTCTATATATATCTAAATGGACCTTGGCAGAAAAAAGGTTCCTCACCCCTGATATATTGCATCAGCAGCAAACCTTCTATGTCCCCACTCCCCAGTCAGCCTCCCTTCTTTGTCCCCACTCCCCAGCCAGCCACAGCAGCCAGCCTTCTATGTCCCAACTCCCCTATGCAGCAGTGCTGCCTGGAGTGCCCTTACAGCTCCCCGGGGCATCCTCAGCATGCTCTGGGCATTGCTGTACTCACCGGCGAGTGTGAGGTAACATGGAGGGGATGTGGTCTGCACCGGGCCCATTAATTATATATATCTCAAAATGACCCTCAGCAGAAAAAAAGGTTCCCCACCCCTGATATATTGCATGGGTTTAATGCAATATATAGCTTAAGTAGCAAGCCATGTATACTTATCTTTCTGGCGATGCAATCCAGTATCCAGGGCTCCAGTGGTCCTGTCGTTATATGTTGTCCAGTGTGAGAAGCCTAGAGGCGAAAGCAGGTCCTTCCTGTGAATGTGCTGCAGCTGAGCTCAGGGGAGGATGCAGTGGCTGCTGGGATATCAAGGGATGGAGCCAGAATGGATGACGGGCAGAAGACAGAAGTAAGCAACTTCCCTGCCCATTTTGCACTGAAGTTCAGATTACACTATCCTAAAATGTCGAATCTGAACACAGCAGTGGAACAGAGCTTTTCTTCTGTTATGAGTCGCACTCACCATACAAAAGTATGATTATGCGATTCAGCCATGAAGCGGGAGTGCCGCTGAACAAGTCAGAAACTTCCCCACGGAAACTCGCTCTGTGAATAGCACTAAGCAGAGAAAAGCCCTGTTTACCTCAAAACACGGCTTTTCTCTGCTCTATGAATAGACTCCCATAGGTTGCATAGACATACCCCAGGATCTTACAGACCACATTTTGCAGAGACACAACCCTGCATCTTACAGACCACATTTTGCAGAGACACAAACACGCATCTCACAGACCACACATTGCTGAGACATACATCTGCACCTCACAGACCACACCCCACGCACCCTTGCATATAAATACCGCCACATATTATCAAGTTACCGACTGCCAAACAACTGTCGCATTGGGGAAGCAATCGGGAAGCCGACTGCCTAATTACCGGCAACTGGCTTCCCGACTGTCATATCCCGGCAAGGGTGAAATGCCGGCATCTAGATGTAGACGCCCGCATTTCCCCGACGCCGGAAGACCGGCGCCCGGCATCCCGATCGTAGTGATGCCGGGCGCCGCGAGCGGACAGCCGTGGGGGGAGGGTTAGGTTTAGGGCTCCCGGGGGGTATTTAGGGTTAGGCACCCCCCCGGGAGACTTAGGGTTAGGCAGCGGGGAAGGGGGTGGTTAGGGTTAGGCACTTGGGGGGGGGGGGAAGTTAGGGTTAGGCACCCCTAAGGAGGGTTAGGGGGGGTTAGGTTAGTAGATACTCACCTATCCACGATCGGGATTTCCAGCGCTGTCGGCCTTCCGCTGCTCGGAACGCTGCTGTCGGGCTGCCGCTGACGGGAATCGAACTGCCGGCCATGCGGACGGCGGTATTTCATACCCATTCCGTCGCATTGAGACCCCCCAAAGTCAGTCATATATTGCACAGAAAACCTCTTCTGTTGCTTTGATGTGATCTTTCAGGTTGCTGAGGTCTCAGGTCCCCATTTATTAATGATCGCTTTTGCAACACGATCAGGGCATGACAGTACCGCCCATGACAGTACCGCCGGAAAATGCGATCATATCGGCCGGGTGTATCATCCTGGACATGCGATGTCTCTGGAGAGTTGCCGGCCAGTGCAGGGGCTGCCGCGCATGCACAGTCCCTCTGACTGCACATGCACAGCCAGGGAGGGTTCCGGCGGATCCCTCCGCCGGCTAATTATGCACAGTGTAGCCCATAGGCTACAGCAGCTAATGTTATCTTCAGATGGTGTTAGCTACGGGGGAAAATATCTGGAATGCATTGCATCCCGGATATTGATAAGTTTGGCAGCATCGCATCCCCCATAGAAACCAGCAGTAAAGGAGGGATCACAGCAGGTATCAGAGATACCTGCTGCGGTCCCTCCTTAATGCATCCGGGGATACTTAATATTTGAGGTAAAACCCCCTTTGATAAAATGTACCCCTGAGTGAGCTGGTCCACAAAGACCCCAGAAGTGAAGATAATGGGGGATGTTACTGTTGGGGTTATATGCGCCTATGAGTGCTTAGAGGTCCTCATGATCACAGTTTACAGCAGTGATAGCCAGGCCCACTGAGAGCTGCGGCGGGCCCGGGTAATAGGGGGCATGGCCTAATATCGAGAGGCGTGGCCACACCCCCTTCCTGAAAAAAAAAAAATGATATGCAGTGCCGGGAAGCGGCGCTGCGCGCTGGGGAGGGGGGGGCGCTCTGTGCCTCCTCAAAGCCAGGGGGGGTGCGATCAGTGGGATCGCTCCCCCCCACAGGCATAGGAGATTGCTGTGGCTGCTGCTCAGCAGCCACGAGCAGTCTCCACTGCAGCTCAGCTCGTGTGCTGGGCTGCTGTGAGGGAGGGGCAGCGGCGCCGGGCCCCTCAGGAAGCCCGGGCCCGGGTAATCTGTACTTGCTCCCCCCCCCCCCTCTCAGCGCCCCTGGTGAGAGCAGAGGTGACCAGAAAGGGTGGTACATCCACACTCAGCCACGTACTAGTGGTTACTTCCGTGAAACCATCTGCTAGATTGTGATCAACCACTTGAGAATCAACAACAATATGTCTTACTTTTAATTGGCTTTTAAGTTGGGTACACACTGAAAGATGCATTGGGCGATCAATTGATCGGCCAATGTATCGGCTGCCCGTCGGGCAGTGTGTACCCGCGATATGTCAGTGAATGTCGGCATTCACCGACATATCGCATTGGCTGTGCTGCACAGCCGTTGGACAGATAAGTCTGCAGACCGCCCGTACACACACAGCAGCAGCTGCAAGGAGGGGGGCAGGACACGCCCCCGTCCGCCAGGACGCGCCCCTGATTCTCCCCCTTGGTCGCCGGGCTGACACAGATGATGGTTGGTCAGTGCGTACGAACAACAATCATCTGCAGATATATCTGTATAATGTGTACCCACCATTAGAATAAACTACAGACAGGGTTAAAGCTTTTTTTTTTTTACATCTGAGATGAGTAAAAGTGTGCTGTTTGTTCACCAACAAAGATCAAAGTCTGCAAAAACTGTATGCTCTTATTTAAAGTGTTCCTCACAGCTGTAAACATATAAGGTGCTTTAAGTCAAAGGTCAAAAATCACAATGAAAATTAAGAGACAGACTATTGAGCAGAGAGGAAATTAATGCTCCTTAGAGGGTCAGTTACTGATAAGAAAATGTAGGATATTTGCCAACACCTATAAACTACTGGAAATAGCAATAGCACATCATCTAAAACTAGAAAGCATTCATTCTACACTAGCTTAGACTGACTTTTCACAAGAGGTGAAGTATAACATAGTTTAAGTTGTTATTAGTTCTGCATTGTACTTATATATATTGCTAGCACGCTTATACGGTATCCTAATCCTGTCAGGATGCTGGCGCCCCGAGCATCGGCATCCCGTACCCAACCCATCACATCACATCAACCAATCAAGCATGTGCTTTCATTGTCTAAACTGAATTTGAAAAGGTGCAAACCTCAAAATATTTGCATATTTTTTGTGTAAAATAGGTTACCTAACCTGTGCATGATTGAAGTACCACCAACAGGTCTTGTTTTGTGTATTTCTTTATAACTGGAGTTGAGAAGCCCTGGAGTAGAAAAATGTTTGACAATAACACTCAAGATATTGTTATGCAAATGCTTTTCAATGCAAAAGTGGGGAGTGTCTACAAGAGACCATTTAGTATGTGGAAAAAAAAAAATGAGACAACCAAACATAGTCAATACATGCATTCACAGAATTTTTTTTTTGCTGTATTAGACTGATTTTAAATACCATTTTATTACAAGAACTTTGCATATACTGTTTATTAGGATATTTTTTTAGAACATAAGTAACATTGAAAATGTGTATTTTTTACAATATAGAGGTACATTTCTTTGCTTGTTACCTGCTTGTGGGATATCCATTCTGTAGCTGAGCTGTGAACAGGGTGGGGGCAGGTCTCACATCCCTTTTATTTATATGGAAATCAGCCTAGTTTTGCAAGTTACTTGAAGGAGCTGTTAACAATCACAGTTCAGATTTGGATGTCAGTAGAAGATTGGTGCTGGGTCTGCAGGGATATTTCAAAGTACTGTAAGTAGCAAGCATCTAAATGTAGACTATGGGTAAAATGTAAGTTATGTGCATTCATCATACATACATATAGTAGTTTTGTAATGCTAAATATTAAACCTGTTCACCTTTCTGATCTGAAAGCTGTTGCCTAGACAGAAGGCATGCTAGGTACAGGTTTTCCTTGTTTCGGGACAGCTGCCTCATTATGGAATTGTAGACTGCTCTATAGCATGTAATCCATGCCTCACACAACATTTATGGTTCTACCTGAACTTTCTTCCTGGCTGTATTATTTATTATTGTAATATAGTAGGGCTTTGTGTAATCCCCAAATAACCACATGACTTTGTAGATCCATGAATAGACATGTGATCTCTGTTGCTGTGTTCTGATACAACAATAATGTAATTTGTTTGGTAGGGTATACTATAAGCTATTTTTTAGTGATCTAAAAGTGAAATTACACTTTTACATTATACTGCTGAGTATTTTCAGGCAATAAAAGTAAGCTCCTAGAATTTTGTCCTTCTATGTTTCACATTTGTCTTGATGCCTTATGCTGGGTACACCCTTGGCAATATATCACTTCTATCAACGAGCGATATATCACGAGTGAAACAGCTGGTGTGTACATCTGATATGTCTGTGAATGGCATAGTTCACAGACATATCAGTTCGGCCCTGCAGCACAGACGATGGGCTGTGTGTATTGGCGACCCGCCGACCGTCTGTACACTTGTTGCAGGGACCGCCGAATCTGACATCTCAACTGGGCTAGCAAATTTAAATGCCCGCCAGTTGTAACATCAGCCCAGACACACCAAACAGCCGACTGGTAAGTGTATATATCTTATCAATCGGCTGCTCGGTTGGCGGATTGTTCTGTTGACCGATACGTTGGCCTAGTGTGTACCCAGCATCATATGTGTGTAACCTTCACTAGTTTAGGGAAATTTATAGGGGCTAGAAATGTGAATCCCTTTCAGTTTATTATTGTTTTTTTATTAGAATTCCCTCCAGTAAGTCGGAATAGATCTTCTGGTGCATTACAAATTTGTTTCAATTTTCACAGCAACTATTTGTTTGTGCTACTTGTAGTTCACGTGCCAGCTCTAATTAGATTTAGTACACATTGGCCCTCATTCAGAGCCGTTCGCTATTTGCGGTCGTTCGTTCAAAAACAAGGGGTGGCTATTCAAATGATCCGTTCGCAAATTGCAGTCTGTTCACACCTCTAAGTCTGAACGAGCGAGCAAAACATACGCTCGTTTATTTGTTAAAAACGCCCCCTGGCCGCTCGCACCATACGTCATGTCCGCTATTTATTAGATTAATCGAGTACATCGACCAGCGTATGAACTGCTCGCTATTCTTGTGGTTGGTGTTTGCTACCACAAATTTGCGAGCAGTTCTGGCTATAAAATAACCCAGTGACGTGGTCAATGACGCTGCTGTATTAATTATGCACACCCATAATACGCCCGTTTTGACCTTTAAGCACGCCTGCGTTCGGATCTCCACTCCCCATTTTCAAGCACCTTCCCCTGTTACCACCCACATACGCCTCATTCTGTCACTCAAAATAGCAGGCACTCGCTATATAGCGTACAAACGATTTTTGGCCGCACTGACTGGTTCGCGCATGCGTACTAAAAACCGTACGCATGCGCAGATGTGCAAACATCGCTCGGAACGAGCGTACTGCCGCTAACGAGCGGCTCTGAATGAGGGCCATTATCTTTATTATTTTTGTTACTATGAAACCTTTATCAAACCTAAGGGCACACATCCACTAGCAGACCAATAAACGACTGCACGATTACGACATTGTAATCGTGCAGTCGTTTCACAGTCTGTGCTGTGCCTACACTGAATGAGCAGTCGATCAGTGTAGGCACATCAATCATCCCTTACCATGCTCAACCTGACGTTATCGTCAGGTTGTTCAGCGTGTTCGTCCGATGATTGATGTTGGAAACGACCAGCGGGAGCGCGCATTGCTGTCCGTTTCCGACATTAATGTGGCTGATTCATGAGCAATTGAATGATAACGATATCGTTCAATCGCTCATAGAAATCGGCAAGTGGATGTGCGCCTTGAGAGAGAGAGAAAGTGGAGAAATTGCCCATAGCAACCAATCATCTTCTAGCTTTCATTCATCTAGCACAGTCCATAAAATAACAGTCAGAAGCTTATTGGTTCCTATGAGCAATTTCACCACTTTCTCTATCAAGGAAGGTTTTCTCCAGCATATTCTTGGTCTTCTTAAATCAAGTAGCTCACTCTTTAGCCATGGGGGAGGGTACAGTAATGCCCCTTTTCAACCAAAATTCCGGGTCTGACCCGGAGTTGGAACAGAGTTCCTATCCAGATCAGACCCGGAATTTAGCCGGCACCGACTCGGGATATTCCTGAGTCGGCGCCGCTCACACCGCAGTCGGGTCTGCATAGACCCGGCGTGAAAGTGGACACTTGGAGATGACATCATCTCCAAGCGCCACTGAAGCCGGACCAATCGGCCGGCTAGCAGCGCGCTCCAGGTCATCGTGACCCGGAGTGCGCCGTGCACACAGCAGGGTATCACGGGCTATGCCCGTGTTAAACCCTGCTATTTACCTGGGTTGGATTGCCGGGTCACTCGACCCGGCGATCCAACACTCACCCCTTTTACACCAAGTAGCTGCCTGGGTTAACTCTGCAATAACCCGAGTTTTAGCTCCGGTGTAAAAGGGATATGAGTGGAAACGCTGCCTACAAGTGTTTTATAAAATCCCTTTTCTGTCTGTGGAAGCAGGTGGGATCATTACTGACCCAGCAAAATAGATTAACTCACCTGTGCATGATTAAGGAAATCCACAAAACATGACCTGTTAGTGCCTTGGCGGTACTTAAGTACTGGAGTTGAGAAGCTCTGCTGTATACTCTTTACAGCAGTGATTCCGGGATGCAATCGGGAAGCCGACTAACAGTATACCGACAGCCGGCTTCCCGACTGTCATATGCCGGCGAGGGTGAAATGCCAGGTGTCTAGATGTAGACGCCAATCATTACCCCGACGCCGGGAGAACGGCGCCCGGCATCCCGATCGAAGGGATGCCGTGCACCACGAGCGGACAGCCGCAGGGGGGAGGGTTAGGGTTAGGCACCCCCCCGGGAGGGTTAGGGTTAGGCTAGGGGGAGGGAGGGTAGGGTTAGGCACCCTCGGGGGACTTAGGTTTAGGCAGCAGGGAATGGGGGGGTTAGGGTTAGGCACTTACAGGGGGGATTAGGGTCAGGCACTTGGGGGGAGGTTAGGGTTAGGCACCCCTAAGGAGGGTTAGGCTTAGGGGAGTTAGGTTAGTCTATACTTGCCTTACAACGATTGGGATTTCCATTACTGACGGGCTGCCGCTGCTGGCGGTATTTCATATTGACTCCGTGATTCCCAACCTCGGTCCTCAAGGCACACTTAACAGTCCTGGTTTTGGTGATATCCATGCTAAAGCACAGATGGTTTAATCAAAATAACTGAGGTACTAATTAAGTTGCCTGTGCTCAATTATGGCTATCCTTAAAACCTGGACTGTTAGTGTGCCTTGAGGACTGTGGTTGGGAACCCCTGCTCTACAGAGTTCTATACAGTAATTCTGTATTTGTGTAACTAAACAATATTCTGTACAAGCAAGGAGTATCCTACTCACAGACTTATAGGGGCATATACAATAAGGCCGCAAGGTTTTGCCCACAAAAAATTATGCAGACATCGCAACCAATTTTGGATTACTGCAGATATGCGTGCTCCCGATACCAACGATATCCAAGATAAAAAAAAATAGGGCGCACATTATTTTAAAAATTATATATCCGGACAAAAATTAGAAAAATATGGGGTAATCGGCCGGTCCCCCCCAAAAAATAAATCTGTAAAAAAAAAAACATTTTTTTTTTTATTTCATACAAATAAAACAAAATAAGAAAAAAAAACTAGCAGAAAAAAATATCTTTGGGGTAATTTTAGGTCAATAAAAAACCAAAAAAATAAAAATATAAAAAAAGATAAAGAATTTTTTTTTCATTTAGATTCAAACAAGAAAAAAGTAAAAATGAAAATAAAAAAAGTAAAAGAAAGAGGTGATTTTGGGGTAATTATAGACCAATTAAAATAAAATTGCTTTAATTAAGTTTGGGGTGCAGTAATTAACAAAAAAGCTGATTTTGGGGAAATTTGAAGTCATTATTGGTTTTAATTAGTCATTAGGGGGGTGTCTTGAGACTTGCTCTGAATGTATGCAAGATTTTTGGTAAATTCACTCCCAATTGCATAAGCCCCACAATTTTTTTAAATAAATGACTCATCCTAAGAGTATTTCTAATGGCAATACCACAGTAATTTCAAATATCAGATTTCTATGTTGTTGAGCCTACAATGAAGAATGTGATCAGTCAGATTTGCTGTGTCTGCAGTCTGTTATTGCATTGTTGTTTTGTAGTTTCTGTTTGCTGCCTAGCAAGTTAGGATTTTCTACAGCGACCAAGATCCATTCACAAACAAGTTTCATTTACCTTATGATGTCTTTCTTCATCTGCTCTGGTTGTGCTGGATCCTAAAGGACCATGAGAAAGATATGCATTCTATTTAACACACATGCTCCTATAGTCCTTAAACCAACATCCATGTGGTCCTAGCCCTAATGTATTTGTTGATATCTTAAAGTGAATTGAGGACTTATTTAAAATACATAGGCACTAGGTATAGGTCAGACCACCTCTATGTGCATCACCTATTGTTTCGACTGAACAATGGACAATTTGGCGTCACCCATTGGCACATACACAAAGGGAATGTAGTTTATATCCCGGCTGTTGGGATACCAGTGCTCAGAATGCCAGTCGCGGAATCACAACACCAATCAGAATCCCGGCGCCAGCATCCCTACAGTAAGGGCTAAGGGGAGAATTAAGGGTTAGGCTGCGGAGGAAGGGTTAGGGTTAGGCTACGAGCAGGGGCATTTTAAGAGTGGATGGGGCCTATGTGCAGGTTCAGTGTGGGCCCCCTCCTCTCTCCGGCGGTCCCGCTGTAAAGTAGACCACAACACACTGCCCAATTCACCTTGCTCTGCCATGGAGACTGCAGCCGCGGCGCTCCCTTCCCTGGACCCATCCCCAATCCTGGCTTGTCCTTGGTGGCACTGGCATGTTGAAATCAGCAACGGCCGTGAGCAAATGACAATCATGGCTGCTGGTCCGCGAACCGTGATTGGCTCATGGCCGGAGCCAAATTTAAACATGCAGCCGCTTGGTGACCGGCGCTGGAACAGTGACAGTCCCAGCGCCGGACGAGTGCCAATATGCCGCCGGCCACCCCTGATCGGCTGCTGGTCCGCAAGCCATGATTGGCTCGCAGCCGGAGCCAAACCAAATTAAAACAAGCAGCAAGCAGCCTCTTGTTGACCGGCGCTGGGACAGGTTCAGAAGTGAAATGCCAGTATGCAGGGCCGTAACTAGGGTAGTGCGACCAGTGCCATGGCACAGGGCACCACATGGCAGGGGGCGCTGTTTGGGCCTGTCAATTTTCCTGTTTATTAACATTCTCACATGTAGCTTCCTCTTCTTTTATCCCCAGCATCTCCTGGCCTCCCCTATCTCTACCCTGGCCCTTCCCCATGAGGCCATGGCCCTTTGTCAGGTGCACTATCTTATGTCCCTATTTAAAAAAATGGGGGGTGCGCCAATGCTCTCTCTGGCACAGGGCACCAAAGAGTCTATTTAGGCTCTGCCGGTATGACATACCGGCACACTTCGAGCACTGGTGGGCCCACTGGACCTAGGGGCCTGCATGCACCGCACACCTTGCATTCACTTTAGATACGCCCCTGGCTATGATGGGGAGAGTTACGTTTAGGCTGTGGAGAGGTAGGGGAAGGGTAGTATACTTACCTGTTTCTCTTGAGATTGTAACCTAGTCAGGGTGCAGGTGTTGGAGTTCTGTCCGCCGGCATCCTGTACCCAACCCACACAAAGACCTAAATGTAATAGCTTATGAACTGCATTGCACTAGCATGACCTCAGTGATTTAGACTCTAGATTTAAAGTGTCAATAATTTAGTAGGCAAAACCAGGTTGGTTTCCCTTTTAAATTTTTACTGCATTAAAGTGAAACCTAGTGGCTAAGTCACCGAAATTGTGCTGGTGCATGCAACTCAGAGGCTAATACATTTGGGCCAAAGAATCCATCTTTGCAAGCATAAACACCATCTTAGATGCACTCTCTAAATTTGCATTTCTTGATGGCCGGACATTGTAAATTAACTACTTTGGGTTCACTTGTTTTTAGGTCCAAAATTGCAATTGATGGACAATCATAAGCTCACTATTTTGAGGACTGTAACCTCAAGTCAGCAATCCATTATTATCTGAGTTAATGTTGACAGCAGCAAATAATATTGACTTAAGTAATGCTTGACTTAGTCAATGTTTTACAATAACTAAACAAAGTATCCTGATAACTGCTGGTTAGAATAAAGCTTCCTCAAATGCTAATTTGTAAATAATGCCCTTATTTATTTCTTGGATGCCACTTGCTGTAAATTTCTGCTGAATATGACAGAACACCAGCCCAATAGATCAGAATTTCCTCTTCACCTGCTGTAGAATCTTTAACTCATTATCATTATACTGTGTAATAGTTTTTTAGTGTCCCTTTTTTTCTATATATTGCCCCTGAGCCATCGCAGAGCTCCTTTTTTTGGAACTGAGCAAAACCAAATGGAAGAATTTTACAAACCTAGAACAGAGCTGTTCTCCCACCTCTGATGTGGCAGCGGAAAAGTACCACTCTTTCTTACATATTTGCATTAGTATAGGAAAGGTGTGTGTGTGTGTGTGGGGGTGGGGGATTTAATTAGTACCTCAGTCAGTGTGATTATAATACCTATGCACAAGCATTGATATCCTTAAAATCTGGGGTGTTGGGGTGCCTTAAGGACAGAGTTTGGGAAGCCCTGCTTTAGACACTGTTTATTGATAAAATTATGACTGCAGTTTCTGCATAATTATATGAATTGTTGCTATGCACTAGTAGCACAATGCAAGAGATTCACTGAAAATTCCAGTAGAGTTCTAATTAGCACTGCATATCGCAGTCCCCATTATTATTAATGGGGGCTACAATCTCAGCCCTATGTACCAAGCTCTTTTTGCAATTTGGTGTAAATTGCTTTAAGCCTATGGAGGCTTACGAGCAGGAGAGAAATTTTCCGAATTCTCTCCCACATTCTCCATCCGGTGGCGGAAGTTGATACTGTGTGCATGCGCAGTGTCAGCTTGCACTGGAGTGGTCTTTCACAAACATGAAAGACTTCTACATAATGCCGAGGATACAACTCGCAGGGACAGCAGTTACCGCAACCACTGTCCTATAAGTTCTCCTTTGTACTTAGAAGGGATAGTTTAATTAAAAATTAAAATATCCACCACGATAAAGAACCTTAATAATCCCAGCAGTTCCGCGATTATTACTACATAGGCCCCTTAAACTCTAGTTATGAGTGCCCCTACTAGAAGCTGCTGTTTGTCCATTGTTTAAATATTTGCCTTAGTACATATATCGATGGGCTGGCTCACTTACAGATAAATATTGAGAACAATAACATTGTAATAGGGTGAATCAGGAACAAGTTCCTTCAGTTCAGTCTATTGTGGTAAAAGAAAAAATCTGAGCTAATGATTCAAAATACTGTAGCGAAAGTGAGTTCTTTATTCTATAGTCTATCATGCCATGGTTGTTTCCCCTGTTGACCTTTTAAATGTTGTCTGCTTTTAATATGTTTTATGCCGTTATTATTAATATATGTTTGAAATGTTTTCCATTAAGTTGAATTTTACATAATTTTTTTATACATTTGTGAGAGTTTATGTATATACTTTTTTATATTGGTATGCTGGTAGAAGTATGCTCACTGTGCCCTTGAGAGATATTGTGTGATCTCATCAAGCTGACAGATTTTAGCTCATTAGTTGAAGTCCTAGTTCACATCAACAGCTAACTAAAATAGCATCTAAGGCCAGTAATGAGGGAGGGATGGGTGCCATTTTGGTTTAACTATATATTACACCAGTGGCGTAACTTCATCCCAGCTGCCCGGAGGCAAGATAAATGTTGGTGCCCTCATAAAAATAAAAAAAAGTACTGCCAGGAAAAAAAAAAAAAATGCAATATGTGCGTGTGTATGTATATATATTATAATGTGTATGTGGCACTGGAGGTGTATCTAATATATCTTATTATTATTTCTACACTATCTTGCTCTTTAAATTTGTCATGACTGAGTGCTCTCCCGACTCGTCCACTGCCCACAGTGACAGCCACCGCACAGTACTCTGTATGTGCACCCGGCTGGACTGTCTCCCAGCTCCTCAGTCGAGCAGGCTCAGGTCGCGGTCATATGTTGTGTGACGTCCGTGACCAGAGGGGAGGAGGAGGAGCGTCGCTGATGCTGATCGGCGGGGCGGATTGGGATATAAAAACAGCCCAGGAATTTTATGGAAGCAGCCCTAATGGATGCAGGGACTGTAGAAGTGGTGGGGTCTGTCGAGGGGGCAGGATCCCTCCTCATAGGGCCTGATTTTGAGTTGGATGCAGTTTCGGCTTTCCTTGCGTCTTGCAGTTGGATCTGCGACTATTCCAGGCTGCAGTTGCATCTGTGACAGCCGCTACGATGCCCTTCCCTGGTGTACAGTACATAAATGGACAGATGCCTATTTCCAGTGTCTACAGACGCTGCTATCATGCTGTGTAGTCTTTAGACGCCACCATCGCTCAGACCATTACAACTTTCACCAGCCCTATGCTAGGTGCATATCACCCGTCTGAGTATGGCCTCCAATGTGAGCAATTCAGTGTCTCTATTATGTACACAAGCAACGTCATCAACACACTCATACTACGTTACATCAGTGTATGCTTAGCCAACCCCCTGTAGCCGCCAAAAACACTTTCTAATGTACTGCATGTGCCTGTATCTGTACTGCAACGCTGTACGAAGCATACGCAACTCAGTTGCATTCGCATTGGCCCCCACAGAAAAAAAATACACCTTAGCCCCCACATAAAACAATGAAACAAATTGGCTCCCATAGGAAAAAAACACATACATTAGCCCACACAGAAAAAAAAAAAACTATTGGTCCCCAAAATAAAAAATAAAACACGTTGCCCCACACAGGAAAATAAAAACACATTGGCCCACAAAAAAAACAAAAGAAAAACAAACACATTGACCCCCACAGGAAAATAAAAAAGACATTGGCCCCCAAAGAAAAATATAGAAAAACATTGGCCCCCACAGGAAAAAAAATTTCCCTGGGTTGGGGTGCTGTGTCTAGGTGGTTGTGGGGGTAGGGTAGGAAGTGCATGTCCCTAGCTATTTGGGCGGGGGTGTCGTTTGGGTGGATAGTGTATATAATCGGGGCTAGGGTGTGTGGTGGTCTGTGTACGTCTCTGGAGCCAGGGAGGGTAGTGTATGTCACTGAGCTGGGGGGTACTGTGTATATATAGAGGGCTGGGGGGGAGGGGGGGTGGTAGGTCGGTTTGTTGCTCTGCAAGGGGCTGGCGTCATGTCTTGATTGCTGCCGCTGGCTGGTGCACAGGTGGCGGACATAACGGGAAGGAGAGGAGACGTGATCTGCTCCTGCGGGGCATTATAACATCCATAGAGGCAGGGGGTGTGGTGGACATGGTCAGGCAGCGGGGGCTGTGGGAGGGAGGGGAGACAGGAGCCGGGAGTTTCCAGTTTGCGTTCCCCAGTGGAACGCAAATTCTGGAAGCGCAGCGACCGGCCCTTGTACTGCAGACACATGAATCTGCCTGGGCTGACAGGCAGTGTCACCCGGCCCGGCAGATTCATGATCGGCGCTCACCTCTGCTGCAGCACTGCAGCAGGAGGACATGGAACGGGAGACAATGGAGAAGTGGAGGTGCCCCCTTCAGGGCTGGCGCCCGGCGGCAAATGACTCTATTGTCTCCCACAGTTCCGCCACTGTATTACACCATAGTCACAGCTAAAGCAGCAACCGATGCGTCCTTGGATGCTGCACTCAGATCCCAGATGCATGCATCCTATTTCCTACAGACACCTCCTGCTGCATTTGCATGTAGTTGGACAGTATTGCACAGCCGCTTCCTTGCGGCTGTGTAATACCATCCATCTCTGAATAAGGCCAAATATGCAGTAAGTACACAATCCAATTTTAACATTTTGGTTAGAGGTTATGGGTGTAGTCGTATATCTAAGGGCCAGGGTTATGTCATAAAGGGGTGTGGCAATATTGAAATGTATATTTTATTGGCCACAGTGTTTTGTGCCCTTGAAATGCTAGGCCATTCCCAACACCTTTGTGCAGGTGTGTATGGCCTCCCATACATTTCCCAACAGCATGGTGCGCGCAACCGAAAAGGGGGCGTAGGTTATGAAAAAGGGGCGGCTTTCCCCGTTTTTGTCACTCCGAGATGCTGGGCAGCCCCCAGGGAGTCCTAACACATGAGAACAGATGCCGTGTGCATGCACATGGCATCTGTTCTCTTCCTGCACACCCGCTGCTCTGCTATGCAGAGCAGCGGTATGTGCTCTCCCAAAATTCCCCTCCATCGCGTGACACTGTGGCCCACAGGTGGGACAGCGGGACAGCCCCACAAAAACGGGACTGTCCCGCTGGATTCGGGACAGTTGGGAGGTATGCAACAGACAAATGTCCTAGCTGTGGAATTGCGAAGGTAGTCCCTAATACTTGCTATTTCCAAGGGTGAGAGCCCTGAAGAGAAAAGGCAGCAGGAGACCCTGTAGAAGACAGGCAAATAGTTAGATGTCTTATAAGGTGGCTTTATATTGTTATAAATACTGACTTTAGTGTAGTTACTGTTTTGCTTGTTTTTTTTACAGCTCTCTGATTACTGCCATTTGGATCACTATGTCTCTAGACGCCTCAGACGGTACACCAAATGGTAAGCTCCTGTGTGATTAGTATGTATACATCAGTCTTACCTGTGGACAGTGGGTAGCTTGGAATTTCAGTGTTCTGGACAAAGTAAACTTGACATTTTCTGCTTCTAGCTCAGTAGATGACCACAGACAAGTACCAAATGGGGTTATTGAATCAGGTTTATGGTCTGGATCTGATTGATAACTCAGAAAGTTTTCTTGAGATGAAGAATAGGACAAACACAGTACATTGTCCAATATGGGCAAAAGAAAGCTATGACGAACTCCATAATGTACATCTATATAATAAGAGAGGAAGCGTGTCTGTTTGTCCTTTATGCACGTCCAGAGTTTTGGACATAGTTCTACCAAATTTGGCATGGTGGTGTAGTTTGACCAGGATTAGGTTTTTGCCCAGGTTTGAACTTCGTCAGGGCCACACACTGTCAAGACAATCCCTAAAAATGGGGACACCCTTAAATTATAGTGGAAATATGCCAAAACCCTGTGTGAAAGCTACAAAAGTATCCTTTTAATCTCATAGTTTGAGCAAACTTTGACTCATTCAAGTTCATAGTAAAATCAGAGTTAGTCCTTTTTAAAGTGACCATATATATTAGTCAGCCCTCTGTGTTTGCATGCAAGGGCATTACTAGAACTTTGTAGGCCACATAGCAAGATCTTAAAAGTGCTCCCTCCAGAGGTAAACCCCCCCCCAAAACTCATACATTTGCCCCCACGCAGAGCCCATTCATGTTATGCCATACAGAACCCATTCAAGGTTATGCCACGCAGTAGTAGTGCCTCTTATACATTAAGCCACACAGTAATGCCCCTTACACTACGCAGTAATGCCCATTACACATTATACCACACAGTAATGCCTTTTACAGATTATGCCCTATAGTTGTAGTGCCCCATATAACATGGCATTCCTGCTAGGCTTTTTTAGCGGCGTGCCACGCCATGCCAAATTTCAAAAGGGCAGAATGTGCCCTGCTTTGCTAAAACGAATTGCTGGGTGCAGTCCCCACCCGCGTCTGCAATGTCCCGCAAGTGGGAAAAATAGCGGTACAGGATCACCACCGGTGAATAGATGCCGCAGAAGTGCCCCTTTCTAGGTCCGGTGCCCTGTTCGGCGCCGGACCAAGAGTGAACACTAAAACACATTATTCCACACAATAGTAGTGCCCCTTACACATTACGCCACGTAATAGTAGTACCCCTTACACATTATGCCACACAGTAATGCCCCTTACAAATTATGCCCCCCCCCCATCCCCAGCAACTCACGTTCCCGTGTCCCTCAAGGAGCCTCTCGCTTCCCTGTGTGCAATCAGCAGCCAGCAGGTGTGGATTTGGTGCCGGGCCACAAGCTAATTACAGCTGGTGCACCAGCAGGCAGCGGCAGACATGGACAGACATCACCAGCGCAATTTGAAGCTTGCGGACTGGCAGCCAATCAGGAGTCACCACTGCTGATTGGCTGCTGGTCTTCGAGCTCTGATTGCCTCGGGAGTGGCGTTGCTGTCTCTCCATGTCTGCCAGCTGGTGTACGTTAATGGGTGCAGGGGGAGCGGTGAGCCACAGAGGCAGCTTGGGCACCATAGCAGCTGCACCCCTTGCACCCACGGTAGTTACGCCACTGCTTGCCTACATGCTAGCAAGCAGTTGGGTCCTTTTCAGGATCAATGGAATGGGGTATTAGGCGGGGATAATGTAACAAATAAAAGCTGCAGGTGTACTGCAGGGTTCAGTCTTCAACCTGTGCAACACTGAGTATCCCAGCTAATCTGAAATATAATCAAGAGTCACTTGTATTATGTGGAATGGAATTGGTATGAATTACCGGCTGGCCGACATGGCTGATAATCCCGATCGTGTGCAGGTAAGTATCAACTAACCTAACCCCCCTAACCCTAACCCTCCTTAGGGGTGCTTAACTCTAACCTTCCCCCCAGTGCCTAAACCTAATCCCCCCTCTAAGTGCCTAAACCTAACCACCCTTTCCCCGCCGCCTAAGCCTACCCTAACCCTAAGTCGTCGTCCGTCCCCCCCCCGGGGGTGCCTAACCCTCCCTTCCCCTAGCCTAACCCTAACCTCCCGGGGGGGGTGCCTAACCCTAAGTCCCCCCGGGAGCCCTAAACCTACCCCCCCCGCGCGCGCGGCTGCCGCAGTGCCGCCCGGCATCTCTTCGATCGGGATGCCAGGTGCCGGTGTCCCTGCGTCGGTAAAATGACAGGCGTCTAGATTTAGAGTCGGGAAGCCGGCTGTCGGGCTTGCGTCCGCCGGCTTCCCGACTGCATACCGTGAATCCATGTAATATTTTCAGCTAAGGGCCCCATATCCTCTTATTCTGCCACTTCTCACGTTATCCTATACCTCTAGAACTCCCAACTTCTCAACGTATGCCCATAATTTTCCATCAATAACCTCAACACCTTGTCAAAATATACATTTAACTTTGAATCTTTTTTACTATTTTGTTGCCTGCACAATAAAGCTTATATACACTATACATGAATTTTGGCGAATGCTATAAAATGTACATACCTCTACAAATGTATTCAAAAGTTATGAGTCTGGTCCAAAAGATAATAGCCAGCATTTTTGTAATGAACAACTGGGAAGGCATATAAACTTATTTATCTATTTGGGTAGCACAGTGGTTAGCATCTCTATAAGCCATCGTACAAAAATAAAAAAAATGCTCAAGGAGAGAGATGATTCACTTACTGGGTCAGTTTTTAGTTGATAACCTACAGTAGCAACTGGGGATTACTGGCATGAAAATCAAAATAAAATATTCACTAGTTTTTGATGTACAAATATTATATGTGTAGTGCATTATTTTAAAAACAAGATTTCATAATAATGTCTAACAGTGATACATATTTCTGTTTATACAGTGTTGTTATTTTGTGTGTTACTTTTATTTTAACACAGTGAATTTCTACATTGGGGCAAATGACAGTGAAGATGAAGACTTTGAAAATGACTGCAAGTACGAATTATTGTTATTCTTTATATAGAAAAGTACAAATATTGTTTAATATCTCTCTCTAACGGCCTGATTCAAAGATGTACACCAATGTATTGGCAGCTGCGATTTTGCACGTTGCTGCTGTGCAAAAATACGCTAGTGCTGTAGCCGGCTGGAAATGCATTGAGACGCCTACCTGTGGCTTCGCAGATCCAAGCAAGTGCGTACAAATATGTAGCAGCCGTCGCAGATCATTCGATAATTGGCCATCTGAGTTGTCCTGTGGTCATGCAGAATGGCCGTCTCAGCTGAAACAATGGAATCACTTTATCTGCGTACTGGATCGCAGACACAGACTACGAAATGAACCAAAAACGTCCGGGACACATCTGCGTTTTTTGCCACCACTCCCTGTTACCGTCTCCAAACTGTCAATCACTTTGTGAAGCAATCCTCACTCGGAGCGTCATCGCAAAGGTACCTGCATAAATATAAGCATAACATACATCTCTGAATCAGGCCCTAATTCCACAGCTGATGATGGTCATTTAGTTTAGTGACTGCTTAATTTTACCAGCATGCTTACCTACTCTTCTAGAACGGCGAGGAGGCTTCCGAAAATCAGGGGGCACTCCCAGCCGCACAGGAAGAGTTGGCAAATCTACCGAGCCAGCATGTATCCTCTACCCGGCAAATGTGGGTGGTCCGGACAGCTGATGGCGCGATTCACACAGAATCACGTCATCGGGGCCCCGTCCCCTGCTTCACAGTAACAGTAATCACGGAATTGTGTAGCTGAGAACGGGGCCACGATGATGCAATCATATCATCATGCCTATTGGCCTGCCTACTTTCTTGCAACACCCCCCCGTGCTGAGCTGACATAGCTGCCCCCTTCTGGAGGGGGCAGCCATAAAGTTGGCAGCTATGGATGGTTGCCAGCATGTTATTCTGTTTTTCTTCTTCCGGGTCCATGGGGTCCACAGCTGATATGTTGGGGGGTATAAATCCTGGTCAACAAACAGTTAAAACAAACGAGCTCTCTGCTCCCAGGATGCATCGGGTCCCTCCTTCATATACCCCGCCTCCGGCCTCAGGTAGCCAGTTATTTCCTGGTGGTGGTTTCACCACAGAGACAGTGGGACTGCAGGAGCAGTCCCGCAGACGAGTAATATAAAAAAAGAAAAAAAAAGAGTTTACCTCTCCATCGGGTGGATGGTCTGAGCTGTCCTGGAAGCAGCCTCGCGTCTGACTGGAGACGCACCGGCCACCTGCTACAGCTACCCCCTCCGGAGCCGCAACGCTGCTAGTGTCTTCGGCAGGGGCTCTGAGCCCTGGACTGCATCCGGATCAAGGGGATGACAGATAAGAGGGGTCTCTGTGGCCGCTGACGCCGAGACCACGTGGCGGCCCGGCCTCCGGCGGTGTAAACTGGCCAGAGGTCTGCTGCAGTCGGGAGGACATAACAGCTTGTCTCCTACACTAGACTGCCGGGATATGACCAGCTCCTGACAAGCCGAGGGTTGTTTCTGTGGCAGCGGCCATGTCAGTTTACCGGGCATGTCCAAGCAGCATAGGGGAGGTTCGCTTTCTCCGGCGGCCCCTCCCCCAATCCACACACTAGCCAGTTACTGTCTCAGCGTTGTGGGTTGCTCCGCCCAGCTTCCCCTATATGAGCAGCCAGATACACTTTACAGGTGCTCTCAGACGCTGCTCGCTTGGAGGCTGGGCAGTCTCCCTGTATACCTCTCCTACTGCTGGATCAGGTTTTACAGAGCTCTATCCTACTATGCCTAGGGCTAAATTGTAGTGGCAAGAGCAAAGAAATTGCATATTGCTCGTAGAGTGTTTATGCATTGCATGTGATGTTTGTTGAGTACTGTCTTTTTTGAATAATTGTCAGTCCTTTAACCTTTCACTGCTGTATTTTCCCCTCAGCTGCAGGTATGTGGGTTGGGGGTTAGACGATCAGCACATGTGCTCTCGGAACCTTGGCATAATTAGTTAATATGTCTAAGGAATCTGAGGGTCAGGTGGTAGGAGCCCCTTTGCTGATATCCTGTGTAGCCTGAAGAGCAGGTTTATCCTCACAGGATTTTGTACAAAATGGACTATGTGAGAACTGTTTTAGACAGTCACCACATCAGTCAAGTTTAACCATTACAGGGTCCTTTTCCCAGGTTATGGCCCAGGTGGTGGAGCGTTTGGCTGCCCCTGCACCCCTGGTTTGGGGTTTCCCTCAGCAGATGCATCCCCCTATGGTTATGCCCTCTATGTTTCCATCCTGGATGGACCTTGGTGCTGGTAGAAGTATGGCGTCCTCTTCGGAGGGTTTTCTACCGCCACAGGCCGCCAAACCAAATCAGCCAAAATCTAGACGGCGTTCGGCCTCCCATACGGGTGAGTATTCTAGTACATTCTCTGAGGAGGAGCAGGCACAAGATTCCTCTCAGGAGTCTAGCTCCGAAGAGGGTGAAGATCACTTCCCAGTGGCTGATGTCCCTTTTTTGATCAAGGCGGTCAAGTCAGTGTTAAATATTGAGGATGGGGATCCTCCACATAGGAAGACACCCCTGTTTAAATGCCAGAAAGTGTTTAAGGCAGAGTTCCCTAAGTCAGAACATTTATCAGAACTTATGGGGGAAGCATGGGTCTGTCCGGATAAGAAAAACCACCCCTCCAAAAGAGTGGCGCTGTTGTATCCTTTTCCATCAGAAGAATGTGCTAAATGGGAGACTCCACCTTCTGTTGATGCGCATGTGGCACAGCTAATAAAGTGTACCACGCTTCTGATCCCGGCAGTCCTATTGAAGGAAGCCACGGATAGAAGACTGGAGGGTTGCCTTAAATAAATTTTTTAAATTTCAGGAACAGCCACTCGTCCAGCTATGGCCACCGCTTGGGTTGCAAGGGCCATTTGGAAGTGGGTGAAAACTCTGGCAGAATCTTTGCCAGATGCATCCAAGGAACATCTGGACGTGATTTCCTTTATTAAGGAGGGGGCGTCCTATCTGGGAGAAGCAGCCTTGGATGCTGGGATTCCTTCTTCCAGGGTCTCAGCGGAATCCGTGGTGGCACGTAGGATTCTCTGGTTGAAAGATTGGAGAGCGGATGCAGGGTCCAAAAAGGCCCTAGAATCCCTTCCATTCACAGGAGGAGTCCTTTTTGGTCCAGAAATTGGACAAAATTGTGGCCTCCATGGCAGCCTCGAAAGCTGCGGGGCTGCCTTCAGCATCTCTGGCTAAAACCAGACGGGTGTCCTTTCGGGGGTTTCAACCACAGGGCAAGACCAAGGGTCAGCCCTCAGCTAGAGTTCTGCCTAAAGAGACAGGACCTAGGAAACCCTGGCAAAGCAAGCGTCCAGTTTCCAGAGTCCAGGATAAACCAGTGGCCTGATGGGACGGGCCTCCCTCTGGGGAATCCCAGGGTAGGGGGCCGACTTCTCCAGTTTTCAGAAGCCTAGCATCTCACAAAAGAGGATGCCTGGGTTTGGGGAGTGATCTTCCGCGGGTACGCCCTGACGTTTTGGAGAAGTCCTCCTCAGAGATTTTTTGGCGCAAACCCGAAGGAGGGTTCGGTAAGGGCCTTGGCCCTTCAACAAGCTATCCAATCTCTACTAGCATCGGAAGTTGTTATTCCGGTGCCAGGGAATCAATTACAGGAGGGGTTTTACTCCAACCTGTTCTTGATTCAGAAACCGAATGGGTCATAACGGCCCATTCTAAATTTGAAAGGGCTCAACAAATTTGTTCGAGCCCCCGGGTTCCATATGGAAACATTACAGTCGATCGTGTTGGCCATGGAACAGGGGGACTATATGGTGTCCTTGGATATACAGGATGCTTACCTCCACATACCAATCACCCGGACCCATCAACAATTACTACGGCTTGCAGTAGGGGGAGAATATTTTCAGTTTCAGGCCCTACCATTTGGCCTGTCCACGGCTCCCCAGGTGTTCACCAAGGTGATGGCAGTAATGATGGCATGCCTCAGATGCCAGGTTGAATTTTGCCTTACTTGGACGATCTCCTGTTGCTAGGTCAGTCTCCGCAGCAGTTACAGGATCATTTGGGACTGACGGTGTCCTGTCTGTACAGTCACGGGTGGATTATAAACTGGAAGAAATCGTCACCCCTTCCGGTACAGCAGATGTGTCACTTAGGGGCAAGATTGGACTCCTTGGCGCAGAGAATATATCTGCCAGAGGAGAAGATTCTTGCTCTGCAATTGCGGCTATGCAAATTGCTTCACAACAGATAAATATCTGTTCAGTCAGCTATGCAGGTGCTGGGGTCAATTGTGTCCATCTTCCGTATGGTGGAGTACACTCAATTTCACTCCAGACCACTGCAGCAGTTAATCCAGTCGCGTTGGAACAAGGATTACCGCACGATCAAGTCCAGTTACTGCATCTCTCTCCAGATGTACGATTATCCCTGTCGTGGTGGTTACGGACAAGGCATCTCAGACAGGGTCGTCCCTTTTGGGTGTTGGATTGGACATTACTCAAGACTGATGCCAGTCTTCGGGGCTGGGGGGCGATGACAGGATCACACGTCTTTCAGGGAAGGTGGACAGAGGCGGAAAGCCAGCTACCCATAAATATCCTGGAACTAAGAGCAATACTCAAAGCTTTAGTTCAGGCTCAGGAAATTTTGAAGGGCAGACCTGTGCAAATACAGTCCGACAGTCGCACCGCGGTAGCCTACCTAAATCATCAGGGAGGCACAAGGAGTCGGACTGCCTTGACAGAAGTGTCAAGGATCCTGGTGTGGGCAGAGCATCACCTCCCCACATTATCTGCCATGTTCATTCTGGGAGTCCTGAATTGGGAGGCGGACTTTCTCAGTCGGCAGGAGATGAGTGCAGGAGAATGGGCCCTGCATCCACAGGTTTTTCAAAACCTGGTGGACAAATGGGGTCTACCAGAAATAGACCTCATGGCAACAAGAAGGAACAACAAGGTTCCCAGGTATGGATCCTGGACAAGGGATCCAAGGGCCAAGTTTGTGGACGCACTGACGGTAAGATGGTGGTACAGGCTAGCATATTTGTTCCCGTCGTTTGCTATTCTCCCCAGAATCATCAGAAAGATCAAGCAAGAGGGCAGTACGGTGATATTAAAAGCTTCGGCATGGCCGAGACGTCATTGGTTCACCGACCTAGAGTCTCTCTCCATGGATACTCCATGGTCCCTTCCATTGAGACCGGATCTGTTATTACAGGGTCCTTGCTGGTACCCGGATCTTCATCGGTTATCTTTGACGGCATGGCTCTTGAGGCCTCGGTCTTGAGGAAGAAAAAGTTTTCTGAGGCCGTGATACAGACGTTGCTGAAGGCATGTAAGCCGTCCTCGGCTCGTATTTACTATAGAATTTGGCATACGTTCTTTCAGAGGTGTGAACTGAGGAAATATGACCCGGAAAGATTTCGGGTTTCTAGAGTGCTTGATTTTCTTCAAAGCGGACTGGAAAAGGGGCTCCGCCTGGCCTCGTTGAGGGTACAAGTTTCAGCCCTTTCAATCTGGTTCCAACAGAAGATCACCCTAATTCCAGATATAAGGACGTTTTTCCAGGGGGTGTTGAGGATTCAGCCTCCCTTTGTTACCCCGGTAGTTCCGTGGGATTTGACACTAGTTCTCAGGGTCTTACAGTCTCCCCCATTTGAGGCCTTAAATTCAACAGATTTTAAGTGGTTAACAGCAAAGACAGTATTTCTATTGCATCTGCACGCAGAGTATCGGATCTGGCTGAACTTTCTGTCCGTGCTCCCTTTTTGGTATTTCATCAAGATAGAGCAGTACTTGCGTACTAGGCAGGATAACCATCCAAAAGTGGTATCTAAATTCCATATAAATGAAGAGATAGTGGTCCCAGCTTTTCAGGATGCAAGTCTCTCGATGGAAGAGGCTTCCATAGATGTTGTCCGTGCATTGCAAATTTATACAAAACACACTAGCAAATGGAGGAAATCTGATTCCCTTTTTGTGCTTTATGGTTGTCATAAGCGTGGCTGGCCAGCCAATAAACAGACGCTGGCCAAGTGGATTCGCATGGCAATCTCTCAAGCTTATACACAGACTGGCCTATGGGTGCCGGACTCCATAACAGCACATTCTATTCGATCAGTAGGGCCTTCGTGGGCAGCCTGCAGGGGTGCCTCTGCTGAACAATTGTGCAGGGCAGCCACATGGTCTTCCATCCATACTTTTGTAAAATTTTATGCTTTTGACACTTTTGCCTCTCAGGATGCCTCCTTCGGGTGTAGGATTCTCCTCTCTTCCGAGACTCAGGAGTGTTTCCGCCCGTAGGATTTGTAATTTGGGATATCCCCAACGTATCAGCTATGGACCCCATGGACCCCAAAGAAGAAAATATGAGTTATGGTGTAACATACCTTCGTTAACTCTTTTTCTTCGAGGTCCATGGGATCCACAGGACACCCACCCTGACGCACCTGTAGTTCCGGGGGTCTCCATAAATTCCTTTCTCATGAGAGTCTGGACTAGTGAGTATGGGTTTCTTCTTTCTTATCCTTTTTTGACTTCACCTTCTTTGACCTTGTAACGAACTGGCTACCTGTGGCCGGAGGCGGGGTATATGAAGGAGGGATCCGGTGCATCCTGGGAGCAGAGAGCTTGTTTGTTTTAACTGTTTGGTGACCGGGATTTATACCCCGCCCCCCAACGTATCAGCTGTGGACCCCATGAACCTCGAAGAAAAAGAGTTAACGAAGGTATGTTATACCATAACTCCTATTTTTGAAATACGAAGTTATTACATGTACTTCACAGATTTCACTCACTGGAAGATTGCTTGTATTCTGTTGTTGTGCTGTTCTTTGGGCCAAAACCTGTTGTAGAATATGCTTTACAGTTCAGGTATCAAACACATAGGGGAATGTAGGCAGAGGTGAAAAATAGGCGTGGTCACTGAAAATGGGGCATGCCAACATGACACCCATTTCTCGTCACTCTGGGAACATCCCTTTCCATTCCATATGCACCTTACCTACATGGTGGTTTCTTGCAATATGGAACATCTGAAGAAGTATATCCTCCATGGGAAGACAGTATCTTCGGTTGGTATTCACGTAGGTCACATGGCCCGGAAGATGCCTGTTTGTGTAGGAATATTAACAAGGTCATCATCATACAACAGCTGTTCAACCAGACTTGTTACCCCTGTGTAACTTCCTTCCCCCTGCGTCTTCTGTCAGCCACACCATAGCTTCCCCCCCCTGTGTCGTCTCAGCCACACCATCACCTCCCCACCACATCGTCTCTCAACCACGCCATTGCCTCCTCCCCCTGCATCATCTCTCAGTATACATTCGCCTACCCCCCCTTTGCATCGTCTCTCAGCACACCATCACAGATAGATACAAACACACCCCTCTTTCACACAAATGCAGCCAGCCAAATAAATACGTTGCTGGCATCAATTGTTTTTAAAAGTCACCCCCACCCCCCTGCAAAAAAACGAATACACACCTGGCTGCACCAGAGCGGAGAGAGCGCCGGGGATGGAAGAATCACCCTGTCACCCGGCGGCAGCTCTCAGGATAGAGAATGGGAAGACTGCCTGGGAGAGGCTGCGCACTTCTGCTGCAGCTCCCCCTGCAGTTAGCACCAGCAGGCATCGTTAGTCACATCAAAGTCTTTAGTCTGGGTGCAATGGTGGCGGGGGGGGGGGGGTAGGGCGGTGATGGTACGATGCCCTGGCCGGTGGCGCCCCCCCTCTGCTGGGCCTGCCACGGCTAGTTACGAGAGTAGGATACATTTAACTGTGAACTGTACATGTAAAATTTAAATTTAACAAGTGAGAGATGTCACAATACAGTGAGTCTACACAGTAATTGCAGATGTATGCTGGATGGTGGAAGTTGGATCACTGCCATCCACTTATTATTCAGTTAGTCAGGGGCATAACCAGGTATTTGAAGGCCCCATAGCAAAAGTTTGTAAGGGCCCCTATGTACCACCCAATGGTGAAAAATGTATATAACACATGTAACCATACCTCCATTCTTTTATGATCATTGAAGAGGGACAGTTTGCGCACCGTAGGTCGAAAAGGGGGTGTGGTTTTGGGAAAAGGGGTGGGCCTCATGAAAACTGGGCAGAGACTCGTGGTAACCTGCGTTTACATCACTGTGGGGGGCGTGCACAGCACTCTCCGAGATGCTGGGCAGCCCCCTGACTCTCACTACACTGGTGAACAGATGCCGTGTTCTCCTTCTGCTTACCTGCTGCTCTGCTATGCTCCCAACTCCCCCCCACCGTGGGACACTGCGGCCCGCGGGTGGGACAGCGGGATAGTCCCAGAAAAATGGGACAGTTGGGAGGTATGCATGTAACTTTGACAAGGAAGATGGGCCCCATAGCAGCTGCACCCCTACCTATGGGCGCACCTACTATGGTAGTTACGCCCATGCAGCTAGTGCCTCTGCAGCCATTGTTCAGCAAGATTGCAACTAGTAAAGACACACTGCTGCAGCTCTCTAGTGACCTGTTGTGATTTGCACACAGACCATTTTACAGTATAGTGATATCTTAAGATACAGTGCCATCTACTGTTCCTATAGCCACTAAAGTGTATTTGGCATCTAAGCTGTTTTTTTTATACTTCAACAAATCTAAATCAAGGCACAGAACACCACCAAATGTTTTGCACTTGTCTCTTTAGCTTGTTCACCAAATGAGGAGAGTGCAAAAGATTGCACATTTTAAGTAAAGGAAACACACAAAACAATACTAAAGACAAAAAAGACAATATTTAGAACTTTTTTTTTGTGACTATCATTTTTTGCTGTTTCCCTACATATTCTTCAGTAACCCTTTAAATTTAATGGATAACCTGGTCAGATTTCATGTATCCAGTTGTTTTTTTTTGGGGGGGGGGAGGGAATTCAACTAGCTCTGAAAAAGTGATAACTTAACTTGTGTCAAGTTATGGCACATTTAGCTGCTCTTGATGCAATAATTTTGCATCTTTTGGCTATGTGCGCTCTGGTTTTTCACACAATCCTATTGCAGAACCCGCGACGCAACAAATGTGCAACAATTTTTATATATTTTGCCGTAATGAGTATAGGTAAAAATGGGGGGATCTGCCTGAACCCCAGAAAATGCCAAACTGATATAGGGTAACAATATAAAAGTGTATTAGTGGCCCCAATAAAAGTATTTTGGATTCTTAAAAAGGGTCAAATGGCTGTTATATGCATTTTTCTAAAACACTCAAATAATGATAGGAATTTTTTTTCTGCAAAATAAATGTTCTTTTTAAATTGGGGTGCATAAAAATGCATGTGTAATTTAAAGACGCCTTTAAAAATCCTTCAAAATACGCCTCTAACACCCCCATCAATCACTGAGCATCCCAAGATACATTTTCTACATCAATTAAGCCATTTTCCTGCAATTTGCACTTTTTCAGCCCAAAAAGATGTATCATTATTGGTCAAACTAAACTAATTAAAAAATAGCTTTTGCCTAATTCGTCATTAAGGAGGGTGTCCCAGTCGTTCTGAATCAACTCCCGACATTTTTATCATAAGCAACTTGCACAACTTACCACCTACTCAGGAGATGGTGAAAAGTTTTTGCGACTTTATGCTATGGAGAATTCGCATATGAAAAAACAGCGAATTCATGACAAGTTTTGCAGGATTGCATGACAAGTATTCTTTTGCACAATAAGCCGTTTTTCGCCGAAAAGCGGCCTATCGCAGCTAATTGAAATCACCCCTTGGTCTTTATATATTTACATGTTAGGAGTTTTTTTATGTTTCCCATTTTTTATTGTCTAATATACAAATAATTATTCAATATTATGTTGTTGTACTAATAATTAATTCTTCTTTACTGCCAGGGCTTTTTCTGCATCCCGCATCCCCTTATTGACCCAGATTTGGAATGATATAAGCACTTGGGAAGAGGAACTTAATCCATCTCTAGAACTTGCAATTAAAATTCTAAGAATACTGCAGGGGCTAAAAATGACTCCACATAAACGCAAACAAACAATAGCTTCCTATGATGGTTATCTGGTACGTATAGTCATTATACTGTATACCTAACCAAGATGAGGCAACAACTAACACAAAATAGAGTATCATTCAGCTGGGGACACTGGGCCTGATTCTGAGTTGTACACAGCCCTATGGCTAGCGTACAACTCTGATGGTGGACGATCGTCACATGCACAGGATCTGTACTGCGCATGTGCCGATCAGTGTCTGCTAGATCGATCGCAGTGCCCCCTAAGCCGCAGAATGATTTTTTGATTTTTTTTTTTGCATCTTTCCAATTTCAGAATAGAAGGGTTGCTAAAGTCTCGGCAGCAATGCAGGAATACAAAGAGCTTTTATGTACACAGGTAATTTAAAAATCAACACTGTTAAAGTTTAGAACGTATAGTTAATGTTTGATTGCAGTTTAATCTAGTCCGATTTACTAACTGCATATGCGGACAGGTCTGTTCTTGTGTACTATCGCTGTAAAATGCTCTGCACAACTTGGGGCCTGATTCAGCATTGATCATTCATGTGCAATGCTAAACGCAGATTGCCGATTATCAGGAATCTGAGCATGCGCAAGATCCGTTCTGCACTAGTGCAGAACTAGTCCTGCATGATTGCGAGAAGGCCCCCGTATGCCTCTGCCTGACAGGCAGAGGTATTTACGGGGTATACAATCGGGAAGCCGGCTACCTTAATACCGGCAGCCGACTTCCCGACTGTCATATCCCGGCGAGAGTGAAATGCCGGGCGTCTAAATGTAGACACCTGACATTTCCCCGATCGAAGGGATGCCGGGCACCGCGAGCAGACAGCCGCAGGGGGGAACAGTTAGGTTTAGGGTACCCGGGGGGGACTTAGGGTTAGGCACCTCCCCGGGAGGGTTAGGGCTAGGCTAGGGTGGGTTAGGGTTAGGCACCCCCAGAGGGGACTTAGGGTTAGGAACCCCCCCGGGGGACTTAGGTTTAGGCAGCGGGGAAGGGGGGGGTTTAGGGTTAGGCACTTGGGGGGGAGGTTAGGGTTAGGCACCCCTAAGGAGGGTTAGGGGTTAGGTTAGTCAATACTTACCTATCGACGATCAGGATTTCCAGCGCTGTCGGGCTTCCGCTGCCGGGAAGTCTGCTTTGGTCGGCCAGGTGCTGCCGGGAATCGAACCGCCATGCGGTCGGCGGTATTTCATACCGATTCCATTTACGGGGAGGTGCAGGGCCGTGGACGGCCTGTGTTCCTGAAAAAGGAACACGTCCCCGTTTTCCAAGAGTGGCAAGGCCAGGATCAGCACCCACGGATGCAGTTTCCTGGCCTCACAAGCCGGCTAGACTAAAAAGCTGAGGCTTGCTCAGCTGGCCGACGCTGTCCACCATCGAGACCGATGGTCGTGATGGTTATCCCAGCCTGCAGCCAGCCTTGGTCGTAGTGCTGAGATCGCAAATGTAGCAGGGGGCAGTCGCGTATCTATAATAGGTGCAGGGCGCCCCGCACCGCACACACTGCACCCATATTTTTTTTAAACTTACCTGTCCGAGGTCCCGCGTCGGGTGTCACTGCTGCTCAGAACACCGGAAAAATGGCCGCCACAGCCATTTTCCGGTGTTCTGCACATGCGCAGTAGAGTCCGGGCACTAGAGTGTGCCCGGAGTCTACTGCACATGCACAGAACGCCGGAAATTGGCCGCCGCGTTCTGCGCATGCGCAGTAGACTCCGGGCACACTCTAGTGCCCGGAGTTTACTAATGGTCCGGTGGCTGGCCAGCCGCGTCAGGGAGAGAGGAGGGGGCCCCGCACTAGGAGTGCACACGGGCCCCCTCCTCTCTTAAAACGCCCCTTGTAGGGGGTGTCATACACCTCTTGCTTCATTTGCATATTTGCAAGGACAGAATTGCAAAGCTGCTTGCGTGCAGCTTTGCAATTCCCTCCACTACTGGTATCACCCCCTTGGTGCGGTATTGTGGGCCCATGTGAAAATCATATGCTAAAGAGTAAAATGACACAGTCCACCGGCTTAGTACATCTACCCTTAAATAAACTAATCCGCACTTTCCCGCCAAAATCAGGGCAGTTGGGATGTATCCTTTTGTTGTTCGATACTGTATGCCATATTTTGCAAAGCTCTTTAATATCATTTTGTCTATGCTGCATATGTTTATTCCATAATATTCTAATACTTCTACTGTTGAAGGTATTTTCTATTCTTGAGGCAAAAGACCAGCATGGTTTCTCTGAGCTAAAGGAAGAAATACAGCAAATGAAGGTAAAATAGAAATACCATTGAAATCTTCAGTGACTATAGATGCATCTAGTGTGTTTTAAACTGAGTTTCTGTTGCAGAAGCAGATTCATCATGCAAAGCTATTGTCCTACCAAAAAGATCACAAGGTGAGTTTGTTCTATTGTAGTTATAAATAATACATTGTAAGGTATGCCCTATGTTAACACCTTGCTATTAGAATGGTACCCCTATTTGTGACCTGATCAATTAAGGTTTGACCATTTGCCCATTTCAAAAAGAACAACGGTTTTATTCCTTGATCTACTCAAGTTACTTTTGTATTGTTTGTTTTGGGACAGACATGAGTTATTTTTGGTAGCATAGAAGCAATTTACGGTTTTTCATTTATGGCTAAAACTGAAAAAACAAGCAGAAATTAGTGTAACCCAAAATATAACTACCTGCATTGTCCTCATCAGTCAGAAGATGACAATGTGTATGCTTGGTCTTACTTAATGTTGGGGAATAACAGTGTTAGGTCAGATGGCCACACTACAGACAGTGGCGTATCTATAATGGGTGCAGTGTGTGCGGGGCACACAGGCCCCCGGGTCCAGGGGGGCCCCGCACCGCACACACTACACTCATATTTTTTTTAAACTTACCTGTCTGAGGTCCCGCGTCGGGTGTCACTGCTGCTCAGAACACCGGAAAAATGGCCGCCACGGCCATTTTCCAGCGTATGCGCAGTAGACTCCGGGCACACTCTAGTGCCTGGAGTCTACTAATGCTCCGGTGGCTGGCCAGCCGCGTTAGTCAGCTGCCAGCCACTAGGGAGTGAGGAGGGGGCCCCGTACGAGGAGTGCACACGGGCTCCCTCCTCTCTTAAAACACCCCTGACTACAGACGTAGCTTATCAACGGCCACCAGCTTTCTGCTCGCTGATATCATTCAGAAGAATGCACATATTTTTCCAGTTGTACTAGAGGGTCAGGGAAGGAAGGTCATGTATTTTTGTTTTCTTTTGTATTAATGTTACCTTTTAGTATTACTAAAGTATTTTAAAATTGTTTTATTTGGGTAGACTTATTATAGTATGATGTGTCACCTTGGCATAGTAACACAATTGACATGTATTCTCTTGATCTGTTAGCAGTTTGCAGATTGCATTGGTTTTGATTGTTACGATTAAAATGGACGATATGAATAACGATTTCGATCATATAGTTATAGTTCATATAGTGCATTTTTCGGTGTCCAATGACCTGCGATGCACGGGCACGTATGGACAATATCGCCCGTGCATGCAGGCCAACCTGGTCGATATCGACCAGGTTACTATAGGGACCTGTGATCATTGTTCGCGGGTCATTATAGTCGTTGGTGAGTCGGTGGTGTGCTGGATGATCGATAGCGATCATTCAGCACACTTGGGAGATAGTGCAACAATATCGTTGTCGATCGTTCCTTGTGTGCGCATCATTAGAGATAATTACCAGTGACTGAGTTTCCTAGCACATTACTGTCAATGAATGTGAAAGCAATCTGCTTCTTCATGCTGGATATCGCCCTCAAATTGAACACTTTGAGGCTGATGCGGATTTGAACATAGGCCTGTTGTCTCCGCACAGTGCATGCTCTGGAACTGAGGGCCTAATTCAAACCCGCGAGCGAGCGAGTCGATGTTGGCCCAGTGCGCACGACGGAGGCGGCTCCGTCGTGCGCATGCGCGAGACCCGGATACCAACGGGCAAACCGTCGCTCCGGGTCTCGCACCAAAGGGGGCGTGCTGTCGATGTTGAGTGAAATCGACAGCATGGGAACGCCTACCGTCTGGGGCCGGCCCCACTGACATCACAAGTGATGTCAGTGGGAGTGCCTTCGGCTCTGATAGAGCCGAAAGCACTCCAAGGCTTGCGGCAACGAGACCCTACCACAAGGGTCTCTTCGCAAGCCTGATGGTCGCGATGGTCTTGACCATCGCGACAATCTTCCTGCCCGCTCGCTATAGCTGTGGGTGGTCACCCACAGCTATACGAGCGGCCAGGAGGCTGCTCTCGAAATGAAGGACGGCCCTGATTCAGAGCGAGCGCTCTGTCAGAGCGCCCGGGTCTGAATCAGGGCCTGAGTGTATAAAAGTACGAGCAAAACAGTCATTCATGTTTCAAATCTGTCTTCACTTGCAAGTAAGGAGGCAGAACTGGACCGCTATGAGCCACACTCACGTAGACAAAGTTCTGGATCATGTAGGCACAACTGTGAGCCATGCAGAGTTGATCGTAAGCGTAAATACGTCTGATGATGATGACTAGTACAAATAAATAGTGCGGGCAAGATGCATACAACTCAGTATGTTGGATAATATTCATATTTATTTCCTTTCACATATTGCATGCACAGTTGATTTGCATTCATTTCTGCCTAAGTACATATCGCATTCAAGGGCCGTATTCAATTAGAGGCGAAAAGTCCTGTACTTTTCGCATGCCGCACTTTTTGACGACTTCGCGTGCTTTAGCCGCGGAAACTTATCGTGCGCGCCCCCGGTATTCGCCGTATTCAATTCAAGTCCCGGCGAAACTCAAACAGGTGAAAAGTGCTTTCAGTTTTGGGGAAATCAGCCTGACACCCCGCAAAAGATGCACTAACATTGGGGATCAGTATAGATGTCCCCGATTAGCCTCCCTAAAGCTATTTGTTTTCAGTTGTTTTTTTGGGAGAAAATAAGTAGTCCCAGCAAATTTGGGGTACATGAAAATGGATGCAAGCATGCTTAAAAATCGCCAAAGTGAAGTTTTAAAAAACTTAAAAAGCGCACCTTCAGCAAGCACCTGCAATTAAAAAAAAAAAAAAAACTCCCCCATACCTGCAGACCCCCAAAGTCTATTTTGCTAGTTTTTAAGTTTGTACTCCAACTTTGAACTTTTTTGCCCCCTTTTTCAAAGTCAACTTTTGGGGTGTTCAGTTTTTTTTAGGATTTCTTTGATGCAGTTTACCTTTGGGGACTTGTCCTGATGGTGCAGGGTGGTTTCCCCACTTTTTCACGCCAAAACCGCAATTCAGCACTTTTTTCCGAAAGCTAGTCATAGGCGAAACTTTTCCACCATGTACATTGCATTGCGTTTTCGCACCGGCGAAAAGTCGCCACAATTGAATACGGGGATAAGTTTCCGCTGGCAAAATGACGCAAAACTTTTTCGCAAAAAAAAAACGCTAATTGAATACGGCCTCAAGTGTATTACATAAGACATACACTTTGTTCCTGTATAAATTATTGCATTATTTTCTAGCACACACCTCATGCATACAGCAGGGCCGTAACTAGGGTAGTGCGACCTGTGCCATGGCACAGGGCACCGCAAGCCAGGGAGCGCTGTTTGGGCCTGTCAATTTTCCTGTTTATTTTTATTCTCACTTGTAGCTCCCTCTTCTTTTATCCCCAGCATCTCCTGGCCTCTCCTATCTCTTCCCTGGCCCTTCCCCTTGAAAATATGTCCCTTTTCCAGCTGCACTATCTTATGTCCCAATTTAAAAAAATGGAGGGGGGGGGGGCACCAATGCTCTCTCTGGCACAGGGCACCAAAAAGTCTAGTTACGGCTCTGGCATACAGGATTTAATTCTTAGTTCTCAAGTCATCTTTCTTCACTTAAAAATTTACCTATGCAACCTTGTTCGTATACTTATGTATAAGTTTATTTGTTGAAGAAAGATTGATATATATATACATATGTTGAATAAGTTGTCTGTAATTACTGCCTTTTTTTTACAGAAACGTTCCTTATTAAGAGACATTAAAAGAGCATTGGTTGGATCCCACCAGTTGAGAACAGTAAGCAGGGTGATGGGGATATGATTAAAAGGGAACATACTGTAGATACAGCATGAGTATTCTGTTATATAAATTTTAATTCATGGTGATTGTGCACTTTAATGCTTTGCTTGTAAGGAGTGTGCTATTGTACTACAGATATAATAAGCCTATACAGTTGTCCCAGTCAACTGTCTGTGGTATGTGCACATAGCTGTCTTATACTTTCAGTTTCAGGGGTATATTTGCTAAAGTGAGAGTTTTTAGAAGTGGAGATGTTGCCCATAGCAACCAATCAGATTTTAGCTATTATCTACTAGAATGTGCTAGTTACATTTTAGGTAGAACCTGATTGGTTGCTATGGACAACATCACCATTTCTAAAAACTCTCATTTTAGTAAATATACGTCTTACAGAGTACAGTGGCAAATGCAATATTTTTAAGGTAGGGGTTTCCATTCTAATATATGCATATAAACATACACAAACTAACAGCACACACACATTATAAGCATACTTACGCACAGCATACTTAGACACTTTTACATAAGCATACTTAAGCACATACAGATATGCATGCTTACTTATACATACATACATACATACATACATACATACTTGCATACATAAACAACACACACACACGCATACTTAGAAAACCAAGGGCTGAGGAGGGAAGCCAGAGTCCATGTGAGCTCCCTCGGCCATACCTGTATCCTGTGCTTAGGGCTCTGCCAATCGGAGCTCTCTCTCTGTGGAGCGGCAGCTCCGTCGTGCCCGCAGGTGGCCTGCAGCCAGTACAGAGACAGAAATTAGGGGGGTTCTGAGTACTCAGAAGCAGTGGCGGCTCCAGGGGTGGGTTGCGGTAGAGTCCAAAATTCAAAATAGAGAAGCCACACCAACTGCCAGTGAGTCCCAGCTATCTATGTTTGGCAGTGTGTGAAATGACAGTTGGTGTGGCTCCCCTATTTGAATTTTGGACTGCGCTGCAGCCCCACCTCTGGAGCCGCCACTGCTCAGAGGTCACACCCCCCCCCACCCCCTGCATGCACGTTTGGAGTATTTCACATGTGTACATTTGCTAGCATGTAGTTCTCCTTCCTTCATCCATAGCAGGTTATATAGTTTATACAACAATGGTTGGTATAGAACATTTTTGTTTAGTGGTTGTATTACGGCCATTAACATTCTTATTATTCCTTTTTTATGGGTTTTCCTGTTTCTTTATTTCCCTTTTATTATTTTTATAGTAATAAACATTTCCCCTTAAAGGCTAAGGGCCAAATATGGATGGACACCGTTGTTATGCAATTACATATATATGCTGACCTGAAGGTATCTTATGCTAAATGGTGCTGCTGTATGAACTTGCATTTAAGTGTGTGAGGCGCTATTAGCATATTGTCATGTGGGGATGTAGTCAGCATCCCGGCGTGCGGGATGCCGATGGGCGAAATCCCGGTGCCAAAATCCTGACAGTGTCTGGATCCCGGCACCAGAATTCTGACTGCCGGCATCCCGAAGGTAAGTATAGGGCGTTAGGTCGGAGAGTTAGCGTTAAGGTGTGGGGTTAGGGTTAGGCACTAGGGGGGCGGGTTAGGTTTAGGGTGCGGGGAGGGGAAGTTAGGTTTAGGCACTAGGAGTGGGGGAGTTAGGTTTATACATTTTACGCTTACTACTCTTTACGGTGTTAGAGGAAGAAGCGGGAAAGCTTAAGTACAAAAAGGGGGATAATGTACTAAGTCTTGGAGAGAGATAAAGTACCAACCAATCAGCTCCTAACTGTCATTTTACAGACTGTGGGCAGGATGTAATAAGCATTGCATTTGCGAAGTGGTACATCCTGCCCCTTATCGGGTACATACCGGGGTTGATTTCCGTGATATGTACCTAGGAATACAATTTAAATTACAAAGGACAACTCTCCAGGTAAGAGCTGTCCTTTGCGATACCCCCGTATAGAGGGACTTCCGGTTGAACACCCAGAAGTCCCCTGGAGTCCTTATGCGCAGAAGGACGCGTGTGCCACGGTTGGAGCTTGGAGCTCTCAGAGAGCGTTCCGATAAGAAGCCCATAGGCTTCTATTGGGTAACGCCATCTGAAGATGGTGTTACCCATCAGGACAAAGCAATGCATTCCGGTACTTAGTACATATAGGAAATGCATTAAAACCCCCGAAAACTGCATTTTCTGGGGTTTTACTGCAGTTTTCATTTTGGTACATCCCCTCTTGTATTTGATAAATGACAGTTAGGACGGAGCTGTCTGGTTGGTACTTTATCTCTCTCCAAAGCTTAGCACAGTTACCCCTAAGGGAGTGTTCAAGTGATGGGTAGTTCACGAATGATTAGTTCAAAATGAACTAATCTTCATAGTGAACTAGTTGATATAGTTCACAGCTCTGGCAAAAAGTAGTTAATCAGGAACTAAAATAAGTGGGAAGAGTTAGACACAGTGAGAGAGAGCACAGCAGCTCCATTAGGCATGAGTCTGTACTGCTAATCGACCACAGGTGGCACTGCTGTGCGCAGACATTATGAGGGCTCTGAGGAGCTGATTCATTCTAGTTCATTCTCCTGGCATATAGTTCAGTAGTTCGTTTAGGCCAGTGGATCATGTAATTCAAAAGTCACACAATACATTCCCCATCAGCTCAAGTCACAGTGCTGCATGCTATTTACTGTAGTTCTGTTTATTCCACAAGATACAGGGCTCTATTTACTACAATCCGCATATTGAATGCGGATTGTAGTGTGATATTACCGAGTGAATTTGCATTGCGAATTCAGGCAATATCACAGGGATTTACTATAAATCCCTTGCAGGGACAGAGCTTGCGATAAAGCTCTGTCCCTGCGGATCCCATCCGCACTCTAGTCGCGGTATTTTCGGAAAAAATACCGCGACTAAGAGCCCGCGCATGCGCCGACCGACCACCGCTACTACCCCCACCGATGCTAAGCCCCGCCCCCGGCACTAAGCCCCGCCCCCCGCGATCGCGGACCCCCGCGACCCCCCCCCTCCTCCCCCCCGCGACCCCCTCCCTTCATTAGACTTACCTGCATCCTCCTGGCCTCCGGTGATCTTCTCCGGGCTTCCCGATCAGGTGATCTCCCATACTGCACTGGGGCCCGATCACCTGATGACCGGGCCCCAGTGCACTGTGGGAGACCAGCTGACCGGAGTGGAGCCATCACCGGAGGCCCGATCACCGGTCCCTGGAGTCAGGTAAGTAAAAAAAAAAAAAAGTTTAATTTTTTTTTTTTATTTTTTTTACAGTTATCAGCTTGCGGTCTGCTTAGACCACACAGCTGATTACTGGTACCGGCTCCCGCCTCTGCTCTCCCCGTTAGAGCAGAGTGGGAGCCCGGTAACCGTTATTATCACAGAGCTTCCCCCGGTATTTTTTTACAATTTATTCTTAGTAACTATGGTCGGATCACATTTCCCATTACAATTATGGGAAATGCGATCTGCTTTACTAAAAATAAGTGATACTGGGGGTTGGAGTAGAATTTTACTAATTCTACTCCAATTGCCCTGTAATAACTACAGGTGAAACTAAAATAATGTGAAAAGGGTGTGAAAACACCCTTTTTCACTTTATTTTAGTAAAAATAATGTTAATAAATAGAGCCCATAGGGTGATATGTATCAAACCTTCACGATAGATCAAGTACAGACGTTGCCCATAGCAACCAATCTGTCATTTTATAGTCTGTGCTAGATAAAAGACAGAAGCAGGCATGTACAACCCCTACACTATCATGACCCATTATATCCCTAGATACTTAAAAACAGAAAAATTTAATGTTTCTTACAGGAAAACAGAAATGCAATTATAATACTTATGATTTATAGCAGAATGTGTGCCAGCTAGGCATCTGGGTTTCATAATGTTGTAATGATGATGGGCCTATTTTTATGTGGAGGCCTGGAGCTAGAATCCCATCTAGCCCATTTTTAATCTAGCGCTGGTGTGCATTAAGTGACATTAGTGGGTGTAATTAATAAAAAATAAGATTGGGGTAAAGGTAAGGTTTTTTTTCCAATTGCTGTGTTTGAAAAGCAAAATAGGTGACACTACACAATATTCTGAATTTGGGTCTTTCTCAAAAATAATTAACATTGCAGAGCTAAACATGTTACTACTAGTTTGTATAAGTGATTTCTATTTTAAAATATTAAAAGATTAGACATATTAAAAATATCATTCAATGAGCTAGTAGTCGTATAAATGATTAATGTATGTGTAATAGACTAGTTCACTTCTCTCAGCAGTGTTACAGAGCCAGTGATGTAATGGCCTAAATAAACTACATAAACTAATCTGTTGAACTAATCTTTTGAGTGAAGTAGATCATAATGAACTAATTACCAAAATAAACTAGATTTCCCATCACTTCACGTATTTGCGACACACGCAGAGGGGGAAGCATCTGCATATAAACCTGTTTGAGGTGTATTTGTTGCAGGTGCTCAATCCCAGGTTCAAAATATGATGCATTAGCACAGCTTTAACCTCCACCAAAGATATACTAGTGCCCATAGCCCGGGCCCCCTGAAATATCACAAAGCCCAAGTCTGATTAAAAAAAAATATATATTTTTTTTTTATTTTGCACCATGCTGATAGCACATAGGTAACACCCAACACCCATGCCCGGTGGGTGTTGTGCTATTAAATATGGCTTGTAGTTCTGCAAATGCCAACATGCTCTGGTAGCCATTCGTATGCTTCTAATTGTAGTTCTACCAGCGCAAGCATAGTCAAGCAGTTTATAGCCACCAGGGTTTGCAAGGATTAGCAGTTTCGCAGGAAATAATGCTGTTTTTTCTAGATGTTGAATTTTATTTATTGTTGTCCCTCCTTGAAATGTATTTACATCCCCTTTTGCTGAACTGACTAGTGCTGTGTAGCATTATGTCAGGGGGTACAGGTTTCCATGTTAGTGTCACCAGTCTAATGCCAACAGTGGCCTTTGTGGGGAACTCAACACTGTTCACCTCCCTGCAATTGCTGCTTTTATCCCAGGGTATGGATGCTAATGATGGCATCACTTTGAGGTGGAGCACACTTTTTTAAACTTGGCAAGGTTATTGGCTTATCCCCATCATCCACACCTATTTTGTTCCAGGGGTCAATCTATCACTTGCAACAGGTACATCTCCATATAGACATGTGTGCTGCTGTCTTCCCTCTGAATGACCCCAATTACATGAGCATTCCCTTACTGGAACAGCCCTTCACTCCCCTATAGTAGCTTCTCCATGAATCTGGGCATAAAGAGTAGTAAGTGCAAGATGTGTTTGTGTATAGATTCTTTGCATACATATATAGCGAGGAAATGTGTGTTACCATAACAGTATGTACAACTCCACGTGAGACCCAAAGTCCACCCTGTAAATAACTTTCAGAAATGTGAAAAAAAATGAAAACTAGATATATATATATATATCTATCTATCTATGTGTATATATATGTATATATAATTTTTTTTATTTTATTTTTATTTTTTTTACTTTTTATTTATAACCCATTTGCCATATTTAACATTTATTAGACAAACTGGCCAAAATGTAATATGGTCCAAGCTGCTGGTTAGTTAAGGCAAAACCAGGTTGCTTTTTTTTTTAACTTGTAGAATTTTATTAGACATTTTGAAAACCCAGCCAAAGATGGCTGATACATCAAACAGAAAACACAAATATATATAAAGGATAACAAGTAGAAATAAAAATAATAAGAGACAAAAGACAACATGTCAATTACAGCATCGGTACAATATAAACAAAAGGGGTTACAAAAAGGGAAGAAAAGGGGGGGGATAGGGGTATAATCCAGATTAATCTGAGCTAACAGAGATGGTCAAAAATGAACAGCAAATCTTATATATTAGGTACAGTATAGCATAAAGGCAAACAGAAAAAGCCAAATAAATTCCCGTATAATGCTAAAGTTTAAATCGAGGGCACAAATCATTATATAGGTGAAATCCATAACACCGACTTTTCTAATGGGTTAGAGAGAGAGAGTAGTATTCAAACTACAATCGGCACTTGGTCAAAGGGGTAGTAACAGATTAACATTTTAATCCAATGGTTTCAATGTCATAACTCCTCTGGACATATCCTACAATTTTGGAAAGGGGCGGGGGATCAAGGTTTTTCCATAGTTGAGCTATGGCCGATCTAGTGGCGATAAAGATATGCCCTCTGTATCAAATAGCCTGACATCTGATATGCCTGGGTAGCCATGGTTCGCTAATTCTCCAACTCTCACACTATTACTTAACTATGTGGGTATAGTCAGAGGTGCACTATCAGCCAACACCTTTACCCTATCCCCCCCCCCCCTAACCTTCCCCCAGCCCCTTCCTTTTATATGATTTTAACTCTAGAAAAATGTTTAGTCATTGGAATCATACTCTCTAGTGAATCCCCATTCCTCATATGGTACAATTTGAGGAAGATTTAAGTATGGTCCGAGACAATATATCTAGCACTTAAATTACATTGAACTTCTTTGTTGTTAATAACTTACATACTGCAACATGTATATTGCTCCTGAACAATATTTCAATGTTTATATTTGATTCTTTGATATATTGTAGTGAATCTTTGTCTAGACCCACTCATTTTTTGTATCACTCTGTTGACCATTTTTCTTATTGAAAAACCAAATAAAAACAGATTTAAAAAAAACAAAACAGATATGCCCTGTGACATATCTACAATGGATTTGGAGAGGGTGGTCATAACGGTGGTTTAATACCTGTAACCTTAGAGATAAGATTAAATACATCAGACCAAAGCCTCTGCTTTTTTGGACAAGACCAGAAGATATGAAGGAGGGTGCCTACCTCCCCGCAATATCTCCAACAAAATTGAGAGACAGTGGGCCTGAATTTATATATACGTTCGGGAGTAAGGTATATCCTCTGTATTAATTTAACCAACATTTCTGAATGATTAATACATTGAGACATTTAAATATACTTTGAAAAATCTTGTCCCACTCATCATCAGATAGGGAAATATGCAAATCAACCTCCCATTTTAGTTTGAACTGACAATCTATCCATTTCACCCGGATGCATAAGAATCTTATACCATACAGAGATATCACTTTTCAGGGATGGAGTATGTAAAGTGGATAGAATACAGGAGGAGGATGGAGGTAGAGCCAAAGGACTTCTAGAAAATGACTGGAGGAAGTGACGGACATGCAAATACTTATAAAAATCATTGATGGGGTACCGTATTGCAATTGAAGCTGAGCAAACGTCTTCATACCAGTATCATCCATCAATCAGAGAGACGGGGATAGGTCTGTGATCAATTTAGAAATAGCTTTCAGTGATAAAAAACCAGGTTGCTTTTGCATTTAAAGCTTAGTGCTCCTGTAGCAGCTATCTTGTCAGAATTTTGATAATACCAGCAAATCGGACCGAATTACATTGGGCCACTGTCTTGTGTGTGTGCAGTGATGACAATGTCTTTGCAAAGGCTAATCCTTATTAAATTAATTATTTACAGCAGGATCTAGATTTGGAAATGGAAGGCCTACATATTATCATTTCAGAAGAAAAAAAGTGAGTATCTAACCACTTGCCATCCTGCCAGTGTGTGTGTATGTACGTGTGTGTGTAATATAGTTATAGACTTTATGTCTGCATGCATTGTGAATGTATGTTTGTATATATTTGTTTGACTGGGGATGTAGTCAGCATCTCGGTGTGCGGAATACCGACAGTCTAAATACCGGCTCCGAAATCCAGACCGCATCGGGTTCCTGGCTCCAGTATCCCAACCACCGGCATCCCGAATGTAAGTATCGGGGGTTAGTGGAGAGTTAGGTTTAAGGTTAGGGGTTAGGCACCAGTGAGGGAGTGTTAGGTTTAGGGTGCGGGGAGGGGGAGGTTACATTTAGGCACTAGGGGGGAGGTTACGTTTAGGCACCGGTGAGCGAGGGCTAGGGTTGGGGTTAGGCTTAGTGCTACTATACTCAGAGGTGTAGCATGGGGCCATGGTGCCCGGAGCAATGCCTATGTTACTGCACCCTTCCTCCCCTAACTGAATTCTGCTAAAGTGGTCATGGCCAGCCGCCTCCGGAATCTGACAACGCACGTATGCACACTGTCAGGTTCCATGGTGGAGTCTTTCATAAATAAGAAGCACTTCCCCAACAATGCTGTAGATGTAACTTGCAGGCACAACAATTAGCGCTACTGCTGTCCCTGCCAGCTCACCTTAGTACATAGAGGAGATATCTTCGTTCAAAATTAAAATATCCACCGGGATACTGTCTGTTAATAATCACAGCAGTGCCGAGATTAACACATAGGGCCTGATTCAGACCTGGTCGCAAGCGCTGAGTGTTCGCAACCGGGTCGATGGTGGCCCACAGCGCATGTGCACGACGGAGCCGGCTCTGTTGTGCGCATGCGCGAGACCCGGCTAGTGGCGGGCACTCCGTCGCTCCGAGTCTCGAACCAAAGGGGGCGAGCTGTCGATGTTGAGTGACAGCTCGCCCCCTTTGGTGGGCGGGCCGGGGGGGGTGGCTGCCCAAACGGGGGCGTTCCCATGAGAGTGCCTGCCGTTTGGGGGCGGCCCCACTGACATCACAAGTGATGTCAGTGGAGAGCTTCCGGCTCTGTTAGAGCCGAAAGCTCTCTGGGGCTTGCGATGAACGAGACCCTACCACAAGGGTCTTGTCGCAAGCCCGATGGTCGCGATAGTCTTGACCATCAAGACCATCATCATGGCCGCTCGCTATAGCTGTGGGTGGTCACCCACAGCTATGCGAGCGGCCAGGAGGCCGCTCCAAAAAAAAAGCCCGGCCCCGATTCAGAGCGAGCGGATCTGCATCAGGCCCATAGATCCCATAGAGTGAAAGAAGTGCGCAGCCACATTGTAAATATGTTGGCAATGTCATAGTTAAAAGAACAGAACCCAGGATTTTTACTTAGTTTTTATGTAAGAAATAATTGGATTATTGGTTACTAACCCTTGTTGTGAACTGTTATTAAATTAAATCTGAAAGTCTGCAGTTAAAGCACATCTTGCATCTTGTTTGTTTAATTTCAAAGCCATTGTGGTGGTGAATAGAGGCCAAAATATGAAAATCCTGTCAATGTCCCAATATTTGTGTGTGTGTGTGTGTGTGTGTGTGTGTGTGTGTATATATATATATATATATATATATATATATATATATATATATATATATATATATATATATATATATATATATGGGCTGATTGAAAAGTTATGAGACTGATTTTTTTTTTTTTGTATTCAAAATCCGATGGCTCCACAGGATCTGAACATTTTTCTTTTTCAAAGTAGTGCCCTTCGCATTCAATGCTTTTTTTGAAGCGTTTCTACAAAGATTCCAAGACTGTTTTGTGGCATCACTTTTAGGGTCTATTCACTAAGGCTCCTGTAATTTTTCAAACAAAGCCTGTAACATGACGGTTAGGAGTTGATTGGTTGGAACTTCTCTTTCTCCACTATATCTCTCTCGAAGGCTTAGTGAGTAAACCCTGGAATGCAAAAGCGGAAAAGGGGATACACAAACAGGCACTTATAAAATATTTATACTTATTCCCTTGGATCAGGAGTAAATCTCCTTGATATGTCCTGGATCTGATTAAACAGTCTCTTTCTACATTGTGAATAGGAGAAAATCATATATTGGTATCTTTGATATATAGGTGCTGAATCGTTATACCAAACTCACAATTCAAGGATGTAAATCTTTCCCATAAAGGCTTCTTTCAATGTGGTGCTTCAAATCAATCTTATCCAATATATAGTCCAAACAGAATAATCTTAAAAAGTCTCAAATTAAAAAGGTCCAAAAAGTTTAGTACACTTCAATATGTCCCACATATAGGTAAAAATCTCTAAAAGTGCAATACAGTGAATAAACTATATACACAAAAATAATATTTTATCCAAGAGGCAGACAGAGAAACCCATTCAAAATGGAATCCGGATTTCCAAAACAAAATAAATATTGAAAAATAGGTTTCAAATGACGTACCTCTGGATCAATAAAGTAAAAATGGATCACACTTCCTTAGGGTCTAGATCCTAAATCCAGATTCCATTTTGAATGTGTTTCTCAGTCTGGCTCTTGGAGAAAATATTATTTTTGTGTATAAAGTTTTTCACTGTATTGCACTTTCGGAGATTTTTACCTAGTACTTGGTTTCAATCTTCAAGTAATTAAGTTAGGCATCCCAGACCAATTGCCATCCCTCTGTGAAGTTTTCATCCAAATACATCCAGTGGAAGGTGCAGAACAGGCTCCCCAGGTCAAAGTTCTGCCCAGCGTACACCAATGGGGACATCCAACCTGGACCTCAACCCCCTAGTATGTCTTCTGGGTTCCACTGTTACCATTCTGTGAAGTTTTCATCCAAATTATGAAAAGTCAGCCAAATCCATCCTGTGAAAGGCCCAGAACAGGCTACCTGGGTCAAAGTTCGGCACGGCACACTCTGCCGAGAGGTTCGACCTGGACCCCAACCACTCCATTAGGCATCCCAGACCAGTTGCCACCCCTCTATGAAGTTTTCATCCAAATCCATCCAGTGGAAGGACCAGAACAGACTCCCTGGGTCAAAGTTCTGCCAGTGTACACCAACGGGAGGTGCAACTGGTACCCTAAACCCTCTAAGACCTGGGCAGGATCCAATTGGACCACCTCATGTTGGTTTCATTACAACTGGTGCAGGGGTGTCCGAATTCATAATCGGACAGATAAATAGACAAACAGACCAATGAAGTTTCTCCTGGTGATGGTACCTGGATGTGCAACTCAGAAACCTCTAAACCTCCTGCATCCTAGAGTTCTAGTGAACTCTCCGGTAGCTACTAATGCACTATATCCAAAAACTGCCATTTACTTTAAGCACCAGTGCACTAAGATGTAAATCTGCATTTAATGACAGACGCCTGAGGAAACACTGATTCAATCATATGTTGTTTACTATAACCACACAATATGTCGGTTTGCGTATGGTGTGGAACATGTGTATGGTGATGCAGATGTGCCGCATCTGACACATCTCCACTTGTGACTAAATAGATGTAGCTGGGTGTGAAAGTCCCTTTTCAGATGGGGATAGTCCAGCCGTAGAGAGGAACACTACTCTGCATACCAGTGAATATACGCTTTTGGTTTCATGCAAGCACTACAGGAACAATTATGGCCAACTTACAGTCAAACTCTGCATTGGTCCCAATGTTTGCTGAGGTGTAAATTGTCAGGGAAAATAACAAAATCTGAAAATAAGTTTAAATTACATGGCAGGGAGATCAGCCTGTGTACCCTATGAGCCTACATTCATACAGTCCTACATTTATTCATGCTTAGGATAAATAAAATATACAATAATAGCACGGAACCCACAACAAATTAAGCTGTTGGTACTTTAGTCTTCCTTATGGAGAGCAAATAGGTATTTTGCAAGGGAAAGTAACTTGGCTATAAAATAAGTTCTTGTGCACTCGCAGCCTGCTATTTTTAGTGCCCAGTACAATACATATACTGGAGGTTTGCATTCATGACCATATGTAACCCATATGACCATGGTCTTCTCTCTTTTTAGTGTTGCTTAGAGTGTCCATGTGGTACAGCCAACTGTGCTTGTCTGGCTTCTTTATCTGATCTCTCATCTTCTCTTATATTTATGTTGCTTTGTCTTTCAGACCTAACCAAAAATCTGCCATCGGGGAAGAAGACGACGAGTCTACTATAAAGTGTCCCTACTTCTGTAAAACCATCTGCAGAAAGTAGACCATCTATTCGTAACAAAATGCTACCAATATATCACTAAGCATTGATCATCATTATACTGTATAGCAGTGAAGGGAGCTAATTTGAAAATCACCAACACCATTAAAGCTTAGGGTCTGATTCCGAGATGTACGTTAATGCGATCGCAACTGTCACAGATCGCAGTTGCTAAAATACTCTAATGCCTTCCAATTCATAGCCGAGCATAAGGACACCAACTGGTGCCTTATCATATCCATTTGACAATGGACAACAGCATAAACATCGGTACATCGGGCCGTTATGCAGCATGTAAGTCTAATTAGCCGCAAACACTGCAGCTCTCCTGACACGCTGAGAGCTCTCATGCTGTGAAGGAGATTGCAATGGCTAAGTTATGCACGCCCATGAAATGGAGTTTAAACAGACCAACACGTCTGCGGTTTCTTATCCATCCCCCGTTACCACCCACAAACGCTGACTTTGTCACTCACTTTGCCAGTGGTTCCTCTGTACAAACAGTGCAACGTTTACGCATGCGCAATAGCATACAATTGCTCGATCTGCAAATATCGGCATTGCGTACTACTCTGAATCAGGCCCTTAGTTTAATATACTTAGAATCTTTCTGAAATCATTCTGTCTTGTGCAGTGTTTAGTAATAGCTGGGAATGAGTACAGTATTTGTAATAAGAGAATATTAGTGTGGCTCTTCTCTGAAACTGCCAGACAATACTGTACATATACAAAGTAACAAAGATGAGTTGGTCAACTTCAAAAGTGCTTTCATAGTGCTTTTCAACATTCACAAATGTAAAATTGTAAATAACAAGGTAATTGCAAAGATACTTTTAGTGTGTATATAACCTTGTTATCTACATTTCCACTGTCCGCTAATTCTGGTTATGAAAATGTAATCTGGATACTAGCCAAAATAATTATTACTTTACCCATAGTATCTTCTTATAAGCTCATTAAACTTTTGCATTATTTGTATTTATGGATACTCCATTACATAAAGATATATGATTTTTAAGTTTAATAGTCCTTTAAATATTTGTCATTTTATCTAATGTTCTTTATCTCTAGCTATTGTATTCTGTCATTATGTAATACCCCTTTACCACTGGGCAAAATACCAGGGTTATTGCCGTGTAAACGCGGGAAGGGGCCCAGTGGAAAAGGCTCCTAAGAAAAATTCCCGGGTAAAACCCTGGTCAGGCTCAGTGGAAACTGGACCCGTTTACCGCATGGTGATTGGCTGGTATTCGGAAGCTGTCTGTGACAGCTGTCATTGGGGAGGGAGAGATTACAGCCTCCCTGTATGGGCCGGCCATTTCGGTTTTTACCCCATCCCCGCTTCATACAGGGAGGCTGTAATCTCTCCCTGCCCATCTCCCCGGTGACAGCTGTGATATCACAGCCTCCGGAAAGGACACCCCCACCCCCGGGAAAGACCGCCTTTCTTGGTTGCCGGTCCGCTCCGGTCTGGCATTAAGGGGAGAGCTGGAGTTTACGGGGCTTGGTGATGACATAATCTCTAAGCGCCGGCACTGCACCCGGGTGCAGTGTGAACAACGCCGACCCACAGTGGAAATGGGGTAAATCCCGGGTCTGACCCAGCTTGGAACCGTGTTACAAATCCAGGGTCAGACCCGGGATTTTGGTGGAGAAGGGGTATTAGTGTCTGAGATGCTCTAAATCAGGGGTCTCCAACCTTTTACACAGTGTGGGCAACATTAAAAATTCAACGAAGCCCGAGGGCCACTAAGCTATATGCCACACAGTAGCACAATCTTGATTCATCAAATTCACATTACACCACATAGTTGTATACCATATTCATGTATGACACACAGCAGTGCCCCTTTTACACAATGCCCACATTTGTGGCCCTTATACACAATGCCCACAGCAGTAGTGCCCCTTACACATAATGCCCACAGCAGTAGTGCCCATAATGCAATGCACCTTATGCAGTGCCCACAGTAGTGGTAGTGCCCCATGTGCAGTGACCCCAGTAGTGGTAGTGCAGTGCCCCTTATGCAGTGCCCAAAGTGGTAATGCCTCTTATGTAGTGCCACCAGTAGTGCTGGCCCTTATGTAGAGCCCACAGTGGTAATGCCCCTTATGCAGTGTCCCCAGTAGTAGTAGTGCCCCTTATGTAGTGCCCACAGGAGTGGTGCCCCCTATGCAATGCCCCCATTAGAGGTGCCCCAGTACTAGTGCCCCTAATAGAAATGCCCCCTAGTAGTAGTGCTCCTAATAGTAATGCCTCCTAGTGGTAGTGCCCCTAATAGAAATGCCCCCAGTAGTAGTGCCCCCCCAGTAGTGAAGCCACTTACAGAAAACAAATACCACTACTTGCCTTAAACCCTGCTCCCGCATCTGCTGCCTCCGATCCAGCAGACTGATCTCCTGTGTGAACTATGGGAGAGGTCATGACGTCTCTCCCATAGTGCACTGCACACACTGCAGAAGCCGGAGCTCAGGAGTGAGCTCCTGCCTCCGGCTGGCAGTGCGGTGCAGGTAGGGAACCTGGCGCCCGCTGGTAACAAAATCTCAGCGGGCGCCCGGCAAATGGAGACTGTTGGCTGGCCAGCGGACCACCTGACAGAGCTCCGCGGGCCACAGGTTGAAGACCCCTACTCTAAAGAGACAATGGCAAGCCAGTACTGAGTACTTCATAAGCAGCAAGTAGTTAAATCCTGATGTCACATGGTAAGTGTAATGGGAGGGCTAGGCTTCAGAACACCCCTAAGGGGACATTTTGCCATGGTACACCTGTGCATACAGGGGCATATTTAATTGGCCGCATTAATTAGAAAAACATGACGGCTCAGGGTTTTTCCCACAGCCACATGGTTTTTCCCACTCAAATGCGTGCAAGCAAATCAGGCATGGTAAATTATATAGAAGTTACCACAGTTTTTATCTCACAGCTTCAGAGTAAGTCCAATTTCTTCCTAAAGTCGTTCTTTTAAGAAAAAAATGTTTGGACTTGCTTCAGAACCACGTGGACACCCCGTAATCACTAATTAAGCAATTGGAAGATTCCAATTAGCTTAATTAGACCAATAATTAGGACACAGGCTATTTCCGAATTTTGGTTTCTTAACTTTCTTGCACGTTTCAGCTTAAAAAAAAAATACACCACCATGTTGTTGTTTTTTTTTAAATACCACGGCTGCCTCAGTAATTGAAAAATAGATCCGATGACCACTTTAATTTTACTGGTAAACTTAACGTGTCCAATTGCATATGCCCCACAGTCTCCTTAACTTGGGCTGCTGACGAACAAGATACAGTTTACTCTGTGATCTTAGTAGTATTTAAAATTGTTCATTTCTGATTAGTTCATCCCCCATATCCATCTTTACTTGTAAATGTTATTAATAAAACTTTTACTTTTTAGGCTTTAGCGAACCTTTCAACATGTTAATTCTGATCATATAATTAGGGTTGTGACTTTCTTCTTGAAATTTCGGAAATTTAGTGTTTATTACAAATAACTAGACTTTTACCATAATTAACCTCATCACCTGGATTCCTGTTATGCAACATAATCAAACCCAAGAGCATTGAATTTAGTAACTTGTTGAGACGTGTCACTTGCTACAGCTATAGAACTGCTAGAATAATTAAAACATTTCTAAATCCATCTAAATTTTCCTTTGGAGCAACAATGTAGTTACGGTTTATGCTGTATACCAAATGAGTTAATACAAGTGTGCTAATATGAATGTATCAATAGATACCAGCGGTGGTCTTTCAAATGAAGGTGTGATGAGATACAACGTATTTGCGTTAAATTAGGTTTATTTGTTTATTAACGTAGGAGGAGATTTATCAAACCTTCTAAAGAGAACAAGCAGAGATGTTGCCCATAGCAACTACTCGGATTATACAGTAGCTATTATTTTTTTAGAATGTACTAGATAAATGATAGATAGATTCTGATTGGTTGCTATAGGCAACACCTTCCTTGTTCTCTTTGGAAGGTTTGATAAAACTACCCCATAGTCTTGAAAACTTTGCATGTTGATTTAAATTCAGCATTAATTGTTCTCCTGTTTTTTTCAATGTTAATTTCCTTAAAGGGGCAGGAAATCAGCATTTTGCAACATTTAGCATGATACAGCAAGATATACCTGAAGGTAGAACCCATTCCAGGCAATGCCTGAGACCATCGCGACCCTTGCATGCATTGCTTAGCAACCTCTTGGCCAGGAATATCCTGCTAATGTGCAGTCCTCCAGCTGCATCATGATAAATGTTGAAATGGAGCCAAGGTTTCACATGCTTTTAAATCTAATTCCCTTCAATTACCGAAAAAAGATAAGTAAAGCATTTTTAGGGATCTAAGTGTTTTATATAAGAATTAGTTAAACTCTAGCAAAACTATGGATTTGTGATTTTTATTGTTACCTTGATGTTACTTTATTTTTAGTCCAGTACCACAGAAATGTAATTATATACAAAAATAACAAATAAAATGTGGTTGAATGAATAATTGTCTAATGTCAATTTCTCATAAGTGCCTTAAAGTTAGTGACCCAGCCCAGTAGGCATGTGGAAAATGTTCCTGTGGTCACTAATACAGCCTGTATCTGCTGACTGCATAGAAAAGTTAAAGACAGTGCACATATAAAGCATACCTCCCAAATGTCCTGATTTCTGGCATGGTACTTTTACTGCCACTACAGTATTAATTGATCGGGGCGCTCACAACGGCTGCTGGTATGAAAATAATATTTTAAATGTATTATTAAAAACTTTTATATTTAAAATACATAAAACACAGTGGATACAAGTGGTTGTACTAATAAATTCCATTTCACTGTGGCCACAGGTAATATTAGTACATGGCCAGTTATTATTTAATACTGGATCGGGGACCCCAGCACAAGTGTACCCCTCACTGGAAAAATACAAGCAGGTATTGGTTGCTTTTTATTATAGGCTCCCATTATAGGGGCTGTTACAAAGGCTGGAATTATTTTAATTAGGGATGTGCAGGCTCGGATAGGTTCGAGTTTGCACGTGGAGTTCGGATTTTTCCCTCCAAAAAAACGGAACTCAGAACGAGGCAAAACGTCATCTTACATGGACGAACATCATCATTCCTGGACAAAAGACCAGGAATGATGATGTTCGTCCATGTAAGATGACGTTTTGCCTCGTTCTGAGTTCCGTTTTTTTGGAGGGAAAAATCCGAACTCCACGTGCAAACTCGAACCTATCCGAGCCTGCACATCCCTAATTTTAATATATTACACACCCAGGACATTTCTAGAGTGGAGGGGCCCATGTGCAGTCTCTGGGGCCCCTTCCTCTCTCTCTACCGGCCGTCTGCGCACTGAGCGCAGCGCTGCATCGGCAGACTCTGGGCATTAGAATGCCCAGAGTCTACAGCACATGCACGGTGTTTTCTTTACTGCGCATTTGCAAAACGCCAGGAAAATGGCCATGGCGGCCATTTTTCAGGCGAATTTGACAGTGCTGATACCGGCGCCGACGTGGGACTCCGGCGGCGGAGTGGTAAGTATTAAAAATATGGGTGCAGGATGTGCTGCGTGGGCCCCTCTGGACCCAGGGGCCTGTGTGCCCCACACACCGGACCCTGCACCCATTATAGAAATGCCCCTGTTATTATTATTATTACCAGTTATTTATATAGCGCACACATATTCCGCAGCACTTTACAGAGAATATTTGGCCAGTCACATCACATTGTTTTAATCCACTTAGTGCCCACTTGTTTATGACTTTTATTGCCACTGTCCATGATAAATAGGCTTTCATTTGATTTGCAATAGGAAGCATTAGAGAATGAACCCACGGTGAAGACTTAGAACTTACGATAAGTGTCCATAGTCTTCACCAGGAGGGAACTTTCATAGATAGGCAAGAACCATAAATACTGATTTTGCTTTTGATAAATAGACCCATACTGCCCAAAATAGTCCAATAAATTTTTCCCTTACACAGAGAACAGAACCTTAATTTCAGCACACAGCCAGGACCAGATTACCCTTTAGGTATTCAAGGGAGATAGCTAGGGCCTGGTATGTCCAAGGGCCCACATGATCCTGCCCAGATAAATTATTTATTTATTTTGAAAAATTGCTGAGTATAGGTGATCTGCCATTAGGATATATTTCCCATTGAGATAGTTGTATCAAGCCTTCTAAAGAGTGGATACCAGTGAAAAACAGCCCCTGTATACCAATTGCATTGCCAGGCAGACTCCTGTAGGGTTACGTATATACATGCATGTTTATAGACCTGAAACTAGTACCAGCCAATTCCAAACAGAACATCATGGCACCTTATGAGAGTGCCAAATCAAACGCATTTGAACCACTATTACCCTTTCCTCAATGCAGAATAAAATTGTGCTAAAACAAGCTAAATCTGGGCAATTTGACAGTCCCTTCACCTCTATTAGGGTCCTATTTATCACATCCTGCATTTTTTAATGCAGAGGTGATATATTATTGACTAAATTCTATATTTTATATAAATTTTATATAATAATATTTATTTTATATAAATATCTATAAATTTTATATTTTCACTTGAATTTATAAAAAATGTCTTGCCGGGATACTGCTCCAATAAAAGCCCATACCATGGGGGTCCGGCTAGGATTGATCCCATGGATCCCTCTCTGGTAAAAATTGTATTCCAGAGCTTGGTGAATCTCAGGATGCCTCATAAAACCCATAGGTTTCTATCTATACATAGTATAAAATAAAGTCCCTTTTAGGCGTCTGTCTGTTTGTTCAGGCTAATCTCGAGAACCACTGGACTGATTGTGATGCAGTTTTCCACTATTCTATAGATCATTTGTCGAAGGAGGTTTAGGTGAATAAAGCTTTAATGTATGACAAAAGGGAGCCAAGCAGTGACCATTGAATGACAAAAGCGGACATCCGAGCACTTTCTTGGCTTACGCAAGTGGCTGAGTTCCCAGACTCACAGCCGCAACCATAGGAGGCCATGTTTAGAAAAAACAACTACACCTGCCTTAGGGCTGGTGCAATTTTCGATGGTATGACCGATAGTGGCATACAAAGATGCACCAGTTGGTATTACAGTGTGCACAGGTGCTAAAAGTGGGCATCTCAGTCTTTGCACATTGGGCCGCATGGGTGTACACAAGAGAAGGAGTTTATATGCCATTTGGATGGACTCCCAGACGAGCGACTGCCAATACACGCTACTGGGTTCACTTTTTTTGTGTGGCTCAGAATTAGGCCCTCTGTGCATATAGCTAATTGCACATTTTTCATCAGAGTTGCAGAGTTTGCAGAGTTGTATGTTTACGACCGGACCTTCTCTATTTGTACATTTGGTTTGATACCCATCATCATCATCAGTGCAACCCATCCTTGGTACGTCTAGGATACGTCTGACTCAAAACAAGCATATTTATACGTGTGTGCAATCATGAATCATACTTTAAACAACAAAGGGTATACCCCAGCACTCTGAATGATATCAGCAATAAGATTTGAAAAACTACATGGTGGTAGATAATTCAGAGATCTCAGTTGCATATCTTTGCAAATATATGCAACTGATATGATATTTCTAAGGTGATTTGAGCAGCTACCAATTTGCATTGCAGTTCTGAGAGGCATAGATGAGACCAGCGTTTGGAGGGCATGCTTGTTCCCGTAGTGCCATTAGGACGACCTAGGGGTGACTCCAAGGTAATCTGGCTCTCATTTTAGATATGTTTGTGTATGTGCCATTATATGGCCTTATACTGGGCAATTATATGCCCCAGATTGTATGTTTTTATTTCTGGGGATGAGTTTATGGCGCGGTGGTCCCTGGGTTGGTATGGTTGGATGGGATCCGGTCTAAAGATCTACAGTAAAAAGGTAGACAATGTCTAGATAGACACCAGATGTTAGACAGTCAATAGGTCGACAGGGACAAAAGGTCGAAAGGGTCAAAAGGTCGACATGAAAAAGGTAGACAAAAATGGTCGACATTTTTAAACTCACCTGTTCGTGGTCCCGCGTCGGGTGTCAGGGCTGTTCAGAACACTGGAAGATGGCAGCCGTGGCCATTTTTCCCGTGTTCTGCGCATGCGCAGTAGACTCCGGGCACACTCTAGTGTCCGGAGTCTAATGCTTCGGTGGCTGGCCAGCCGCATCAGTTGGCTGCCGGGTACCAGGGAGAGGAGGGGGCCCCGCACGTGGAGTGCACATGGGCCCCCTCCTCTCAAGACGCCCCTGCCCCTGTAGTAGAGCCCTCTGTATATATGCCCCAAGTAGTAATGCCCCTGTATCAGTGGCCCCATTAGTAATGCTCTCTCTGCAGTAGTGCCCCAGTAGTAATGCCACCCCTCCCAGAGTAATGCCCCCAGTAAGCCGCTTGCACTAATAAAATCCCAAAACTGATACTAACCTTACGCACCACTCCAGTGTCCGCTGCCGTCCATGTCCAGTCCGCTCGGCTGCTCCTCTGCACCATGAGAGAGACATCATGACGTCTCTCCCATAGTGCACTGTGTGAGCTGGAAGATGGAGCTCACGAGCAAGCTCCAGCCACCGGCTCCGACTGCCACAGTGGGGAGGGAGCCGGGTGCCCGCTAGTTACAATCTCAGCGGGTGCCTGGCTAATGGAGCCTCCTTGCGGCGCCGGAGTTAGGTTGGCCGGAGGAGGCAAAACTGATTCCGTCTCCTCCAGCCCACTTTAACCCCAATGGGTGTGGGGGCCCTTTAAGTATGGGGGCCCAGGGATGACCGCCCCTGTCGCCCCCCGTTAATCCGGCCCTGCGCGCCCCAGACTTTGACTTAGAAGTAGGAACCTCCAGTAATCAGAGAAGCCGTGACGTGGCCTGGAGGCTTAGACATATTTTGCAAAGATCTGCAACTGAGATCTCTGAATTATCTACCACCATGTAGTTCTTCTAATCTTATTGCTGATATCATTCCGAGTGTTGAGGGATACCCTTTGTTGTTTCTTGCATAGACTAACCCCTCCCTTTCATGCACCTGAGTGATATTTCTAAGGTGATTGAGCAGCTACCAATATGCATTGCTTTTATGAATCATACTTGCCTACTCTCCCAGAAAGTGAGTAGGATGGGGAGACCAGGAATCTTGGGCCTGTGGTTGAGCCCAGAGCTGGATTAAGGGGAGGGCACAGGGGGCAAGTTACCCCAGGCCCCCCAATCCTTTAATCAACTGCAGTGCAGCGTAGGACTGCACTGGCAACTGTAGAGCAGGAGGAAGTTAGAGTCCGAACAGGGGGCAGAGCTACACAGCACTGTACATTCAGTGCCAGCAACTGAAGGGGAGGAGACCTAACTATCCAGCAGCTTATATTGTAAACCTTACTCAGGGAGGGGGCATTCTGTATGTATGTATGTAACTATGTATGTATGTTTGACCGTGTGTGTGTGTGTGTGTGTGTGTGTGTGTGTGTGTGTGTGTGTGTGTGTGTATATCAGTGGTTCTCAAACTCGGTCCTCAGGACCCCACACAGTTCACTTTTTGCAGGTCACCCAGCAGGTGCACAGGTGTATTCATTAGTCACTGACACGTTTTAAAAGATCCACAGGTGCAGCTAACTGTTTCACTAGTAATTATGTGAGGAGACCTGCAAAACATGCACTGTTTGGGGTCCTGAGGACCGAGTTTGAGAACCTGTGGTATATACAGTATAATATAGACAACTGTACAGGCACCACTCCAGGGACTATCAGACTAAATGATCACAGCACACGGCTGAATGTACCAACGTTTTGGATGTTTACTACATCTTTTTTCATCCAAGCGATATACATGCACTCTGAGTGACAGTGTTACATGATGTGTGATCACTCTCCCTGTTCATGTTCGCTCCAAAGGATTGCGCACAAGAACCTGAATTCTGCTTCCCAAATTTTGCTGTTAAGGGCCCCCCATTCTTAAGTACCCTGAGCACCCCAAAGCCTTAATCCAGCTTTGGCTGGACCAATATAACCATCGAGTTTGCGTACATCTCTGAATCAGGCCCAATGAACCACGCAATCCAACGAGGAGCTGAATGACTGAACGATCTAATCAGAATGCATCTATACTGCACAATGTATGGGCATGCCCATACATTGTGATCCTCCCTATACTGCAAGGAATCAACTGAACAATGCTCAGGATACAGAGCAGTCGTTCATTGGCCGGATCTGAACAATTATCATTCAGTATATAGCCATCATCAGACTAAGGTCTTGGAATGTCTGTACTTAATATCTAGTTGCCGACTTTCCGGCTGCCCCCTCAGGACAGTGCATCTACGTCGGTGATGCAGGCAAGTGGGTGGTGCGCTTGGCGAGACACCACACTTGCGTCATTGTGGCCCCTCCACCTGCTATACAATGCCGCAATTACTTGCATTGTGCAACAAGGGCCATGATTCGATTCAGCACGAATAGAGTCATCGGCCGTCTGACCTGCCCACTTCACTCAGGAATTGAGCATCAAACTCGCAGCCTTCAGGAGACTTGCCCACTCATCCAGGCATCTGGGAGAGTCACTCGAGATATGCGAGTCTTCTGTACATTGTAAGTAGTCAGCGTTTTTGTGCGGTAACTTGGGGGTAGTTAGAAAAACACAGACGTGTTGGGACCGGTTTCTGTACGTGCCCTAATGAGCCTCTGCAAATTCCTATGCAGCTGGAGAGGCCCCAATGTCTTAAGTGAGATGCTCATTCTGAGACAAGAGGCTTGCTCAGAGGTTCCATGTGCGACCAATGTTTCAGATGTTTCGTCTTCTGTATGTAAACGGAACATGTCAGACCGGAGGTGGGCGTCTCTGTGCAAGACATCGTCTAAGTCATCAGTATATTTTTGCAAGTCCGCTGTATATAGAATTACAGTCACAGCAGGATTTGCGTGCATCTCTGAATAGGGCCCATTGTCAGGTTTATCACATAAAACTGATAATAAAAAGGGCCCTGTATTTTTAAAGCAAAAAGCATTTCTTGTTATAGGGCCTGATTTAGAGTTGTATGTAAATCCAATGGTTTCCACACAACTGTGATGTTTAATGACTGGCGCATGCGCAGGATCTGTACTGGGCGATTGCCAGTCACTGACTGTGACGTCATCGGATCTGAGATGCCGGCAGGAGGAGTCTCTTTCCTTCGGACACCTTCTGCAGGCTTCAGCATATATTTGCACAGCAGCTGTTTCCAAAGACGCAGCGGCTGTGCGAAAGCGTCTATCTCTGAATAAGGCAAATATAGAGTCTCTTTAACCTTCCCCTCATTTGTGCGCAAGCAGCATTATAGTTTAACTATAATTCTAGCATCAGACTGAATAGCATATCTTGTTCTGCATATGCTCAGAACCGTGCCATGTAGGTTTGTGATTCCACCTGCTTGCACCTAGGTAGGTGGGCCAGGGGCATTTTAACGTATGTAAGAAAGTGTAGTAAGCGTGAGTTTGCGCAAATGCATGCAATCTGGGAAAGCGGTATTATTTGGTGGTGGTCAGAGCTAGGTGCATGATGATGATGGTCCCCAGCACTATCTGACCGTTGTGATTAGCTGTTTGAGAACACTCCGTGTCACTGAATGTGGCTGACTTCATTGGTAGGGAATATATTGTGTTTTTGTGTGCTTATTTTAGCTAAACTGATGTTTTTTTTTATACACAAGATAGTGAGTTGTTTTTGTTTTATTCATGCCTATAGCGAATGTATTTTACATAAAATAAATGGTTTAAAACTTTGATGCAAGTTGGACATACAGGACCTCATTCAGAGTCGGTCATTGCGGCTGCACGGTCGTAAGGTAAAAGGGGCCGGATATGCAAATGAAGCGCTCGCAAGTTGCTTCGATAAGATGGGATCGTTAGCTGGACGAGTGAGGGGAGGATGCGGCCGTAAGACTAAAAATACGCCCCCTTCTCGTTCGCATTATGCCTCATCTCCGGGCATATAAGGATTAATCGAGACCATCGGGAACCATCGGAGCTGCTCGTAGAGCTTAAGGTTGACCATACCCTCTCTTAAGCACTACGATCTAGTCAGTGTAAAAACCTCCCATGTCACATGTGCTATGACACTACTTAGTTAATTATGCACTCCCAAAAAACGTTGTTTGCATAGTCAGGCACGCCTGCGTTCGGATCTCCACTCCCCCGTTCACAAGCACCTTCCCCTGTTACCACCCACAAACGCCTCATCCTGTCACTCAAACTAATGACCTGACTGTGTTCAAGGAGAGAGCAATTTCTGATCGTAATACCTAGTTTGTGCACGCGCATTGCGAATTTTATGCATGCACAGTGTAGCGAACATCGGTGACGTACGACCGAGTGGCCGCAACGACCGACTCTGAATGAGGTCGACAGTGTCTATATCAGAGGTTCCCAAACTCAGGGCCTGATTCAGAGGTGGACAGAATTGCACAGCTGCACACAAGCAGCTGTGTAATTCCGTCCATTTAAAATGCAAATGCAGAAGGAGGTGTTACACACCTCCTTGCTGCATTTGCGTGATCCCAGCGCTGCGGCACAGGTCGCAGCCTAGGGTCACCATCGGATGTTCGGATGTGGATGTTCCATTGGCCAGGCCGGGTTCTGGCAGCTTGCGAGGCCAGGAAGGCTGCGTGCACCCACGCAGACCCTGGCCTCGTCCCTCACGGAAATTGGGGTGACACATTTCCGGGAAAGCCCCCACTCTGCCTCCCAAATGCTGCAGCCTGTCAATCGCCACAGCCTGGGACACACTGCGAGCGGGCTCGCAGATGGAGGGCTGCAAATGCGCAGTACACCTGCTGCACATGCGCAGTCCTCCAAACATCGGAGATGTGCGCTAACCATCGGGTTAGCATACATCTCTGAATCAGGTCCTCTGCCCTCAAGGGACCCTAACAGTCCAGGTTTTAAGGATATCCATGCTTGATCACAAGCAGGGCGAATTGCGGTGCCGGGATGCCGGGCCAGTTCCCCTGGGCCAGTCCCTACTATGGCCGGTGGCCACCCACTGCCTCGATTGGAGCTAAGCTCTGGTCCAGCAGCTTTACAGTAGTACAGCTTACTAATGAAAAAAAAGGCAGACAGGAGAGCTGCTGCGCATGCCCAGCAGCAGTAGCTCCTCCCACAAGCCTATGCAGAGCCTGTCAGTCACCACCTCCAGCCCCTCTGCAGCCCGGCCCCACTCTGTGCATGCTTCAACAAACACAGGCAGTCTGCACGGTGACGCCGTTGGCTGGCCACAGACACAAGCAGCGGGCAGCCAGAAGAGCAGCAGGTGATACCGCCAGCTGACACACAAAACCAAATCACAGATGCACAACTCCAATTACTAATTATATATATATATATAAATATATATATATATATATAGAAACAAACAAATATACCCCCTTTGCGCTAATTTAGAAAAAGTGAAGCGAACTGATGGATAAATTTAAATAGCTGCACCTTACGCCTATATCGCTGTTAGAAAGATATAGTACATAGAGGTGGCTCGGCTGAGCTGGTTTGGGGGTGTCCTGCATCCTGGATTTGAACCCCTGTATGTAGGGACCTACCCTACAGAGGTCACCTGGATATGGTGGGTAAGCCCATAACCTTGGCCATGATTATGTTAAAACCTCTATTTATTGCAAAATGTTATTGCAAAATGTGTGTATATATATATATATATATATATATATATAAACAAAAGGAGACTAAAAGGGCGCTTATAATTTAAATGAGACAGACCTTTTATACGAAAACCCAAATTCCGTACACTTTACTGAAAAATAATAAGTGACCATAAAAATGATCAGTCCAATATCAAGAGATGGGATGAAATGTCCTTTTTCACTTAGAAGTGCTGTTATTATAAAACTCTTGTTTCTCCATTGTAGGGATTGTAGATGAACTGTTCTTTTTTTGATACACAATAATTCTTTGCAGTTTTCACTGAAAGACACCCTCACACCAAAACACACCCGGAAAAATGGCCACTATCAGTAAATGGAAGACACTTTCTTATTTAAAAGATGTAGAATTTTAATAACATAAAAAAAATATTTTATGTCTATAAAAAGAGATTACATTCAACGAAAGCATACAATAAATGGAGAACCCAACGCGTTTTGTTCCTTAACAGAACTTCATCAGGGGTACATCTTCAGAAACAAAGATAAACGGGTGTAAAAGTGCAGGGCATAACACGTAAAAAACATTTAACAATATCTAGAGCAGTTTTTAAACATGAACTAGAGATATAGCGTAAACTACATATAAAGGAAATTTCCTATACATACCATTGTAGCAATAAACCCGCAGTTCTATTTGTAACCAGATGGGATCACACCACAATAACCCAATGATCCCGCTACAATGTTTGGGAGATGGAATGCTTTAAGCCATCACAATTCACTTGACAGATTGTTAAAATTCATGAACAGGATGCAAAAGTGTGCAAATTTGCCTATAAAAAGACATAACATATATAGCAATTCATTTATTTAATGATTAAGTGATAATACACTATTTAATTTGTCTCTACTTAAACTAAATTAGTGGTAGAGACAAATATAGCTACTGTAACTGGTGATAAAATGCCATTTGGGAATATTCTAATTAGGGATGTGCGCCGGACCATTTTTGCCGGATTTGGATTTGGATTTGGTTCTAATTCGTCGTCCGGCTTTGGATTTGGATTTGGATTTGCCAAACTGCGGTGACTGGCTTTGGATTTGGATTTGGATTTGGATTTTTTTACAAAAATTGACAAAAAAAGCTAAAATCACATAAATTGGTCTTTTTTTTCTTCCTAGAGTATTATTAACCTCAATAACATTAATTTCCAGTCAATTTAGACCATATCACAGCTTATAATATTGTTTTCAACATTATTGGCCAAAGGTTGCAGTGAGCTGACTGGTTACTAAGCGACAAAGCAGCGGCACAACGACACAGACACCACAGTATAAAGCACATCTATGACACATTGCCACACAGCAGTGGCAGAAATGAAAAGTAGTGCACCCACCCAGTGGGGTACGGCCAGCAGAGTCACAGTACTTGTTTACATAGTGGGCTACGGCCCTAGGAGTCACAGTGCACAATCTTATTAGCATTACACCGCACATAGGGCCTGATTCACATTACACCATAAAGTAGTGTCTCTTATTTATGTTACGACACACAGTAGTGCCCCTTTTACACAATGCCCACAGTAGTGACCCTTTTACACAATGCCCACAGTAGCGGTGTCCCTTACACAATGTCCCCCAGCAGTGGTGCCCCCTATGCAGTCCCCTTAGTAGTAGGGTCCACTATGCAGTGCCCCCAGTAGAATGCCCCCCAGTAGTATGCCCCCCATTAGCAGGCCCCCCCCAGTAGTATGCCCCCCATTAGCAGACCCCCCCAGTAGTATAGCCCCCCCCAGTAGCAGGCCCCTCTGTAGTATGGCCCCCCAATAGTGCAGATCCCCCCCAGTAGTATGGCCCCCCAGTAGCAGACCCCCCCCAGTAGTATAGCCCCCCCCCAGTAGCAGGCCCCTCTGTAGTATGCCCCCCCCAGTAGTATTGCCCCCCCCCAGTAGCAGACCCCCCCAGTAGTGCAGACCCCCCCCAGTAGTATAGCCCCCCCCAGTAGCAGGCCCCTCTGTAGTATGGCCCCCCCCAGTAGTATAGCCCCCCCCAGTAGCAGACCCCCCCAGTAGTGCAGACCCCCCCCAGTAGCGCCCCCGGACCTTTGACAAGTAAAAAAATAAAAAAAATAAAACTTACCTGATTCCACGCTCCCGCGCCGTCCGCTCTGTCACACGCTGAGGAGGGAGCCGGAAGACGGAGCTCATGTGTGAGCTCCAGCTGGCTCCCTCCGTGCAGCAGCCAATGAGAGTCTGTGTGACTCTCATTGGCTGCTGTAACAAACACACAGTTGCCGCTGGATGCTGTGTGTCTGTGTCTGTGTAGGGCAGAGCGCTATCACTGCGCTCTGCCCTACACGCGAGGAGACCTGATGTCGGATTCTCTAGTGAGAATCCGACATCAGGCGGCCGCCGTTCGGCCCCGAACGGGGATCCGAGTCAGGCGGTGAACACCCGAACAGGGTTCGGGTGGACTCGGATCCCCAATGTTCGGAGCGGTTCGGATTCCACAGAATCCGAACCGCTCATCTCTAATTCTAATATAATGTAGCTCATATAGGCAAAAACAGATGTAGCTACTCAGTTTGATAATTTTAATGCTATTTAAAATGCTCAAATATAATATAACTCAAATAACCCCAGTTTATACCAAGCAAACTCAGATAGTTAATAGTAGATGGCCTTTAGAAAAACTTATCATTAAAAATATATATAGCAGCCTCTTCATATATTACAATATAGTCAAAATTGCATATATTTAACATAGTTGATAGAAAAAACATAAATACCAATATTGCCATTAGCTGTATCTTGCATAGAGAGTCTCAAAGTTTAAACATAAATGCTAATTTTACTTACAATCCAGTCCTTCACAACAGGAGCTAAAGATTAGCTGGTTCAGCAGGCTGTACCTGTTACTAATAGAGCAGCTGTGAATTTTTATACCTCCTCCCAGGAAGTGATACCCTGACCTCTATCAAATGAATTAAACAGCTAAACTTAGCTTAAAAATATAGAGATCGGCCTCCAAGACAAAATTAATGAATTAATAAATCAGTGTCAAATCATGTATAATTTGCATATTCCCCTAATCAAATAGTATACCACAATATCCAGTGAATCCCTTTAACAGGCCACACCGGGGGATAATAATTAGTACCTCTTATCATAAGCTCATGCTTCCGAGTTCCGGTATAAGCTTGCGTTTCACTTGGCAGAAGGTGATACACACCTCCAATTGTGGGCGCTCACTTCCGGGCTCCGGTGTCGTGGAACGCAGCTTGCGTTCCACTTACGGCTAGGTATACTAGCGACACCCTGCATCCTCCAGCCAGGCTGACGCTTCACCTCCAATTTGGGTACTAAATACCGGATTATCCAATTGAGGAACGCAAGCCTCACAGCTTGCATTCCACCCAACAGCGCAATGCCACAGGCCCGCTCTCAATCCTCCCAGCCATATTCCGGCCTCCAGGGCAATTTAACCCTTTAATAGAAATCCCTCTTGTGACATCTAAATATAGAACTATAAATGTGCAATCATATTCATAATAGCAACTAACCACAGGGTTTTATAACACACATAAAAAAATTACATAAATAAAATAAAACCATAATACTAACATAAATAAATAGAGACTCCCTAGCCAAAATCACAGCTTTACAAAGACAATCTAAATCACCATACAATTTTCTTACAATATAACTACCATATAGACCTAGTATCCATATCCGTCCACATACATGTAAATTAATCATAAAACAAAATAAAATCACAGACAGCAGACTATAAAGTGTACCAACAACTAACCTTAATTATGTAAAAATAAAACAATGTCTATACTTTCATTAAGACCCCTAGGGGCAAGGGTATCTAATGAGTAAATCCAATAGGATTCTCTTTTTGAAAGTTCTAATTCCCTATCTTTCCCCATAGGGTCTAATTTTATATGCTCTAAAGCTGAAAACTTGAAGCTTCTACTATCCGACCCATGTACTTGAAAATGTCTGGGTAAGCTATGAATACGGATTTTATTCATAATATTTCTCAGGTGCTCTTGGATACGTATTTTCAGACATCTCTTCGTTTTTCCTATATAAACTTTGTTGCATCCACATGTGATTTTATATACTACGAATTCTGTATCACAAGTTATTCTATCCTTAATCATATATTCCTTCCCCTTATCATCAATCTAATAAAAGGATGATTTGTCCATAAATTTGCAACAAATACACTTCCTACATGGAAAGCAACCTCCACTCAAAGGTGGGAATCCAGAATTGATGACATTAATTTGATGTCTATTTTTAGATCTTAATTTGCTAGGTGCCAGGATACTCTTCATATTTCTAGCCTTTGTAAACACAAGTTTAGTTTTCTGTGGAAGAATTGGGCCTAATGTTGGATCCTTCAATAATATATTCCAGTGCTTATTTAATACATTTCTTATAGACTTATTTTCTCGATTAAACAGAGTGATGAAGGGTCTATAATTAGAAAACCTTTCATCAGGGATCTTAGTTCTTTCTGTTAACAGCTCATCTCTATCTAAACCAAGAGCTCTCATGGCTGCTTTTTCTATTTCTTCCTTCTTATAGCCTCTTTCTCTAAATCTATCTTTCAATATTTTCGACTGTTGATGGAATTTAGCTATATTGTTACAATTCTTTCTAAGCCTTAAAAATTGAGCAAAAGGTACATTTTTAATCCATGCCAGAAAATGGCAGCTAGAAGCTGGAATATAACTATTTGCATCCACGTTTTTAAAATGGGTGCTCGTATTTATTAGCTGATCAGGCTTACTTTCCAGTACAACATCAAGGTAATCAATACTAGTACTACTCTGTTTAAATGTAAAGACCAAATTATATTAATTTTTATTAATATAGGTTATAAAATCCTTGATACTATCATCACCTTTCCAAATAAGGACAAGATCGTCGATATAACGACGATATAAAATAATATTGTTCTTATCAAATTCAGAATTAAAAATATACTGGTCCTCCCATTGTCCCATTAGTAAGTTAGCATAAGAGGGCGCCACCTTTGTACCCATTGCCGTACCTTGTTTTTGTATGAAAAATTCTGAATTAATTCTCTCTCTGTATCATCCATACTTGAAACATTACAGAGGGTTTTATTGACAGCTTCAATCCCTACTAAATGTGGGATTGAAGAGTACAAAGCTTGCACGTCAATGGTCAACCAAGTGTATGCCGATGACCACTTAAACTCTTTCAAAAGTCTCAAAAATGTTGTAGAGTCTTTGAGATAGGATCTCAAATTTTTCACAAAAGGCTGTAATTTAAGATCTAAGTAATGTGATAGATTGCAAGTTAAAGATTGAACAACCGAAATTATGGGTCATCCTGGGGGAGTTTCCTTGTTCTTATGAACCTTTGGTATATGATAGAACTGTGACACTCTAGGATTTTTATTATATATATAGTTTAATTCTTCATCACAAATAAGGCCCTTTTTATGATCTTGTATAACGACAGCACCACCCTTGTCTGCTATCTTAATAACTAAATCATCATCTTTTTTAAGCTGTCTGACCGCTTGCTGTTCACATGGATTCAAATTGCCATTATATTTAGTATTTTGTACTTTAAATTTTGTGAAATCTTCTTTGACATTATCATAGAAAATGTCAAGATAACTACCTCTAGACTCAGCTGGGTAAAATTTAGAAGGTAAAGAAACTAAAGGTTTCACTTTTGGTCTATAATCAAATTTAGGAATGGGATTTTTTAGAAAATGCCTTTGAACTGTCAAATTCCGAACAAATTTATTAGTTATATTGTAAGAAAATTGTATGGTGATTTAGATTGTCTTTGTAAAGCTGTGATTTTGGCTAGGGAGTCTCTATTTATTTATGTTAGTATTATGGTTTTATTTATGTAATATTTTATGTGTGTTATAAAACCCTGTGGTTAGTTGCTATTATGAATATGATTGCACATTTATAGTTCTATATTTAGATGTCACAAGAGGGATTTCTATTAAAGGGTTAAATTGCCCTGGAGGCCGGAATATGGCTGGGAGGATTGAGAGCGGGCCTGTGGCATTGCGCTGTTGGGTGGAATGCAAGCTGTGAGGCTTGCGTTCCTCAATTGGATAATCCGGATGTTAGTACCCAAATTAGAGGTGAAGCGTCAGCTTGGCTGGAGGATGCAGGGCGTCGCTAGTATACCTAGCCGTAAATGGAACGCAAGCTGCGTTCCACGACACCGGAACCCGGAAGTGAGCGCCCGCAATTGGAGGTGTGTATCACCTTCTGCCGAGTGAAATGCAAGCTTTCAAGCTTGCGTTCCATATACCGGAACTCGGAAGCATGAGCTTATGATAAGAGGTACTAATTATTATCCCCAGGTGTGGCCTGTTAAAGGGATTCACTGGATATTGTGGTATACTATTTGATTAGGGGAATATGCAAATTATACATGATTTGACACTGATTTATAAATTCATTAATTTTGGCTTGGAGGCCGATCTCTATATTTTTAAGCTAAGTTTAGCTGTTTAATTCATTTGATAGAGGTCAGGGTATCACTTCCTGGGAGGAGGTATAAAAATTCACAGCTGCTCTATTAGTAACAGGTACAGCCTGCTGAACCAGCTAATCTTTAGCTCCTGTTGTGAAGGACTGGAATGTAAGTAAAATTAGCATTTATGTTTAAACTTTGAGACTCTATGCAAGATACAGCTAATGGCAATATTGGTATTTATGTTTTTTCTATCAACTATGTTAAATATATGCAATTTTGACTATATTGTAATATATGAAGAGGCTGCTATATATATTTTTAATGATAAGTTTTTCTAAAGGCCATCTACTATTAACTATCTGAGTTTGCTTGGTATAAACTGGGGTTATTTGAGTTATATTATATTTGATCATTTTAAATAGCATTAAAATTATCAAACTGAGTAGCTACATCTGTTTTTGCCTATATGAGCTACATTATATTAGAATATTCCCAAATGGCATTTTATCATCAGTTAGAGTAGCTATATTTGTCTCTACCACTAATTTAGTTTAAGTAGAGACAAATTAAATAGTGTATTATCACTTAATCATTAAATAAATGAATTGCTATATATGTTATGTCTTTTTATAGGCAAATTTGCACACTTTTGCATCCTGTTCATGAAGTTTAACAATCTGTCAAGTGAATTGTGGTGGCTTAAAGCATTCCATCTCCCAAACATTGTAGCGGGATCATTGGGTTATTGTGGTGTGATCCCGTCTGGTTACAAATAGAACTGTGGGTTTATTGCTACAATGGTATGTATAGGAAATTTCCTTTATATGTAGTTTATGCTATATCTCTAGTTCATGTTTAAAAACTGTTCTAGATATTGTTAAATGTTTTTTACATGTTATGCCCTGCACTTCTACACCTGTTTATCTTTGTTTTTGAAGATGTACCCCTGCTGAAGTTCCGTTAAGGAACAAAACGCATTGGGTTCTCCATTTATTGTATGCTTTCGCTGCATGTAAAGAATTTTTTTATGTTATTAAAATTCTACATCTTTTAAATAAGAAAGTGTCTTCCATTTACTGATAGTGGCCATTGTGGCCCTTTTTCCGGGTGTGTTTTGGTGTGAGGGTGTCTTTCAGTGAAAACTGCAAAGAATTATCGTGTATCAAAAAAAGAACAGTTCATCTACAATCCCTACAATGGAGAAACAAGAGTTTTATAATAACAGCACTTCTAAGTGAAAAAGGACATTTCATCCCATCTCTTGATATTGGACTGATCATTTTTATGGTTACTTATTATTTTTCAGTAAAGTGTATGGAATTTGGGTTTTCATATAAAAGGTCTGTCTCATTTAAATTATAAGCGCCCTTTTATTCTCCTTTTGTTTTTATATATATATATATATATATATATATACACATTTTGCAATAACATTTTGCAATAAATAGAGGTTTAACATAATCATGGCCATGGTTATGGGCTTACCCACCATATCCAGGTAACCTCTGTAGGGTAGGTCCCTAACATACAGGGGTTCAAATCCAGGATGCAGGACACCCCCAAACCAGCTCAGCCGAGCCACCTCAGGGCAGCGCTCTAATAAGAAAGGTGAAGTGAAAAGTAAGATAGATAAGAGCAGCTATAGCTGCATCTATAGAGTAGAAATGTGGAATTACATATATAATAAACAAACAGTAAAAGTGTTAACATGGCAAAAAAGGGAAATGTGTTATAATGCGATGCCCTGAACCAAAGCAATCCAGGGGACCCATGCCCCAAAAATCAACCCAAAGCTACACTACAGTGTATAAATTGTAGGACTTACCTATAATGTGCTTAGTACAAGTGTGTATTGACAATGCCAGACTCCATGATCTAAACCAATGGGGGCAGGGTGCTAGTCCAGGCTGAAGGTGTCTCGTGCCTTCAGGTGGGCAAAGAAGCACCCTAAATGGAATATATGGGAAAGGGGTCCTAGACTGCACACCCTGAATATATAAAATGGTAGGTGTTACCTGTTGAGACTGTTAATGCAGACACAAAAAAAATCACAGATGCACAATTCCAATTACTATTTCACCTTTCTACTCTATATATGCAGCTGTAGCTGCTCTTATCTATCTTAATTTTCACTTCACCTTTCTTATTAGAGCGATGCCCTGGGGTGGCTCGGCTGAGCTGGTTTGGGGGTGTCCTGTGCCCTGGATTTAAACCTCTGTATGTTAGGGACCTACCCTACAGATGTTACCTGAATATGGTGGGTAGGCCCATAACCTTGGCCATGATTATGCTAAAAACCTCTATTTATTGCAAAATGTATTTATAGAATTAGTAATTGGAGTTGTGCATCTGTGATTTGTTTTTTTGTGTCTGCATTAACAGTCTCAACAGGTAGCACCTCCCATTATATATATTCAGGGTGTGCAGTCTATTACCCCTTTCCCATAGATACTGCCGGCTGGCCACAGAGACAAGCAGCGGGCAGCCAATGCATCATCAGATAAGTGTTGACAGCGGCGGCTGAGAGAGGTGGGGCTGATGACGTGGGGGGATGGGAGAGGGAGTGGACGATGCAGGACTGAGGTGACACAGGGTGACAGGGCTGGGGAATGATGCTGAGACCCACAGGGGCCGTGGGAATGAGGCTGAGAAACACACAAGGGCAGACAAACTGGGGCTGGAGAATAAGGCTGAAAGAGGTACACTGGGGTGGAGAATGAGGCTTGGAGACACTGGGGCTGGGGGAATGGTGCTGAGAGACACACATTTGTTATATTTCTACATAAACAGGCATCTTCCAGACAATGTGATCTACTACAGGAATAGTGAATACTGGGGGAATGGTGCTGAAAGACACACACTGGGGCTGGAGGAATGGTGCTGAGAGACGCACACTGGGACTGGGGGAATGGTGCTGAGAGACACACACTGGGACTGGGGGAATGGTGCTGAGAGACACACACTGGGGCTGGGGTAATGGGGCTAAGAGATACACACTGGGGAATGAGACACACTGCTGCAGGGGGAATGAGGCTGAGATATACTGCTGCAGGGGGAATGAGGCTGAGATACACTGGAGCTGGGGGAATGAGGCTGAGAGCCACAGGTGGACCAGGGGATGGAGAGCCACTGGTGGACCAGGGGATGGAGAGCCACAGGTGGGACTGGGGATGGAGAGACACAGGTGGGCCTGGGGATGAAGAGAGACAGTCGTGGGGATGGAGAGACACAGTGGGTCCTGGGGATGGAAAAATGCATGGGGTCCTGGAGAGACATATGGGGTTATGGAAAGAGAAAATGGGTCCTGGAGATGAAGGGACAGAGGGAGCCTGGAGAACCACAGTGGAGCCTGGGGATGGAAACATGTAGGGGTGTCTGGAGACACAGAAATTGTATGATCAGGGAAATTAATTTTGCCCTGCACAAAAACTTCTGCTACTGTAGGTTATGATGATGACATTAGCTATATTTCTACATAAACAGGCATCTTCCTGACAATATGATCTTCTACATGAATAATGAATACTGGATGAAGACACTGCCCAGTGAGACTCAAATTCTTCAGAGGTTCCCTGTTGCAGAAAAAACACCATATAGGTAAGAAAAGATTTTCAAACTGACTGGCCTGTACCTAGTGCAGAGGGATGGGGGGCCCCAAATAAAAGGGTATTATTCACCCAGATTTCTATTGCCAGAAATGCTCCCCTCAGTGGCTTGCAAAAGCCTCTCCACGCATTAAGATGAGGGAGTATCCTGCCCTCCTCCACAGACACCGAACCCCTCAACGGACCCACCTTCTCAACACACCCACCACCATTAGGGCTGCTTCCAGAAATTTCCCGGGCTGGTTTTCCATCCCAATCTGCCCCTGATCACAGATGACTTCATTAGTACCTCAGTCAATTTGATTTACTCACCTGTGCTCAACCATGGATATCTATAAATCCTGAACTGTTGGGGTGGCTTGAGGACTGTGTTTGGGAACCTCTGGTATGCTAGTGTCGCTGACTAAAATGCATCTCAAGCTTAGAATATGCAAGGAAATTTACTAATATACTATTTTTGCATTCAGCTTTTTTCAGTTATCATTTATTTTCATTTTGCACTTAACTGCCTCAGCCCCAATGTACCTGTTTGCATGAAGCAGATGATTGAGTACATTTCTATGGTGGCGATTCCAAAAGTTCAAACTGTAGCTTCTTATCATAGGGCCTGATTCACTACCGTACACAACTGCGATTATGCACACAATCAGCCGATTTTTCATTCTGTGTATGTATCGCAGTGGGCGTGACGGCCACTGTGATTGGGACTGCGATCGCATAGGCTATGCAGACCCATCGCAGAGTGATTTACAGGAAGCACTGTTTGTGGGTGGTGACGGGGGGGTGGTAGGGGAAACGCAGGCATTCGCACGCCCTTGCAGGGGTGAGCATAAATTAGGCACTGTAATGCCATACGCAGTGTGAGGTCTCATAGCATGCGTGGTTGTTAGCAATTTCTCGATTGTACCGAAGGTTTCGCTATTCTGCCAAGTATTACGGATGTATGCAATGTAAAGTGGGCGTCCTTATGTAGTGTTGAGTTTGTAATGCGATCTCAATGGATTAGCATGCTAATGAACTGCGTACGGAATATTGCGATCCGAAATGAATCAGGCCCATAGACCGGTACTTGGCTGATCTGGATGGAATTCAGGCTAACTGCATTGTACATAGATGAAAAATAACATTATAGGGCATATTCTGAGTTGGAAGCTAAGCAAATAAAAAACAAAACATTTTGACTGTTGACTTTTGTATTCCCTATTTTTTTTTGGCCTCTGAAAACTTTGTCTTGTCTACAAAAGCCACCATTTTGCTCTAAAAACACATGCAATGGAAATCTAAGTGCACTTGCGCAAATCCAAGAACACCATGGGTTCAAATCTGCTTACGCACTGCTTTGTAAATTACCTCCATAAACATTGCTTGTGGTAATAGAAATGGTGTAAAAATGAAGTTACACAACAGGAAAATAATAATCCACAGTGAATCAGCCGCTGTCTAATGATATGGGCTCAGTGCATGTTCCAGAAGCTGCCACACTTTTCTAAAAGTGACAGCTGCTCTGGATCATCTCCCACTATATCAACTTCATTCTTGCTGTAGTCCAAGTGGTCAGCTTTCTGTCACCTCCTTACATGGCAGGGCAGGTTGGCTTACTCACTGTAACAGGGGGGGCATCTGCTGCTACTTCACAAAGTTTTCAAACTTTGAATATTCTTTATGTTAGTAGCATAAGTGCCAAAGATTAAATTCTTATTTGTGTAGCTCTAATTTAACACTGTAACTGTATGTGTCTTATCTCTAACATTTTGAACATTTGTTTACCAGAGGATCCCCCTGTGCCTGTCTGGAGGACCAGCATTCCACAGAATAGACCATTTCATTCACTTCTATATATAACACAGAAGGCACAAACTGAGAAGTACAGAGGAGAGGAGAAGTCTGCAACATCATATGCCGCTCAAGGTACGTTTATATGCTCAGGTAACAATACAAAGAGGGAGATTTATAAAATATTGGAGAAGGATAATGTAGAGACGTTGCCTATGCCAACCAATCAGCATCTGTCTTTTAAAATGTCAGTTAGAAGCTGATTGGTTGTTCTCTCTCTCCAATGTTTAATAAATCTCCCCCAAAGATTTCTAATGCTTACGGTGACAATATATATCAGGAAACTTACTGGAGTATGTCCATCAGGTGTATTGGGGTTATCCTAAGAATATTCTTTATAGTGAAATGTTGCCAATACGATATTACACACCAAACACAGAAAAAAACTAAACACAGACACAGAATAAATCTGTCACTCCTGGCACTGGTATCTTAAATACTGTTTGAAAAAATGAGTCAATTCACAATAAATCAGGAATAAAAATAAAGAATGTCAAAATAATAATAAACTCAGCAGCAAGTGATTTAAGCCAGTTTGTACGCAATTTATTCATGAATTGGCCTATTTGTAACAGATTCCTTTTTATATTTTTATCTATATATTAAAACAATTTATTACTGTTATACAGGTCTTCTGTTTGCCTAAATAGGGAGCAGATTATTGCAATACACACATTTTTTTCCAATCTGTTTAATACTTAGCGCAGTGATATTCTTTTCGTTAGTTTGACACACCAAACATAGATCCTCATTTTGTCATCATGTTATATACAATCATATGGAATAACAAATAAATATGTGATTGTGAATAGATAAATATTTTCAAAAAAGGCTACCACTAAGTACTGTTTGACTATTTTTCCTCAAACATGTCATTTTGTGACTATATTATTGAATAATCCTTTTATCCAATCATTTTAACCCTCTATTTTTTGTATTTTCTGTGTGGAAATGGTGTTTTTTCCCCTCATTGCCTGATTTGGTCAAAGTCTATATTTTTTTTGCTGGCATTTAGAACTGTGTTAAAGTCCTCATTCCCTCTGGCTTTAATGTTAAAGAGGGGTTTATAGTCATTGACAGAACTTATGTATAGTGTCTATGATTCCCAGGTGTGAAAGATGCTACATTGTAGTACAACAAAACAACTGCTCTGATAATACATTTGTATTTCATTTGTTATTACTCAGATTGCAATTTATAATAATTGTATATACTTATACATATACAACAAGAATGTCTTTTATTAAGCACCCTATGTTCAACTGTATTGGCCTGTATAGGCCTAAAGCTGCATTCTACATAGAAAGAAATTACACGCGTACGCGTTTTATATGTTTTCTTGAGTTAGTGTGTGTTTGTCTCTGCTAGCAACCAATCAGCTTCTTACTGCCACTGCTGCGGTAGAACCACGAGTGTGTTGGATAGAAAGGCATAGCATGACATTGTAAGGTATATGTGTTGCCCAGTAAATAAATTATAACACCTCCATTTTCTCTAGACTAATGCATGGCGATTAATTAATTTGCCAGTTTATTCATTCCTTCATACAAGTTCTTCTTTTTACAATTGGTGCTAAAAACCTGTAGATACTATAGACTTATATAAGCCGGGCATGTCAGTTATTACATTAGACTACTGTGATTACGTACGATTGATGATAGCACAACCATACCACAGTGTAGTCTGTACAGGATCCTTCACAAGTGACTGGAAACGGGTTGTAGTAAAACTATTCATAGTAAAGTAGTAAATGTATTTTATCGTAATATGTATTTGATATATTATGTAACACACCATGTATATAAACATCAAGGAGCTGAAATCAATTAGAAATGTATGTTTGCCACAGACTGGAACAAAGACAGGTGGCAGTGACACATGGCCCCCAATGTGACCAGCTACTTCCCATATATGGCCAACAGTCAGTCATCTGGACAGACATTGCTGTTTGTAGAAACAAATGAATAGTGTGAAGAGCATTTAACAGACCCCATGTCACAGCATGTCACAGCACCTGTCCAACATAGTCTCTGTTCAACTGTTCATGCTGATGGAATATATTAATCTATAACGTGTCTGAAGAAATAATAATGTACGAAATGTCAGAAAAGACAATTCTGTCATGCAATAGTGGAACATTTTTTTTTATTAATCACCTGCTGAATTTACAGCAAAATATTCTTCTACTACAGTATAGCCTGCACTGGAAGGATATCTGATCCCTGATAACATAGAGACCATGGTCATCCAGCCAGCTGCTGCATTCAGTGCACATCTCCTATGATACACTGGGGGCAGAAATGAAATTAGGTGGGCTATGTCATGTTAGACAATCCCTTACAAAATAGTTATAGGTGTTACTTAAAATTAGTAGCAATTACGATAACAAATTTGTATACTAAACATTCGCAATGTAGAAATATGGGTTTACATGAACACATTTTTACAGTTTTAGTGAATTATAATCATTGTATATGCTAACATACTGCTATATTTATAGCATGATCATGTTTCTTTCTGCAGATGGAAGATCCAGTTCAACTTAAAGAAGATGGAAACAAGTACTTCAAAGCAAACGACTATGATCAGGCTATTGATTGCTATAGCAAAGCCATAAAACTGATCAGTGATAAGAAGATGTTAGCTGTTCTGTTCCGTAATCGATCAGCCTGCTATCTTAAAAAGGTGTGTTACTCGGATCTTGTTGTCAAACATACAACAGTTTTTGTTATTTTTGTAGAGTACTAAAATAATTGTCATCATAAATAATTTTTCTAGTTAAGATAAGAATGTGTTCAGAGATGTTTCCCTTCATGAGCACAACTATCAAATATTCAGTTCTCATAAGCTTCTGAAATTTGTTTGTCAATATTATTTATTAGAATCTCTTATTTATATCATATATAAGGCAACTCGTGCCATACATACCTACATTTTCTTGCTTTGGGAGAACTGGGGAGAGTGAGGTGGAAGTGGGGGGGGGGGCTGGCACAGTAAATTACCCCATAACACCCCCACACCACACAACGTTATGCTAAGGGGTCATGATGAGGCGAGACTCATCAAATTATGTCACAATTCCAACAACCCACCCATTTCACTAGAGCGTGAGAGGATGTGGTGGGTTGTTCACTCTCAAAGGAGCTCAAAACTTACTGGAAATTCTGCGAGTGTAGGCAAGTGTCACTTGTACTGTAGTCTGTGCACCCCTGGATAATGTGGATGATGGACAAAAACAAGAAAAGAAGTGTTATTGCTTCCAACCTTTCAAACTGAATTCATCCTGTAATAAATACATTATCTTAGCGCTGGACCTCAACACCAATATGTACAAAGTCTTAAACATATACAGATTGAGTCTCCCATATCCAAATATTCCGAAATACGAAATATTCTGAAATACAGAATTTTTTTGGCTTGACTGAGATAATGAATCCTTTGATTTTTGATGGTTCAATGTACACAATTTGTCTAAGACACAAATTATAAAAAATATTGTATAAAATTACTTCAGGCTGTGTGTATAAGGTGTACGGTATATGAAACATAACTGAATTTCATGTATGTACACAAACTTTGTTTGAGCCACAAAATTTTTGAAAATATTGAATAAAATTACCTGCAGGCTGTGTGTATAAGGTGTATATCACACATAAATGCATTCTGTGTTTATATTTGGGTCCCATTCCCAATATATTTCATTATGATATGCAAATATTCCAAAATACGGAATATTCCGTTATCCAAAATACCCCTGGTCCCAAGCATTTTGGATATCAGAGACTCAACCTCTATAGAATAAACCTTAACACTAGCTCACTTGAGGGGAGATTTACTAAGCTCTGGAAAGTGATAAATTGGAAAGTGATAAACTACCAGCCACTCAGCGCCTAACTGTCATGTCACAGGCTGTGTTTGAAAAGTGACAGTTAGGAGCTGATTGGTTGGTAGTTTATCACTCTCCAATGTATCACTTTCCAGAGCTTAGTACATCTGCCCCTTGGGGAGAGATGTATTAAACCTTAAGGTGGGCATACATTATGCAAATATCAGCCTGATCTATAAATTATTGACAGATCGGGCTGATAATTGCATAGTGTATGGCAGAGCCGTAACTAGACATTTTGGTGCCCTGTGCAAAAAGAGCATTGGCACCCCCCTACCCTATTTTTCAAATAGGTACATAAGACGCGCATCCGAAAAAGGGCCATAGCCTCATGGGGAAGGACCAGGGAAGAGATAGGGGCGGCTAGGAGATGCTGGGGATAAAATAAGAGGAAGCTACAAGTGAGAATAATAATAAACAGAAAATTGACAGGCCCAAACAGTGCCCCATGCTCTGCGGTGCCCTATGCCATGGCACAGGTCGCACTACCCTAGTTACGGCCATTTGTATGGCCACGACCAATCAGCGATTATTGTATGGTCAGGCATTAAAATCTTCCAACATGCCCTACTGATTTAATAATTAGTCTGCCTTATTTGGCAATGTATGCTCTGCTGCAGCCAACCAACTGACATTTCCCCTGCTCCCCTGATATCTGCTGGGTTTTAGCTTGTCAGATAAAATGTCTGTCGGTCTGACACACATGTTATCTGTCAGTGTATGGCTAGCATTAGAAAGAGATAAAGTGGAGAAGTTGTCCATAGAGGAATGGGTATGGGATGCCAGCGCTCGGGATCTTGGTGGTCAAAACACGACGCCGGCATCACGATCGCATTAAGATACCAATACCTGTTGGTAGGTATCCTAATCCCTCCCTGGTGCCCTTCCATAGCAAGCTATCAGCTTCTAACTCATTTTATAGACAGTGCTACATAAATGATAGCTAGAAGCTGATTGGTTGCTATGGGCAATTTCTCCACTATAGCTCTCTTTAAGGTTTGATACATTTCCACTTTATCTTATTGTTTCATTATGTTTCTATTTGATTCAAGTTCTGTCTTCTGATTCCATAGGAAAACTATATTCAAGCAGCAACAGATGCAACTAAAGGTGGGTTAGCTCAACAGTAAATTTTGTATAAAGTAGTGATTACATAAATGTCTTCTATTGTTGTCCTGCTCATCTCTGTCTGGAACGCTGCCATGCACTGTTCTGTGATCTAGCACTGTCTGGAATAACTATACATTTTAGGTTATTGTTAGTCCACAAGATCTACCAATCCGCCACTTCTACTGCAACGCCTGCAAGATTATAGGCAAGCGGTCTAGTGTGGGCGATTACATGTCCCATAAACCCCCTCTTGGTTAGAAATATTGGTGAATTTGAAAAGGCTGTATGTGGCATACTATGCCAGTGCGTGCTATATGCCCAGTATAACATATATACTTGTTTGTTATGAGGAGATACCTAGCCCTTCTGGATTGCTTGGTGGGTGGTGTAGGTGCATTTCTTACTACCACCTACATTTTATGTACCCCTAGGTCTGCCACTCTAGGCTAATGCAAGTTGCAGGTATAGTGGACACTGAACTATTGAACGTGCATTCAGGGTGTAAATGCGTCTAATTTAAAATGAGCCACAATATGTATGTGTGTGTGTATATATATATATATATATATATATATATATATGTGAATGTGATTAAAATAATCCTGCAAGTTTCCCTTTATATGCATGCCTACAGTGCATTTTTTCCAAATGGAAGTTCTGTATTACTTCACTGCTAATATTCATTTAGTCATTTTACTGTAGTAAAATATAATAGTACAACAACCATATAATTTGAACAAACCCTATGAGTAGTTAGTCATAAATTATAGGAAGAGTGCCAGAAAGCCTGTTTTAGCTAATTCTTCTATATATCAAAAGCTCAGTCAGGTTTGTATTTCATTAATTTAAATTACAACTGGTGATTGTATTTGCCTCATTCGTGGGCTACAGAAAAGTGAGTAAACAGTGTGGATCATTACAAAGCATAAACAATGCAGAGGCAAATGTAACTACATAGGTGCATGCACTAGACCGCCATCTGCTGGATGCCTTGCAGACTTTTAGTCTATGGCAAAAGTTCTACTAGTTCTAACTCATGTGACCAATACTAATTAGTACTTTCAGCTTTTACTTCTTATTATACCTAATATACTGCTAGATAACTCAACCGACTCATGACTGAGAGGGTATGTTGGGGCTACCTATATTAACTTTACATTTTTTATCTTTTTCTGCCCCTATATTAATAATGTACTTTAGATGTGAAATTTAAAGAGAGTAAAATATGTAGAGATCAGCGGTTCAGATTTGACTTGGTTCTTTTTACCAAATTAGTGCAGGTTCGGATTTATCTTATTGACTATCCAGAACACGTGAGAGCCAGATAGCCAGTCCGAACATAAACAAGTAAAACCAGACTACTTATCTATAAAAATACATCCTAATGAAAGTAGACCCTCCAAGGTCAAGCAAAAATCTGTCCATTTTAGGTGACTAAAATGATATGTATCTGCTGAGTATTTACCCTCTGAGGTTACTTGGAATATCTAGTCCTGCAAAACAAAATGTTTTCTGCACTTTTTGCTGCTACCTTAAATTCTGCAGTTTAGAAAATGTATCCGTAACAGAACATGCAGCTGGTAATTCCAATAGCTGTATGGTCAGATCTTGTCTAAAATAAATACAAAACATGACATTGTTATATACATTGTTATTTTTGTTCTATACTGCTTCATTAACTGCTGTGTTAATGATGCCTAGAACATGTAAAAAAATATATATATATATTGCCTGAGTTGCTTATATAAATTAGTGATTGTAACAACAATGAAGTGTTAAATCAGCCTGTTATAAAAAGTTAATGTGCTATATATTATATGTCTACATAATGTATTAACCTTTTTGTAATTAAATATTTTAGAACATCAAATAGTATCATAAATTTTAAAACAACAAATTATAACAAATTATCTCAGGTCAAGATTACACCTTCTTTATTACTCTTATATTTAGTGATCTAAGTTTTCTAATAAACAACATTAGTAATAATTTATATACATAATTTTTTCACCTTTAATTGATTGGGTAAATAAACAGCTGAAAGACAGGTGTCTTGCTTAAATTGCAGCTATTGATGTGGATGCATCGGACATAAAGGCCCTGTTCAGACGCTGTCAGGCACTGGAGAAACTGGGGAAGTTGGACCAAGCATTTAAGGATGTTCAGAGATGTGCAACACTGGAGCCAAAGAATCGAACATTCACAGAGACTCTCCACCGCCTGGGCGGCGACATACAGGAAAAGGTGAGACCAAGTGGGGACTACACCCCAACACTGTACTATCATCCGGTGCTGGTGCTATGGGAGTGAGAGCTTCTGTTGCAATGGCCCCATCTTAGTTCAGAGACATTAATGGTTGTTTTGCTATTATGAAAGGACCATCCAATGTAAGAGGGTTGTTATATTACTCAGTTATTGGCAGAATTAATAAACTCTCTTTACGTGACCTTATTTATACATTATCAACAGCTGCAGAGTATTGCTTAATAACAGACTGAGCATAGCTAGGTACACTTATAGTAGAGTTCTTAGGTGTAAAATAGAACAGAAACTGGATTTTAAATTGTCTCCAAATTACACACGTTAACAAAACAAATCACAAAACAGGTCGTACATGAGGTGCAGCCAAAGGCTAGAGTCCTCATTTTACCTTCAGCTTCTATGGAGGCCTCCTCCTGCTGCTGTCTGAATGATTTGAGCAGTATATTTAACCGGGATGGGACCAATGGAATGGCAATCCCAATATTATAGACAGGGGTCCCTAAGGGCCCTTTCCATTCTGCCAAAAGTAGAAAAATAAGACAGAAGCACAATTTTAAAATCAGTCTGTCTTTATTACATGTGTCATTGTTCTGTGTTTGAAGATTGTTATGATAAAAGTGCACCAAGATATGTAATGTCCTACAGAAGTGCACCTGGAAGATGCAAAATGCATCTCCCAGGTGGGGAACATAAGGCTTTGCATTCTCCAGCGAAAGCAGGGAACACACCTGTAAATGTGACCAAATAATCACAACCTGCAAAATGAATCTCGTCAGTCGTCACTTCAGTGTAGGTAATATTCATGCTCCTAAACATCTGCAGTTAGCAAAGAGTATTCTCAATCCATCCATTTTCCACCATCGACTACATACCACTGTCACAGATGCCACCATTGTGGTCTATAAACCAATGCACTTTATTGTAAAAACCTAAACCTGTCATGGCAATTTTTGCGGACCTTAACTTACCTTTTATATTTTTGTATTATTATAATAATTATTTTATGTATTACTTTAAAAGTTGTTACTTGAATTGAAATGTTCTGGCCCCCAGGCTAGCATTGCTGTACCCTACAAACTGCTTCTCAACAATGATTAACAACGATGATGGCATTTTCAGGCATGTGTCCCTAGCATTGTGTATTACTGACGGCAATATTTATTATAATGCGTAGTAAGTACTGTAAAGACATTTGTATTGTGTGGCATTGTTAAGTGCAGAGCCTCTGTCTAGTCCCATCTTTCCCTCTGTTTCACAGCTTCGTGTTCAGTTCTCCACGGACTCTCGGGTTCAGAAGATGTTTGACATTCTGCTGGACCCAAACTGTGAAAAAGAAATGAGAGACAAGGTAAAATAATAAAACATTTTTACCATTTCTGAAATTACACACAATGCACCTACACATACATATGTAGAGAAGTGATCTGGACATGATAGAGACAGGTAAGATATATGTATAACCTGTGTAATTCATGAGTGTCCCAGTTTATGGTAAGCCTATAAACCGGGATATAGGCTTACCATACATGAGGAGGGCAACCAGGCAAGATCTTGTTTATTCTGAGTGCCGGTCATTTCTGGATATACAGATATACATTATAAGATGAAGTCTTATCTATGACGAGACACGTTTGGGGCGAGCCTGGGACGGTGATTTGCACCAGCACTGTGTGAGGACTCCGTGAAACACCGTAGCGATACATCCATTACGCGCTAATGGTGGCTGCTGAAAAGAACCTCCGCTGGGCAGGGGTGTATCTAGGGGTCAGAGCACCCCTGGCAAAATAATGGACAGGCGCCCCCCTCCCCCCCCCCATTTTCAGAATAATTATACTCGCACTTATTTAATAAAAACAAACAAAAAACAAAAAAATGATAGAGATAATAATCATTTAAAAAAAAAAATGATAGAGATAATAATAATAAAACAAAAAAGTAACCTTTCCATGTTTCTCCCAGTTGGATTCCAAAGGGACCTTCCTTCCAATTCAGCCAGCACCCCCTTATATCTACAAATCCAGCCTTCCCCCCTTCTTTCTGACCAGGAGATGACCAGTCCCAGGGACAGGCTCCCCAGACATCCAGTCAACAATCGGCTCAGTATTGTATCATGCAGAGCACAGAGGATCCAAGATGGGGCCAACAAGGAGAAATGGAGCAGAGTGGAGTTCACTGCACAAAAACCGGGCACCGGACCACACCGGTGGATGCCAGGAGCATTACTGAGGCCAGCCTTCCCCCCCCTTTCTGTCTGACCAGCCAGTCCCCTTCCCCAGCTCCAGCCCCTGTCCCCCGCAAACCAGAGACACTTACATGCAGCTGCGGCGGCCGGCTCCTCCTCAGTGCAGTGATGAGGCGCATGAGACGTCATGACATCATGCTCGTCTTGCCTCAAAGAAAAAAAAAAAACTTTATTAATTTAAACCAGGCAGCTGCCGCTAAGTGCAAGCGCCAGTGGCTGTCTGACTCTGGACGTCTGCGCTGCATAGGAATGAGGGGCGGGCCCAGGACCACCAAACAGCGCCCCCCTTCGGCCGGTGCCTCTGGCAAGTGCCATCCTGGCAAATGGTTAGATACGCCCCTGTCGCTGGGCTTTTGAGTCGGGCTTGACTTAGAGCTGAATAAGTGGTGAATGGCAGTGTCTGGAGTGACGGACAATCCACATTGTGCGCTCCTATACTTCTTTCCTAGAACTATCTAATAATGGAGATTGTGTGGTGATACAATATCAATGGGAAGCTGCACTCTATGAAAAAATGCCAAAAACACGTGGACTGTCTAAACTATATTACAAGGTCATTTATTGGAATTGGAATCGATAGCGCAATATTCATTTTTCCTGTGTGTGTGTGTGTATATATATATATATATATATATATATATTTATATTGTAACACAATCGGATTAGGGGTCCCTCTCCTGGGGTAGATGGACTCCCTCTTCACACACACAGCAGCAGAAAAAATAGTACACCAGTCTGGAGTCTCGTCCCAACTGGTCAGCGCCAGTCTTTATTGTGCAATGAAAAAGGAGAACAAAACATAAAAGTAAACGCTAGCCCGTCTGGTTGCTAACTAAACAAGAGGTTCCCTCTCTAAAGAAATAGTGGGACCCACTGCCTCCACTATCAACACAAGCGCATGCACAAGCTTACAGGTATTTTCACCAAGTGTCTCTGAGCCAGCCAGTCTGCTTGCTCTCCCAGGTATGAGCAGGGGCGCCGAGAGGGGGGGGGGGCGGGTACAGATTACCGGGGCCCGGGCTTCCTGAGGTGCCCGGCGGGGGCCCGGGTCCGGCGCCGCTCCCCCTCCCAGCGTGTGCTGAGCTGCAGTGGAGACTGCTGTGGCTGCTGAGCAGCAGCCACAGCAGTCTCCTATGCCTGTGGGGGGGGGCGATCACACTGATCGTGCCCCCCCTGGCTTTGAGCAGGGCTGCATATCTTTTCTTTTTTCCGGGCAGGGGACGTAGCCACGCCTCCTGCGATTAAGTCATGCCCCCTATTACCCGGGCCCGCCGTGGCTCTCAGCGGGCCTGGGTATGAGACACCAGCTTACAATCAGACACAGCCTATAGCAGCCAGTTCCAGGTGCAGAGCCTAATGAGCCTGCTAACAGGCCAAAAAACAACACCTGGAGTAGCCTGTGGATGGAGCCCTCCCTCTCTTCACATCCACACCCCCAGGTCCCAAACCGGATTTTCTAAAAGCCGATACTCAAATCTGCTTCACTGCAGACTTTCTCCTGGGGATTTTAGAACACACAGGTCAAAAACCTAGGGCAAATGTATCTACCACTGACCACTTTATCAGTGATCCTATCACAATATATATATATATATATATATATATATATATATATTAGTAGCAGTACTAATAGTAATAACAAATATAGAAGAAAGCAAGTACTAACTTGATATTTGCGAAGAGGACTTATGTAACATTCTCCTAACATTATTACAATTTTCTACCTGCTCTTTGCTTTAGGCTGTCAACAATCTTATAGTCCTGGGCAGGGAAGATGCCGGTGCTGAAAGGATTTTCCAGAGCAATGGTGTAAATCTCCTGTTGCAGTTGGTGGAAACCAAGGACCCGGAGCTGGTTATCTCTGCAGTGAGGACGCTTTCTGGCATGTGCACTGGGCATCGGGCACGAGTAAGTCTGCTCCCAGTTTTTTATTATTTAGGGGTAGAATGTCTTGTAGGTCTTGTTTCCACTAGAGAACAATATGTTTTGCCTTATCTGCCCTATTACCCCCCCAAAAAAAATTGTGGTTTTTTTTTTCATTCAAGTTTTTTATTGAGTTTTCACATAAGATAATAGGATACAGAAAGTAAATAGGAGGGTACACAGGGGTGGAATAGGTGCACAAAAATTTAGGACAACAGTCCTATAGTGAAATACACAGCATAAACAGTATTTCTAAGAAATATAGCATAAAACTGGATTTAAGAGAAGAAAAATCTAAGATTCAGAAGTAAGAGATTGTAGAATATTAAGGTCAATAGTCCTGCTATAGATGGATGATCAACCCTGCTCTTCCCTATACTCATTCCACCTAAACCATTTCATATGTGGAGACGAAGCAGATGTGGAATACTTACAATTGGCAGTCTCAAATCACAGTGCTTTTCAACCTTATTTTCAATGGAAGTCAGACTAAGTTCTGTGGGTCTCATTCAGACCCGCTCGCGAGCGCAGGACGCTCGCAAGCGGGTCGATGGTGCCCTAATGCGCATGTGCACGACGGAGGGAGCTCTGTCGTGCGCATGCGCGAGGCCCGCATAGCGACAGCCAAGCTGTCGTCATGGGTCTCGCACCAAAGGGGGCGTGCTGTCAATGGTGACTGACAGCACGCCCCCTTTGGTGGGCGGGCCGGGGACGTTGCTGCCCAGACGGAGGCGTTCCCATGGGAACGCCTTCCGTCTGGGTCCGGCCCCACTGACATCACTAGTGATGTCAGTGGGAGCGCTTTTGGGGTCTCCTGGGCTTGCGGCAGCGAGACCCTACCGTCAAGACCATCGTGACCATCTTTTTGGCCGCTCGCATAAGCTGTGGGTGGTCACCCACAGCTATGCGAGCGGCTAGGAGGCCGCTCCATTTTTAGGTAGGAGGGCACTGATTCAGAGCGAGCGCTCTGGTCAGAGCGTCCGGCTCTGAATCAGGCCCTGTGGCAGATCTCCAAAGCTGCGCAATAGCAGCCTTAGTAGCAATTAGTATATGACCCATGATAAAACTATCTCCCAGCGTCAGACTACCAGGATAGAAATGGAACAAGGCAACTAAAGGATCCACCGGTATATTCACCCCCCATGACTTTACCAATCATGACAAAAATTTCAGACCACACGGGCTGTAAAAGAGGGCACAACCAAAAAACATGAAAGATATCTCCTACACAGCCGTAGTTCCTCCAACAGTATTTAGAGATAGAGGGCCATATTTTGTGCTGTCTTACAGGGGTAAAATATACTCGGTGAATCAACTGGATAATCATTTCCGAATGATTAGTACATTGGTACACCTTAAAGCACACACGGAAAATAACCTCCCAGTCCTCCTCATCAAGTGTCCTAGAGAGATCACCCTCCCATTTCTTTTGACAAGCTAATTTACTCGTCTTGCCTTCCATTATTTGGGATTGATACCACCACGTTATGCCTCCCTTATGGTTGGAGGACTGAAAACGCTCTAAAACATATTCAGGTAATGATAAATGTATTAATGAGGGAGAGAGGAAACTTTAAATCCAGTGACACAATTGTAGGTGCTTATAGAAGTCCTGCTTGGGAATAATGTATTTATCCTGAAGATAAGAAAAAAAAAACATCCCCATTGTCAGTCAAAATATCCCTTGTGCTCTTCACAATCCTTGGCTTGACTCCTTTCCAAACATATTTGACAATAACCTTATAAAATCTATTGCACAAGGATTTAGGAAGCAGCCTAGGAATTGTACAAAGTAAATATAAAAGTTCTGTGAGTAGTACCCTTTTGAAAGCTGCTATTCTGCCTGACCATGAGACTTCGTGACACATTCAGTCTTTTGTGAAACTTTCAAATGCTCTAAAGAGGGGGTTGTAGCTACACTTAATAAGATCTCTTTCCCTGCCAAGATGAACACCCAATAATTGTGTTTTTTTTTTCAGTAATATACAAAAATACAATGACTAATAATTTCCACTTAGTTACTTTGAGGAGCTCTGCTAAACAGCCTAATAAAACGAGGAATGCTAGAGTGCCTTTTTAGATGTAGCCTATTCAGAATTTCCCAAATCTCATACATTCTGGATAACAAATACCAAATACCTGTATATAAATATGGCATGCTGTTGATTTTGTGGACAGATAGAGATTTTATGAACATTAAAATTAGGTTCTTAAATTTCCCTAAAAGCCAGTCTAAAAGAGTGGATCAAATATATCACATGCAAATTGCTTTCTTCCATGTAGGCAACAGCTATTCTACACCTTGTGGGTTTTAATAAAATCTGCAGCATTATGGCTGTGGACAATGAGGAAATAGCTCTGGCAACATGCAACCTTGTGCAGAACATTGTGGACTCGCTGACAGGAGAGGATCGGAAAGAACATGGCAAGGAGGAGTCTCTGGTATTAGGTGAGAGCTCAGAACACATGAATGTATTGTCAACTTATTATATATATATATATATATATATATACTCGTGACAGCTGAAACCCAATAAGATCCGGTAAAAAGAACCGAACGGAACCGAGTAGAACCGAGCCTGCACATCCCTAATATATATACTGTATAGTTATTGGTACATATCTGGCAATTTGTTTTTCACAGACACTAAGAAGGATCTGCGGATGATCACCACCTGCTTGTTGGACATGCTTGTCAGTAAGAAAGTCTCTGGACATGGCAGGGATCAGGCACTGAATCTGCTCAATAAAAATATTCCCCGCAAAGACCAGAAGAATAAAGACCACTCCAAATCTCTCTTTGTGATTGACACAGGTTAATTTTTCATTTTCTTTATTTATAACAACAGATTGAAAAGATGTCCACATACACAGCATATAGAAGTCAATCTATCAGACATAAAAAGAAAACAATAGAAAATGAATGACAGGAAAATTCACAGCTCACTGATAACAGCAACAATCTGAACAATCTGAACCAGGGGAAGTGGAGGATGGGGGACATGAGAACATCTAATGAGACCCAAACTGAAATATGAGATAGAAAGGTGGGCATCTAGGGGCACTAAATGAACCTTCACCCACAAGAAAGCATGGATATCTACTAGTGAATTGCATATACAATTCAGTGTTTTTGGTGGCCAAAATCTGATGCTCACTCATCCCATTAAGTGCCCACTAATGCAATGTATTAATTTTCCTTTTGTGTTTGCCTAATGGAAAGACAAGAATATATACAATATTCATGCTATAAAATATAATTTAATTTTTACAAAAATTCTTCTAAGCCTGGCGACATAGTGCTTTTTTTGGCATTATCTTACAACCACTTTACGTTATCTCATGCTCTTCTGTTAGTTTTTTTCTTTCAATACCCTGTACAGCAGGTGTAGGATTGTAACAGGAGTAGCAAAGAAGGGGAAAGGGGGGTTCTGGGATGGATTCTTGCACAGGATTTTTAGAAAACTAATTATACAAATTGTTATGCTGAACCAACCGTAAAGACTAATAATCTGGAGTATTATCATCCTTGGTTACAGATTGTTTGTGGTGCTCACTTGGAATTAATGTATATCACTATCATAGATATTATTTTGCACAGGCAAAAAATAAAGAAACATTTATTTTGTGGGGCACTTTTTTGAAATATACATATAAAATGTGGTTAATAATTAAAACTTAACTTTTAATAATATATACCTTCAAAAATGTAATATGGTAAATACCAAATAAAAGAATGGGGGAAAATATAGAAAAGTAACCTTTACATTTGTGTTAGCAATATAATTTAATAAGAAAAGATTACCTCCGGTCACAGATAAATGGCAGTGTAACAGGAGTAGGTCTGGTTACTGGAGGCAAAACCTAAAATGAATGGTGGTGTGACCAAGGTTCTGAGGTTCAAGAAAAATGACAGAGGGCAGTCAAAGTGGAGAATTTCACAAATCCTACATTTTATCTCAGCCTGTACATAGGGATTATAAAACTACATCTAGTCCTCTAAATACATTTCCTGTACTAAACACATTTGTGTTTTACAATTCCTGGTTTCAGATAGGCTCTCATTGTTGGTGGGTTTATGTTTCAAAGCTGAAAAAGAAACTATAAATTCTGATGTTAGAACAAGAGATTTCCTAAATCATTGATCATTCTCTTACCATATGATTGTGTTATTGTAAGATTCTTCAGAAAGTTCTCAGCTATTAATATAATACAATATTATTATTTTTTTCTCCCAGGATTGAGGAAAATTCTTAAAATTTTGGGTCAGATCCCAGAATTACCAAACAGCCTCCCCTTGACAGTGAACACCCGGTTAAATGCTTCTATTTTTGTGAATAAATTATACGATGATCTGCGCTGTGATCCAGAGAGAGATAACTTCAGGATAATCTGTGAGGAGTATATAACGTAAGCCACCCATTCACTAAATTGCTACAATAAGGATGTTTCATAATTTGTTGTTTCTGCACAACAGAAATATTTTCGATGTATAATTTCTGCAGTATAAAATTAATAAACAATAAATAAGTAATAAATTGTAATCATAACTGTATTAATGTAAGTGAAATTACTTAAATTACCATCCTGTCAGTCCTCAGGCTGTTATCTATCATTCTGTATCTATTTGCTGTAATTTAACAAACATTTGTTATTTTTCCAACAGTGGAAATTTTGACCCCAAAAACATGGAAAAAAACCTGCACGCCATACAGACTGTGTCCGGCATCTTACAGGGGCCCTTTGACCTGGGAAACAAACTCCTAGGAATGCAAGGGGTTATGGAGATGATGGTAGCGCTGACTGCCTCAGAGAATGAGATAGACCAGCTTGTTGCAGTGGAAGCTCTAATTCACGCCAGTACAAAGCTCAGCCGTGCCACCTTCATTATCACCAATGGTGTCTCCATGTTGAAGGACATCTACAAGAAAACAAAAAATGAGAAGATAAAGATTCGCGCCTTAGTGGTGAGTGTGAAAGCTCCACGCATTTTACCAATACCAATACAGATATCACGAAAGGGTGTAGAACTGCATGCGATGGAACATACATATTTCTTTCTGTGCTTGTGTGGTAGTAGTCTGTTATAGTGCCTCTCAATAAGCAAAAAGTTACTTCAAAATCTTTAGAGTGCTGAAATAGTCTATAGAAATAAGTGTTCCTTGTACATAGACCTCTAAAAAACCTTGTACATAGACCTCAGCTGAGGCCCTTTTCTCCATTACCATTAATAATTTATTATCCTTTATTATCCTTTATTTATATGGTGCCACAAGGGTTCCGCAGCGCCTTACAAAGTACAGAAACAAATGAGCACACAAGACAACAGTTATTAACAGTACAGACAATGCAGGACAAGTACATGATTTATAAACAATGCTGCATAACACCTAAATAAGCAGCAGGGTGTCAGTAAGCAGTTTTAGGTGCCATTGTAAATGAAAGTAAAAGTAAGGCAAGAAGAAGCACGTGAGGAAAGAGGGCCCTGCTCGCGAGAGCTTACATTCTGGTGGGAGGGTCAGACAAACAGGGGTGACACAGATGGGATAGAGAGTGAGGAAGGAGCATAGAGTAGTGGGTTAGGATGAGCGCTGGAAAGCATTGAGGAAGAAATGGGTCTTGAGGGCCCATTTGAAGATTAAGAGCCAGGAAGCAAAGTGATGGAGGAATTTTGCAGGAACAGTGGTGTCAGAGGGGTAAATCCAGGGTTTGGTGATGGCAAGGAGAATCAAGGCATTGCAGATGAAGTGCTCATGAACGGAGATCAGTTTATTATAGACAAAACTGGCTTATTATTATAGACAAAAACTTCACCCATCTATACAACTCCAATAATCTCAATAATATGTCATCATAAAATTCTCCCTTAGTGGCCAATTCAATACATGGCCCAACATCACCATGATGTCCAGCTGGGTACATTAAAATGTATTATGTTAGTTAATCTGCACCAATTTTCCTACACAACTCTATGGGATGTAAAAAAATATCTGAGAAGATGGGTGGTCATATAATACACTTTGTGACCATTTAGGAGGAACCCCTATAGCCAACATATTTCACAGCAATGTGTCCATTGTATAGTTCATTGGCTGGTCACTTACCTCTTGCTATGAAGCATAATGTAAATTAGTATATTATGAACAAATATTGTCTTATTTGTTCTAGTGAAAGCATGCATTTTTCTATAGTGTAGAAGCCTCTTTAGATGTAGAATGCTCCTGTCACAAATTTCAAAGTACTTTTGGCATGTATATCCAATGCTATCGGTGAGTTTGCTTAACCCCAATATTAAGTATTGTAGCAGGCATGCAGTCTTACAGACTGCACTTTAAATATTTATTTTCAGTAATTGACAACAATAAGCTCATGTGCCCAGTATTACACAATGACTTCGTCTGGTGCTGCCCCCCATACCCTTCCAGGATTGAGATTACTAGGATCACTTGTAACTTGCAATACAATTGCTTTCTAGCACTCTCATTACGTCTTACTGATTGCCTGATAGTGCAGATCCTTACTAAGTGAACTCTACCTGCTTTCGGCACATATGCTGACTGATTTTAGCAGAGGAGAATTGGAGAACACAATTCAATCTCTAGAAGTGGAGACAACTGGTAATCAAATCAACATAGCTGTCAGGCTATCATTTTCATTTCTTGTCATTATCTCTAGAATCATACCTAAAACACAGCATCGCTTACTACAATATAATGTGATCCTTTATTTGTATTTTTTCTACCCATCTATTATCACCAGACTGCATCCTTTACTGAATTCAGAAACTCTCCTACTGTGATTTCTTTAACCTCCTTTTATTTAACTTTCCTATTCAACCATTCTTACTTACTTAAAATGCCTTCATTACTGTTATCCTAACTACATTTTTGATGAGTTGGGCTTTTCTTTAACAATTATTTGCTACGACTGTGTCAGTGCAACTTCTTAATATGTATACACTATATAAAGGTTCAAAAACACTTTGCAGCCCATTTCGTCCACCCAACTCCTTCATAAGGGATGTGGTTAATAGACCGGCGGACTACATGCCGCCGGTCTATATCCCAACAACTAAAGCCCAATGGGGGACTTAAGATAGGCGTCAAAATACTGACACCTATCTTAATCCCGACGCCGGAGTACAGAAGGATGCCAGACCGATCGAGGTAAGTCCGGGCGGCTTAGCACTTAGCCACGGCAGGGGGGGGGGGTGGGGAATGTTAGGTTTATAGACTTCTGGGGGGACTTAGAGTTAGGTACATCCCCCAGGGAGGGTTAGGGTTAGGCTAGGGGGGGTTAGGTTTAGGCACCACTCTAGTAATCTAAGGGTCAGGTACTTCTAAAGGAGGTTTAGGGTTGGGAGGAGGGAAAGGGGGGAGGAGGGAAAGGGGGGGTTAGGGTACTTACTAGCCCTAGTTGGGATCTTGTCCTGTCGGGCTTCTGTAGTCGGGATTAAACAGCCGTCGGTATTTCATACCCATTCCCTTCATAATACATATTGCTCTATAATATGTTTTTTTATGATAATGATTACCATGCTTGAATATTGAATTGCAGGGTCTTTGTAAACTGGGATCTGCTGGAGGTACAGACTATGGTTTAAGGCAGTTTGCCGAGGGATCTACTGATAAACTTGCCAAACAATGCAGGAAGTAAGTGTTTCTATAGCATACAATGCCCTTACCATAAATCATATTTCATATGTATATGTGAATAATTATGTGGACCCATTCAAATCTACCCTGATGTTTTGGATATCTTTCCTATATTATTGGCCCCACCAGCTCTCATCAAATAACCTAAATTCGAGAGGCTTGTTTCATGCACATATTTGGGTAAGCACTTAGCATGTGACCACAAAGGGCCTGAGTCTGAGTTGTATGCAGCGGCAATGTTGGACGCAGTGGAGCAATGTCTTTGTTCTGATCTTAAAGACACACTGCACATGCATCCTGATTTTGTAGGTACAGAGTCGCAGTACAGATTTGGACGCACAGCAGCAGAAATATAAGGGGTGTTCCTGGATGGTGATTGTGAAGTAACTGGGGGTGGCTAAAAAGACGCACGGACATGTTGTGTCTTATGGGAGTGTCACAGGCGTGTAGCTGAAAGCAGTTATGTACAGGGAAGCTGAACCATTTACATTTGAGGCCATACTCAGACAGAGAAACTGCCACAGGGCTGGTGCAAGTTTCAATGCTGCGTCTAAAGACGAACCAAGCAGTATTGCAGCGTCTCTGGACGCTGATAGATATACACCAGAGAAGGGCTTTGTAGTGGCATTAGTATAAAGTAGCAGATACAAGACTGGCAAAAGGCACAGATACGGATGCTGCCTGAAATTAGGACTACTACAGTAGGTTCGGTGTTTTAGAATGTATATATCCTCTTGTTTGATAATCAACTTTCACTTTGTAAAGTGATTGGTGTCTCTTCACAGGTGGTTGTGTAACCCGAACATTGACTTACAGACTAGGAAGTGGGCAGTGGAAGGGTTGGCTTATTTGACATTAGATGCTGATGTCAAGGATGACTTTGTTGAAGATGATCAAGCTCTTAAAGCCATGTTTGAGCTATCGAAGGTATGTAAGGCCTTTCAGGCATCTGCTCATTCATTTCTGATAATGGCAATTACTTTTATATGCAGATATTGTAGACTGACAGTGCTGTTCAATCATCTCTCATACAGACAAGTGATAAGACAATTCTATACTCTGTGGCTACCACTCTGGTCAACTGCACAAACAGCTATGATGTAAAGGAAGTAATACCTGAGCTGGTACAGCTGGCTAAGTTCTCCAAGCAGCATGTGCCTGAACAACACCCAAAGGTAAGTGGATGACACGCATTGTGGAAACAGAAAAATCTGGAACTCCACGTAGTAACCAGAAACAATAGAAGTATCATATCATTTTTATTTATTTGTTTATTTCACTTTTACACCTCCGATAAAATGTAAAGATTAAAAAAAAAAAAATGTACTATCTGAAAATATCCTATGAATGCAAACCACAATAGACCTTTTTCAAAAATATCTCTAAATACCACATGTAAATTTGCTGTATATTGCTGCAATATTAACATTGCCCATATTAATTCCTGTTAGGATAAGGCTGACTTTGTGACAAAACGTGTGAAGAAGCTGCTTAAGGCTGATGTGATCTCGACTCTGGCGTGTATGCTGAAAGCAGACAGTGCCATCCTGACAGACCAAACAAAAGAGCAGCTGGCCAGGTAATGCCACCAAGAGTACAGGATGACCAGTTATATTCAGGATACTAATAGGCAGGCAGACTGTCAGACGACAACAGTCTTCACCATTCATTCTACTTAGTAACTGCTCAAATATATATATATAGAATAAACCTTAATTCTCGATTGCCCATGAATATCCATCAGCTAAATCACCAAGGGAAGTGTAATAACTCACATTTCACTTGCAGTTTTAGCAGGTGGATTGTGGTATGCAATGGAGAAGTAAGGTACATATCGTAAATATAAGTATATATCGGGAAATCGGGGTATTTGGAAATACTAGCACAAAATAGACCTATCTGTGCAGTGGTGTCACAGGGGTTGGTAACACCCAGTGCGATAGGGGTTTTTAACACCCAGTGCGAGAGGGGTTGGTAACGAACAAGTGCGGCCAATTGACCCCCTGTGCGTGCCGGAGGCATGCGCATCTGGAAGAAGAGACTGGCGCTGCACACTAACACTTGAGTAGTAACCGGCAATTTGGTGTCATCCTCTCGGGGGGTGACTCCTGGTGTGGTCCACATCCCCCTAGTGACGCCACTTTATCTGTGTAAGTATTCATGTGTGCATATATATGGGATGCAGCCAGCCTGACTTTCAGAATGTTGACATGATCTAAATGTCGATATGTTGACATTTAACATGTGGAGATTCATAATGTCGACACTATGTAAACAAGTTCAAAATTAATGTCGGCATTAAGTCAACACATGAAATTATGGTTGGGCTAGGGTTAGGCAGCAGTTAGGGTTGGCTTAAATAGCATTGAATGATGACATTTCATACCACACCCTATGACAGGGGTTCCCAACCACAGTCCTCAAGGCACACTAACAGTCCAGCTTTTAGGGATAGCCATACTTGAGCACAGGTGACTTAATTAGTTCCTCAGTTATTTTGATTAAACCACCTGTGCACAATCATGGATAACACTAAAACCAGGACTGTTAGTGTGCCTTGAGGACCGAGGTTGGGAATCACTGCCCTATGATATCAGACATCAACTTATCAAACCTCTCTTTGTCAGATACAGCTGAACATTTTAGTCTTACATTTAAACATGTATCAGTACACACAGTCTCAGGTATTCCAACCCTGCTAAATATGGAATTGTCGCAAAAGCTTAGTTAATGCTTCTTGCAGTGTTGATGTGAAAACATTGTGCAATGTATATATTTCCCATTTTTAGGGTGTTCCTGGCATTGTGTGAAGATTCAAAGGACAGAGGAACAATTGTTGCACAAGGGGGAGGCAAGGTAATTACTATATCATGCCTTTTTACTCTGTCTTCATAAGGATTCATGATGCAATCTGTAGCTAAACACTACATTGGTAAAATGAACAATAACTAATGGTGTAAGTATTGCATAAAATATATAACATTACCATTTGATATTTGTCTTAAATAGGCCATGATCCCACTGGCTCTGGAAGGTACAGAAGTAGGGAAAACAAAGGCTTCTCATGGTCTGGCTAAGATAGCAGCTGTATCAAACCCTGACATTGCCTTCCCTGGAGAGAGAGTATGTATTACCATGACACATCTTCTGCAAGTGTCAAATGTTGCACGAAGGTGCATAGCCATAATTTAATTAATACCAAGAGTTTCTGCTCATTGATCCTTTCTGTGCATAATTTGCAAAACACCTTGCTTTTTCATCAATGTGCTTAAAGGGTCTACCGACATGTAGATGCCTTCATACGTACGACTCGGGCTGTAGAAAGGCACACGAGCAGCGAACTGTGTATAAGTTTAAATGTCACATCAAAGATCGACCTCCTACTACTTTAGGACTATTCCTTTCATTGAATTAGACTTGTATGTTTTTCAAAAACACTGTTTATTTATGACTTTAAAAAGCGGTGATTAATGGATAAATTTTTCCTCTTTTTATTGTCTTTTTGTGTGAAGCTTATATTTACAGTGCTTGGAGCACACATATAAATTCACTTCTTTGCCAAAATCATTCATGAAGGCTTAAAATGCATCCTGATAAAAGTATAGGGGACACCCAGCTCTGATCTAATGCATATGTAAAGGCAGAGCAAGGAGGAGGCCTGAAAATGCACCCTGACTACAACTTTCTCTCATTTAATAATTTTGTTCTTCAAATTAAGGGCCGAATTCAATTAGCCGTGAATAGTGCCATTTGGAGAAAAGTTTTCGCCGATTTGCGCTTTTCGCCTGTTTTCTACTTTTCTCTGTATTTAATTCCAGGACGTTTTCACCCACGTGAAAATTTGACATGGAAAAATAGGTGAAAAAGTTTCTCCACATACAGGCAGGCGGATTGGAAATGCAAAATCACTATTTTGGGTTGCAAATGTGGGTATTTGAATCAGAACCCTTTTGACCCCCCCCCTAATGACTAATCAGTACAAAAAATTAAAAAACTTTTGAAAAATGGGTAACAAGTGGAGGGGCCTGGTATTTTGGGGGGTTATATGGTTGGGACAGGTGTTTTTGAGATTGCTGGAGGCTGCAGAAGGTGTATTTTATGTTCTTTTAAAATCTTCATATTACAACATCAGGATATATTAGTAGTACTAATATATCCTGATGTTTGTAATATGAAGAATTTAGTACCCAAATTCATGTACCCCAAATTTAACTACAGTACTTATTTTTCTGAAAAAACAATGCTTTTTATCATTTTTTCACACATATGCATATAACAACCTTTTGCCTCAAAATAAGTTCACTAAATACCTTTATTAGGGATATTAATACTCTTCTATATTGATTCCCAGGGTCACTGAAGCATTTTATGGGGTACAGACTGATTTCCCCCAAAAAGAGGTCCTTTTCGCTAGTTTCGCTTTGTAAAACATTTGCCTATCCGCGTTTTCGACTATTTTACAACTGAATATGGTGAAAAGCGGGGACGCGCATGGAGAAAACATTGCGTCAAAACAGGCGAATTAGGTGAATTCATTCCGTTTTTCGCCAGACAGCACTTTTTGCGGCTAATTGAATTCGGCCCTAAATCTTAATTTTGTACTGCCCTACAAATTAGGAGAAAGAAAATCTGGTAGGAGTGGACATTTGTCCCCCTCAGCCGCTGACCTGGTACCCCGTTGGGTCCTTAATAAGCAACCTCCCCCACCCCCCACCCACACACGGGTTGGGGACTGGATGCCGGCGCTCTTGATCCTGGCAGACAGAATCCCGACACCGGCATCCCGACAGGGTTAGGATATCCTAAGCCTACCCCTAACCCTCACTCCCTGCTGCCCAAACATAACCCTTCCCCCCATAACCATAACTCTCACCCTACCCCCAATACTTACTGTCGGGATGCCGGCACCAGGATACTGATTGGTGACAGGATTGCAGCACTGGCATTCTGAGCGCCGGCATCCCGACAGCCAAGATAGTGACTACATCCCCCCCCCCCTCCCCGCTGAGCCCATGGTCTGGTGACGATTAAATCCTCTCTACGCCCTGTCTAAACTCATACTCTCTGAAAATGCTGTCATCTTGCTCCATAAACCTAAGCACAGTAATCTAGGCACATGGTTTGACAAAAGCTGTTTTGACGATGCACGTATTTTGCAAATCAAACATGGTTTCCGCTGGGATATGTCTTGAGTCCACTGATCTTCCTATTGCAGGTATATGAGGTGGTGCGTCCCCTGGTAAGTCTCCTAAACACAGAGAAAGATGGCATACAGAACTTTGAAGCACTCCTGGGCTTGACCAACCTCTCTGGGAAGAGCGACAAATTGAGGTGTGTATTCATCACCAACACATCATTTTGTTCATTTTTATTTTCAATGCTGTAATCACACAAACATGAGTCATGAGATATTAGTGGGAAAAAAGAGTAATTTGCAAAACTGCATTTGCTCCTATTGAAATAGGTCAGCCCATGTCTAAGTGTGTGAGGATTACAAGGGTGCATTCATAATCATCCGCATGGACATTTCCTCCAGGCAGGGCCAGATTAACAATAGGGCAGATGGAACTACAGCATCTGGCCTCCAAATAAAAATAGTCCCATCATCACGACAGCATTCTGATGAGCCCCTGTGCAGCTGGCCACACAGACGGCCCAAAACATAAGTATTAAAACTTTTTTTCCCTCACAAAATTCTGTAATTGTTTCTACCATTACATATTGATAGAGATCACACCCATACCGCACTGGCCACACCTCCTCTACTTCTCGATATAGGCCATTAATCATTTTCAGCCACAGGCCCGTGAGGCCCTTAATTTGGCCCTGGCTCCAGGGGTAGAGCATCTGCAAAGAATACAGCTGCTAACAAACATATGTGTGACTGTCTCCACTTTATAGACATTTGGTCAATGTTGTAACACCCCCTCCCTCTCTTATTCCACCTCTCCACATGTAAGGTGAGGCAACTGAGTGATTTGCAAAGCTCTTAACAAGGATTTAGGAATGCTCATTTTTCACGCACATGAGCTGTACACAAAAGCATATCTTTCTTGCATCCAAGTCGAAATAACACCTGGGGGTAGATTTATCAAAGCTTGTAGGGAGATAAAGTGGAGAGAGATAAAGTGCTAATCCAATCAGCTTCTGTCATTTTAATGACTGTGTTTGAAAATTTACAGGAGCTGATTGGTTGGAAGTTTGTCTCTTAACTTTAACTCTCTCCAAGCTTTGATAAATCCTCCCCCCACCAATATGTTAGCTGTGATATTATTGCTGGGTTGTATGTTTAGGCGGCCACACACATGAAAATATTATTTGCCATTCTGCCCAATTTGATTAAAATGGCCACCATTCAGATTTCAGTCATTTAGAAGTAATAGTAACAGTAGTAGCAAGTGTAGTAGTAGCAGCAATAGTAGCAGCAGTAGTAGTAGCAGCAATAGTAGCAGCAGTTGTAGTAGTAGCAATAGTAGTAGTAGTCGTAGCAGCAGCAGTAGTAGTGGTAGTAGCAGCAGTATCAGTAGTAGCAGCAATAGTAGTAGCAGGTTTAGTAGTCGCAGGGCCGGATTAAGGACTGTGGGGGACCCTATCAATTAAAGTTTATCATGTATGTATATATCAAGAACACGTTCTTGATAAAAGACTGAAATGTTGAACGAACGTTCCCTTGGCTGGTGTGAATCTTTTTTTCAAGACGCGTGAGTGCCGCTGCCTTTGCGTGTTTATTCATTCAGTATATTTGTATACCACAGATGGCACCAGATCAATTGTTTTTTTGTTAGAGTGGAGTGCTGACGTAAGAAGTATATATATTATATACATATATATAAGCCAACAATGGTCTGGCACTCATATAATCTAAGCAACTCAGCCCGGTGCCACCACAATATAAAACAATACCAACTCTGAAGGTGCAGCACTCAGGGCATATTGAACAAATAACTCAGACACGTGAAGATAATTTCAACGTTTCCATCCATATCAGATTGTCATGATGACAATCTGATATGGATTGAAACGTTAAAATTATCTTCACCTGTCTGAGTTATTTATTCAATATGCCCTGAGTGCCGCACCTTCAGACTTGATATATATTATATATATATATATATATACATACATACACACACAAATACATACATTATATATGTACATATATACATTAGATATATACATTACTGCTGCTTACTTCAGTGGCAGCAGGCAAGCAGCAGAATAAGGGGGCGGAGCCAAATGCAGGGGCGGGGCTTAATCGCGGGCCGCAGCTCCGTTAAAAGATTAAAATAAAAAACATTTCAGCTTGGTGATGGTGCCGAGGACACCGAGGGGGGGCCCCCTATGTGTGGGGGCCCTGGGACGACCACCCCTGTCGCCCAAGCTATAATACGGCCCTGAGTAGTAGTAGTAGCAATAGGAGTAGTAGTAGCAGCACTAGTAGTGGTAGTAGCAATAGTAGTGGTAGTAGCAGCAGCAGAAGTTTTATTCTTTCTTCAGTCATTCTTCAGTATAAAACACTTGAAAAGCTATACCTTACACAGACCATTTAATTATCCAATTATTTTAAATTAAACTCTACAAAGTGATTGAAAGATATGGTGCAATACAGTTAATTGATGCTCTGAAATCCCATTTTATATTATTAAGGCAAAAAATTATTAAGGAGAAGGCTCTTCCTGAAATTGAGAATTACATGTTTGAAAATCATGAGCAGATTCGTCAAGCTGCCACTGAATGTTTGTGCAATCTGGTTGTGAATAAAGAGGTGAGTGATATGATAACGTGTACACAGTTCTACTGATCTAGGTTAGATTATAAAGTTACATATTGGTTTAAATTTTTATTACTAAAGCTGCACACAACGTTTTTTTGAACGATTTAACTATAACGACATCGTTATTGTTCAATCGTTGAAAAAATCGTTCAGTTTCTGAGTTATAACAATGAACGATTATCATTCATGCGCGTTCCCGTTTGTAGTTTATTCTGACTGACCAACTGAACGATTTTCATTAAGGGAAGTTACAAAAATCGTTCATTACACTTTAAAAAATCTGACAGATAATCTGACAGAAAATCGTTCATAAAATAGTTGGTAACAAAATCGCTGTGTGTATGCAGCTTAAGAGGTTGTTCATTAAACTTCATGGACCAATTAGCCACACTGTCTATAGTCCTTGAACAATCCTTTTACGGTTTGTTTTTGAATATTCAAAAGCAATGCGATGTTTCAACAAAGAATATCTCTGAATAAGGCATGTGTGTGTGTATATAAAATATATATGCACATATTGTGTGTGTATACACACATAAATCCTATTGTAGAGGACACAGTGACCTCCAATCATATATTCCTTTGAGAAAGTCCATACCTTACACACACACAGTTAGATAGTAAGTTGTCATATTATCTTTTAAGAATGTTCTGTAACCCATATTTTGGCCTGTGTACAATACTATATTATATGTAACTATGGGGAATGTATCAAACATTCTAAAGCGTGGAAAGGTTGCCCATATCAACCAATCAGCTTCTGGCTAGTATTTATCATGTATATTCTATAAAATGATAGCTAAAAGCTAGTTACTATAGGCAACTTTTCTGCTGTTTAGAAGGTTTGATACATTTCCTTCATATTCCCTTTTATTCTAAAGCAACCTCTGAAATTGATGTTTGGTTCATTCAGCAACTAAAAAGCCCCAAATCACTGCCATTCTCTCCTGTATCTTATTCTCACAGGTGCAGGAAAGGTTTATAGCAGATGGAAATGATCGTTTGAAATTGGTGATATTGCTGTGTGGCGAGGATGATGAGGTAAAACTACAAAGAGCGGCAGCGGGAGCTCTTGCTATACTTACATCCGCCCACAAGAGGCTGTGTCATAAAATGACTGAAGTGGTAAGTAAAACCCATACTCACATTACTATTACAGGTGTGGTCTATTTGTAAATTGCAAAAAATATTACTGACGTTAACATGTGCATCACCCTCTAGGGCAGGGCTTGACAAATTTTTTCTAAAACTTAGGAGCCAGGATGAAAGTGTAGGAGCCAGACGCTCCCCTTCCCTCCGGGAACCGTTACTGAGCACCTACGCCCCTGACAACCAACCCCTTGGCCACACCACTAACGGGGTGGCCCAGTAGTAATCCCCCCTCTGCAGTGCCCCCAGTAATAATCCCCCCTCTGCAGTGTCCCCAGTAGCAATCCTCCCTCTGCAGTACCCCCAGTAGTAACCCCCCCTCTGCAGTGCCCCCAGTAGTAATCCCCCCCGCTGCAGTGCCCCCAGTAGTAATCCCCCCTCTGCAGTGCCCCCAGTAGTAATCCCCCCTCTGCAGTGCCCCCAGTAGTAATCCCCCCTCTGCAGTGCCCCCAGCAGTGGTTCCCTTATGTAGTGCCTCTTTAATCAGTGCCCCCAGAAGTGCCCCCCCTATGCATTGCCCCCAGTAGTAGACCCCACTATACATTTCCCCTAGTAGTAGCCCCCCCCATAGTGTCCCCAGTAGTGGCCACCCCCACCTATGCAGTGCCCCCACAGTAGCGGCCACCCCCACCTATGCAGTGTCCCTACAGTAGTGGCCACCCCCACCTATGCAGTGCCCCTTAAAACAAAAACGCAACTTACCTGATCCCCGCTCCTACCGACGACTGCCGCTGTCCGCTCCTCCTGGCTGCTCTGCACTATGGGAGAAATGTCATGACGTGACGTCTCTCCAAACCTGCTGCGGGGTGAGCCGGAAGGTGGAGCTCATGAGTGAGCTCCAGCCGGCTCACTCCGTGAACGACGCAGCAGCCAATGAGAGTCTGACAGACTCTCATCGGCTGCTATAACAAACATACAGCCGCCACTGACGGCTATATGTTTGTTACTCTGTAGTGTGGACCGCGCTCGTGGTCTGCATGACAGGGCCCGGGGGTTGCTGAAAACCTGGTCGCCAGGCAGCCAAATCTGGTCGCCATGGCGACCTGGCCCCCGGGTTTTGTCGAGCCCTGCTCTAGGGAATGTAATTGGCAAGTAACTCCCCTCTCGGATCTTGGATACTGTCAGAAAAAAAAAGGGGAATGAGTGTGTGGATAGACTAAAGGGACAGATCAGCCACATTAGTATTAGCTTTACATCTGCCCCTCTCCTTTAGACTGTAAGTTCTCACAAGCAGGGCCCTCTTCCCTCAAGTACTTTGCCTTCCCTCACTTATACCATCATCTAATCCCCACTGCTTACAGTGACACCTAACCCTTGGGTTCTATTGCCTTGCTGCTTATTTGGGTATTATGAGCACTGATGCAGCAGGGTTTATAAACATTGTCTATGTCCTGCAATGTTCTGTACTGTAAGTCTTTTTGTTCTTGTTTTGTTCATGCACTTTGTAAGGTGCTGCGGACCCTTTGTGGCATCATATAAATAAAGGATAATAATAATTAAGCACACACATTCAGTGACACTGAGAGGGGGGCGGGAGCGGGTACGTCGGCACCAGCAGCCTCTCTTTTGCAGGGGTTGTGGCCACACCTATGCAATTAGGCCACCCCCCCCTACAGTACCGGGCTCTGCACCACTCTCAACTGCCCTGCACATAGGGTAGATATTGGTTATGGTAGACTATACTGTACTGTTGATGTTTATTTGCAGCCATTTCTCTATATTACTATGACTAGAAATGTCTATGTGCATTAATCATACCTGTATTCCCCTGCTACCAGTCTACACAGTGGATGGAAATCCTGCAGAGACTTTGTCTGAATGATGACCTGCAGGTTCAGCATCGAGGACTTGTAATCGCCTACAACCTCATCTGTGCGGACAAAGAGCTGGCAAAGAAACTGGTGGAGTCTGAGATGTTGGAGATTTTAACTGTGATTGGGAAACAGCAAGACAATCCCAACAAGCAGCCTATTATAGAGGTGGCCAGAGAAACACTGATTAAATGCTTAGATTATGCCTTAATAAAGCCTTTCTCCTGAGTGCAGGCATAGCTGTGTGACATGATACAAATCTCAAGTGTGAATCGTTCATTCCCTTTGTATGAGTGTATAGAGAAGTGAGTATTTTCATATGGAAAAAAAAATAATGATGCACAGGTACTGTCATTGTACTGCCTGAAGCAGCAACTAGACTGGCATACTTCTATGGTGAATACAAATTCTTAAAAGTATATTTGTATTGTGAATAAGGAATGATAAAACTAACTGGTTTCAGCATGCACTGCTAACATTATGTTTGATCAAAAGGCAAGCATTTGAAATGTACTCAGTCTATCAATCATTACTAATGAAATACACTTATATTAATAAAAAGCTTCACATGACATGTACTGAGCTATGGACACTAATTTACAAAGAAAACTGTTGTGAAATGATGTGTTTGGAATGATCACAGATATAGCCCATAAATATCTACATCCAAATATTTTCACTTTTAGTAACTCTGTAATTGATCTTCACCTCAGGTTGTGTCCATTCATAGGGGCCTATTTATCAACAAGTTTTATCATACGCAACGAGTTTTAAAATTTGTTGCGTATGATAAGCGGTGCTCAAGTCAATCAGCTCCCAACTGGCATTTTTCATAGATGACAGGAGCTGATTGGCTGGAGCACTATTATCATCATACGCAATAAGTTTTAAAACTTGTTGCGTATGATAAAACTGGTTCATAAATGGGCCCCATAGTACCTTTATACTTTACTGGGAACGAATGATAGCACATTTTAAAATGTACAGGCAGTGGATGATCAGCCGAGACAGTTTTTAACCTTTGACCTAGACGGAGACTTACTATTCCATGACTGTCTAAAAATACAGCCAGTATTGGTTTTCACAAAGTTTGCTGCTTCAGTGTTTTTAGACCTTTTTGTCAGATGTTACTATGGTATACTGAAGTAAGATTACAATTCTCAAAACTTTTGGCCATGGCTGTACATCCTACAGTAATAGGAGCATTTGAATCTTGGTATATAAAGACTAGAATATGACCCACAGATAATTAAATTTCTGATATACATCTTGTATATTATTGGGACGTAAGCCCGACAGCCGGCTTCCCGACTGCTTTATCCCGGGGTGGGTTAAATGACAGGCGTCTAAATGTAGACACCTGACATTTTACTGACGCCGGGAGACCAGCGCCCGGCATCCCGATTGAAGTGATGCCGGGCGCCGCTGCGGACAGCCGCGCGCGGGGGGGGTAGGTTTACTTAGGATTAGGCACCCCCCCGGAAGCTTAGGGTTAGGCTAGGGGACTTAGGGTTAGGCACCCCCCCGGGGGACTTAGGTTTATGCGGCGGGGAAGGGGGGATTAGGTTTAGGCACTTAGGGGCATATTCAATTACCCGCGGGACTTTTCCCGCAAGTAATTGAGGAGTGAAAGTCCCGCGGCGCGGGGTTAAGCTATTCAATAGAATAGGTTTTTCCCCGCGTCAAAAAACAGGACTTCCACGCGAGAACACACTGATTCCGCGAGAACTGCGGAATCAGTGTGTTATTCTTGTCCACGCGAGGCCGAATAGGGCGGCCTCACGCTGATTTTACCTCGCACCTACATGAGGTGCGAAGTAAAATCAAACAGTGGAATCCCTGCTAAATGAATCCCGTCCAGTGCGCCAATTCGCGGGGTAAACCCCGCGACTTATTGAATATGTCCCTTAGAGGGGGATTAGGGTTAGGCACTGGGGGGAAGGTTAGGCACCCCTAAGGAGGGTTAGGTTAGTTGATACTTACCTGGGGACGATCGGGATTTTCAGCCATGTCGGCCAGCCGCTGTCGGGACTTGAACCGCCGGATGATTCCTTCCTTTCACGTACATCACATTAGCTGCATGGATAGGAACCTGCATTTTCTCCTAATGTTTATTTGAAAAATATTTGTATATGTAACCAAATTATCAATATTTTGTCCTCTCATGTATCCTTTTTTAGGTTAGGATGAAGCATAAGTTTATAGATTTGGTTTCCTGTCTCAAAATGTACTAGTGTTTTCATATTTTCTGTAATACCATGGACTTTGTTTAATAAAACTGACTTTATATTTATGTTCATTCTCTTGTGTATTTTTCTCTCTTTCATAAATACAGATGAATTACATTCTTAGAAATGTTCTATGAATTAGGGGCATACAGGGGTGGATTGGAATGGAAAACCAGCCCAGGAATATTTTGAAATGGAGGCGGGGTCTGTTAAGGTGTGGGGTTTGTGAAAATGGGCGAGGTAAAATAAAGACATTGGCCCCCAACAGGGAAAAGAAAAAAAAAACAGAATGCCCACCAGTACATAATATGCCCACTAATAGTAAAGAACAATGACTTTTGCAATCAAGAAATACTGTCCTCCAAATACGCACTAAGCTCTGACAAAGATTATATGAACATTCTACTGATTAGTATAAAAAATGTGTAATGACACCATTTTTATTATCTGCTCCCAACTTTGCCATGTCTATTAAGGGTGCCTAATACACCTCACAGTACAGCACCCCTCTCCCCTTATACACAGCACTCATCTCAGTACAGCACCCCTCTCATCACCCCTCGCCCATCACAGCACCCCTCTCTGCACTTCTCTCCCATCACAACACCCCTTTACCCACTAATTCCAGCAAACTTACCTGCTGCACACCGCTGTTGACTACAGCTCCTTGAGCGGTTCCTCTGAATAGTGGCACAGCGGGGGACTGTCACTGACTGCGTGACACAATTCACAATGGTTTACTGTGTGCATGTAGAACTCAGTGAGGTTTATACTGCTGCCAGATGTATTAAAATAATGATTTATTTAGCAACAAGGATACATTCACGAATACAGAAATGGTCAGGTTTGGACAGAACAGTACTGAAATAATACAGATGGGCAATCACTGAAAATAGACAGAGTTCTGTTTGCTGATGCAGATAAACAGTCACTGAGTTCTGAATGTGGATAATAACAGGCAGTCTTTGAATATAGTTAGAAGGTATATTGGCTGGTTTGGATGAAACCGGACTGGATACCCACAGCAGAATTAAATGGAAAAATTTCCAAAGTAGCAATGCACCGCATAAATATGTACTGAAGGTGTGAGGCAGATGTGGTAAATGCTGATAAAAGTCCAGAATAACTGATATGCAGATAAACAAAGTCCTGGTAAGTTGGGGCAATGGAAGTAATACTGAAGAGGTATAATACTATTCCTGATAACTTACACAGGGAAGCACATGGGGAATCTTCGTTGTAGTAAGGCAGCAAACAGGAAAAGACTATCTGGGAACTGTTAACCTGGAACACAGTCACAGTGGTAGATCTGATGACCTGGCACAGATTACAAAACTGAGCAAAGATACATAGCCAGTTCCCCAGGTACAACCCACAGCTGTATGATTAGGTAATCAGGCTGCAAAGCATAGACTAGCCAGGGTGAAATGTGCTAGACAGGCTTCAGGCAGAGAATGACACCAGAGGCAAGGAGGAGGAACTGCACCAATTGTGACATTACCCCCACTCTCCAAGAAGCGGATTACAAATGCTCCACAAGTTACTTCCTTTTGGTCTTTCTCCTCTTCCGAGAACCTTTAGACCCCTTTAGGGATGTCCGGAATTATTCAGAGGAGAAGACGTGATTTGAAAATATGAGACCCCCAATTGCAAGACGAGGATCATCCAAAAATTCACTTTCAGAGTCAGAATTCAAATCCATCGTTTGCATCAACCACTTACTTTCTTAGATGACATCTGGACCAGGTAGCGTATTTGCAGAATTTGAACCCACCAAGAGGTCAGAAGAATCTAGTGAGGCATACCTGATTTTCATAGAAGGTTGTGACTGTTGTACAGGCTCTACAGGCTTAAAACTGTAGCATCTGGGAGATGTTGTAGAAGCAGATGGACACTTGGAAGATTGGACACTAATGGATACTCAGAGGACTGAGCAGCAGGTGAACCAAACTTCTGAAGTACCACATCTCAGAAGGCTAGGGAATCATAAAGCATTGGATCTTTTCACTCTATTAATGGATTGGTCCACTCCTAAGCTTTCCCTCTGAAGGCTAGAAGAAGGTAGCCCACTATCCGAGCTTGAGTGACTGTTATAAATCCCAAAGACAGCTCCGTGTGAACCCCCTAGAACCCAGGCTAGCGAGGTCTTTCACCAATAACAACGCCCATTGTTCACCACCTGGGCTTATGACTTCATAGGAAACTCCATAACTTGCTGTTGCTCTGAACAGGGGAAGAATGTCCAATGTTCATAGTTCCATATTTACAGAAATTGTTTTCCCTGATGCCATTTTGATGGGATCTGGTAGTCTCCCCAAAAATTCAGGCAGTGCAAAATGTATTTCAGTTGACAAGTTTGCAATTGAATCAGTTTCCCTCTGAAATCAGCCAGCAATGTAGAATCCATGAATTGCATCAGCTCAGGAGACAGAGGGTTAACTTGTAATGAATAGATATCACAACAAGACAAAGGTGATGCGCTAATAAACAAATAATATACTATATAAGACCTGAAATGGCAGAAAAAAATTCTCAAGACACCACCTATATAATATTAATAATCTTTATCAAAATGGAATATGTCAGTACATATACAGGTTGAGTCTCCCATATCAAAATATTCCGAAATACGGAATATTTTTAGCATGATTGAAATAGTAAAACCTTTGTTTTTTGATGGTTCAATGTAAACAAACTATTTTTAAAGCACAATATTATTAAAAATATTGAATAAAATTACCTTCAGGCTGTGTATAAGGTGTATATGAAACATAAATGAATTTCATGTATTTACACATACTTTTTTTGAGCTACAAAATTATTGAAAATATTGTGTAAAATTACCTGCAGGATGTGTGTATAAGGTGTATATAAAACATAAATGCATTCCGTGTTTAGATTGGGGTACCATTCCCAAGATATCTCATTATGGTATGCAAATATTCCAAAATACGTAATATTCCGATATCCAAAATGCCCCTGGTCCCAAGCATTTTGGATATGGGAGACTCAACCTGTAATCACATTTATTCAATATAGAAAGACTCAAATACACTTCTAAGAATTCACTTCTAAAAAAAGAAATAAAATATACTGCCTCTAATAAAAATGAATCACTGGATCTTTGATGCCTGGAGCAGTCTCTTGTCAAATTAAAGACGTGGAAAATCCAATAATATATATAGCTCTTTCTGTATGATATAAGTGCGCACACTGTTATACCAGTCTCTCACCACATTGATACCTAGTTGCAGAGTCCCATGAACAATCCGCTGAGTTTGGGAAGACACCTCCTATGAAGCACGCTCGCGGTGGGCACTCCTGGTAAGTAGTGGGGGTCCGGTCTGTGTTTCACGTGTGCAGCTGATAACCAAGGGAGTTTCCAATGCACAATCCCAAGCAAAGTGAGCTGTTCGGAGTCACAGCCGCTTGCATATATGTGCTGATGGAGCTTCCAGCTCCTGGCTTAAGACTCAGTCTATTAGGCTTCCACAGCACAAGATCCCAGTTTCAGTAGCGTGGCAGCAAAGCTACTGTAAGGCCTCTTTGATAAAGCCCCCAGATGGTACTCCGCCATCAATGGTATCCTGTCAGCATTGTTCCCCCCCCCCCCCCCCATACGCAAGATCCACAGAGCATAGCCCTGCCACTGCTGCTAGGGGTAAATTTACTCAAATGCAGGTTTTTAGAAGAGGAGATGTTGCCCATAGCAACCAATCAGATTCTACTTAACATTTATCTAACACCTTCTAGAGGCTAATAGCTAGAATCTTGATTGGTTGCTATGGGCAACATCTCCACTTCTAAAAACCTGCACATTAGTAAATTTACCCCTAAATCCCACTCCCTAACTTGATTGGTCCAAGGCTCGACATGCCCACTTAAGGAATGGCCACAGATGGGTGCAAACTATCGATGGTTTTCTGTTGACTGTGTAATGACATTGATTTTATCTACTAATGGCCTGTCAGGATCTGCAGCTTCCAGCCTAAAGCACTGCATTAATTACTGCTTGTCTGTGTGTAGTGTCAGGTGCATGCTAATTAATTCCCCTGTCTGTGCACAGCTGCACACTGGTCTATCAGTAAGGGAGACTTGCTCTGTTTGGCCTTGTACCTGTTAAATTCCAGCCAGTCCATCACGCCATGCCGGTGATAGTTATTTTCGTACTTCCGGTTCCTGTCTCCTGCTTGTCAGTCGAGTTCCTGAGTCAGTCTAGCTGTGTTTCATTTGCGCCGTTTACTCCATCCAGGTGGCTCCACCTACATCCCATCCTCACGTGCTGCTTGTACCATCTGGGCAGCATGGAGCGCTTCCTATCCCAGAAGCGTCTGTCACCATCCGGTGGCCAGTGTCATCCCGGCGGCACTGGTAGCAGCTCTGCATTCCAGGTACACAACATCGCACACCGTCGCCAGTGTCATCCCGGCAGCATTGGTAGCAACTCTGCGCTCCAGGTGCGCAATCTAGCACACAGTCGCCAGTGTCTTCCCGGCGACACTGGTAGCCACTGTGTTCCAGATGCGCAAATTAGCACACCGTCGCCAGTGTCATCCCGGCGGCACTGGTAGCAACTCTGCGTTCCAGGTGCGCTATTAAGCACACCTCGTCGCCAGTGTCATCCCGGTGGCACTGGTAGCAGCCCCATGTTCTATTGCATACCTCACCTGAGTGTCATCAGCCCAAAGGCTGCAACGGTCCTGGGGCCCCAGGTCACAATCAGCCCTCAAGGCTGCTGCAACAGCCCAAAGGCTGCTTCACACCATTAGTACCTTGGTCACGACTATAAAGCCCACAATCAGCCCCAAAGGCTGCTTCACACCATCAGTCCCTTGGCCACGACTATAAAGGCCACAATCAGCCTCCAAGGCTGCTTCACATCACCAGTCCCTTGGCAATGACTATAAAGGCCACAACCAGCCCCCTAGACTGCATCACACCTCTTGCCCTCGGCACATTCTAGCCCTCAAGGCTGTCGTCAGTTGGCTCTACATTTATACCATCGATTCCCTCCAGGAATCATAACGTTATCACCGGCCATAAATTTTTGTAGAGCCACGGATTGTGATCATGTAGCCAGGTCAGAACTTAGCTCAAATTCTGGCTGCTCAAATACAGGGCCTAACACAAAAGGTCCAGGAACTTTCTCTCCAGGTAGAAGAGACACAGGCACCTCCCCCCTCAGTTTCTGCCTCAGCTCGGCCCCTCGAACCTAAACTCAATCTGCCGGATCGTTTTTCGGTCAACCGTAAGGACTTTCTTAACTTCCGAGAAAGCTGCAAACTATACTTCAGGCTTCGGCCTGCTTCTTCTGGATCAGAGACTCAATGGGTCGGAATTATTATTGCCTTGCTCCAAGGTAACCGTCAGACCTGGGCCTTTGGTCTGCCTCCGGCTCATAGTGCTCTGCAGACGGTGGATGCTTTCTTCGCCGCTCTAGGCCTCCTCTACGATGACCCAGACAAGGCGGCTTTAGCAGAGTCGAAACTCCTGTCCGTCACGAAATCAAAGAGCTGCAGAGGATTACTGCACAGAGTTTCGTAAGTGGGTGTATGACTCCGGTTGGAATGACCCTGCGCTACGAAGTCAACTCCGCCTTGGTCTATCGGACCAGATTAAAGATATCCTTGTCCAGCATACCGTTCCGGAGACATTGGATGACTTCATGCATCTAGTCATTCGTATTGACCGCCACATCCGAGAACATAGAATGGAGAAGGAGCTTCCTACACCTGCTCCTCGGTCTCCAGTTTGGCTAACTCAGCCGGATCCTGGAGCGCCTATGCAGTTGGGTGCCTGTCGGCTCTCGGCCGAAGAGAAACTAAGAAGATGCTCCCAGGGCCTCTGCCTATACTGTGAAGGAAAAGGGCATACAGCCTTGAATTGTCCTGTTAAAATTGGGAAAAGGCAGTGTCTAGGTGTTGTAGGAGAGCTACACCTAGGCCTTGCATCTGTCTCTCCTGCAAATTCAGTCCTAATCCCCACCGTTATTCAAGGAAAAGGCGGGCAAGTTTCAGTTCTAGCATTCTTAGATAGCAGTGTAGCAGGGAATTTTATGGACATCTCCTTCTTCGAATCATTGGGACTAGCATCTGAACCTTTAATACAACCTCTCTCGGTAGTTGGGCTCAATGGAGAAGAACGTTCTAGAGTTGTCGTGGTCTCTCAAACATCTCCCATCCAGTTGTCCATCGGGGCCCTACATTCTGAGATCACGTTCTTATTACTCCAGTGTCCACTGGCTCCGTTAGTGTTAGGTCTTCCTTGGCTCAGAAGACACAACCCTATCAACTGGAGAAATTCTCCAGTGGAGTGATTCCTGTGCCTCTACCTGCCTTACTCTCCCTGTCCTCCTAGCTGCTGCTGTCCAATCTGAATCAGCTTCAAGGATTTCGACTCCGTATCAGGACTTGGCAGAAGCCTTTTCTAAGAAGGAGGCAGACACCCTTCCACCTCACCGCTCCTATGATTGTGCGATTGATCTCCTTCCCGGTGCTAAGCTTCCCAAAGGCAGACTCTATGCTCTTTCCCTTCCTGAAAGGAAGGCTATGGAAGAATATATCCAGGACGCTTTGGAGAAGGGGTAAATTCGGCCTTCCAAATCGCCAGTTGGAGCAGGCTTCTTTTTTGTGCAAAAGAAGGATAGCTCTCTTTGACCGTGCATTGACTTTCGAGGTTTGAATAATATCACGGTGAAGAACTCCTATCCATTGCCCTTGATTTCTGTGTTATTCAATCAGCTCCGTGGGGGACTCCATCTTCTCCAAGATAGGTCTCAGAGGCGCATATTATCTGGTCTGCATTAGAGAAGGTGACAAGTGGAAAACAGCCTTTAACACCCATTCCGGCCATTATGAATATTTGGTGATGCCATTCGGCCTGTCAAAAGCCCCAGCTGTATTTCAGGACTTCATTAATGACGTATTGAGGGAGTATCTCAGGGTATTTGCAGTGGTCTACCTCAATGATATGCTAATTTATTCCAACTCCCTTGAGGAACACCGCAAGCACGTGAGACTGGTGCTGCGTGAACTCCTGGAGAACCAGTTATATGTGAAAACTGAGAAGTGCGACTTTGAAGTTCAATAAGTGTCATTCCTGGGGTACATTATCTCCTCTCAAGGATTTGCAATGGATCCGAGCAAAGTCAAGGCCATCTTAGATTGGGTTCAGCCCACCAATCTAAAGCAGTACAACGCTTCCTTGGCTTTGCCAATTATTATAAGAGATTTATTGACCCCTTCTCGTCCATATTCGCGCCTATTGTGGAGCTTACCAGGAGAGGAGCGGACGAAGCAAACTGGCCAGCCACAGCTCTTCAAGCTTTTGACTCCTTAAAGATTGCCTTCACCTCCGCTCCAGTTCTTCAGCATCCTAATACTGACCTCCCATTTGTTGTCGAAGTAGACGCCTCTGTGATCGGCGTGGGGTCCGTACTGTCTCAGAAGGATCCTGAAGATGGCAAACTCCATCCCTGCGCTTATTTTTCTCGGAAATTCGCCTCAGCAGAGAGGAATTACGATGTAGGGAATCGTGACTTGTTGGCTATCAAGTTTGAGGATTGGAGGCACTGGCTGGAAGGAGCGAATCATGTCGTCATGGTGCTCACTGATCATAACAATCTTTCTTATATTGAGACCGCCAAAAGGTTGAACGCCAAACAGGCTCGGTGGGCATTATTTTTTACTCGTTTTAATGTCATCTCGTTTCGGCCTGGCTCCAAGAATGTTAAGGCAGATGCGCTGTCTCGCAGTTTTCAATCAGTTCAATCACTCACCAGACTGGAAGAAACCATCATCCCTACCTCCAATATCCATTTTGCTCTGACCATGGATCTTGCGGATCTTATTTGTACCTGTCAATCGGAAGCTCCAGCAGAAACGTCACTGGGACGTTCGTTCGTTACAGAAAGATTTCGGAAAGCGGTGCTATTGGACTTCCATTCTTCCAAGCCGTCAGGGCACCGAGGAATTGCAAAAACTACCGAATTGCTGTCCCGTTCGGTCTGGTGGCAAGCTCTGGGTCAAGATACTCGGGAATTCGTTTTGGCTTGTGATGTCTGTGCTCACAACAAGTCTCCTCGCACAGCTCCGTCCGGGCTCCGGCTTCCTCTTCCTACTCCTTCCAGGCTGTGGACCCATATTGCCATGGACTTCATTGTGGACCTACCATCTTCCTCCCGCTGCTCTATCATCTGGACAATTGTCGATCGTTTTAGCAAAATGGTTCACTTTGTTCCACTCACCAAACTGCCTTCTGCTAAAGAATTGTCTTCACTATTTGTACTCCACATATTCAGACTTCATGGCTTAACGATGGATATAGTTTCCGACTGAGGGACTCGTGGCGCGGTTTTGGAAGAATTTCTGCTCAGCCCTGGGTATCAACATCAGTCTATCTTCCTGGTACCATCCACAGTCAAATGAGCAGAAAGAACGGATGAACCAATCATTGGAGCAGTATCTCCGATTCTTCGTTTCCAAGTACCAGAACGACTGGGTGTCTCTTCTTCCCATTGCAGAATTTGCATTTAGTAATTCTTGTCACTCCTCTTCATCGGTTTCACCTTTGTTCTGCAACTCTTGGCTGCACCCTAGAGCAAATTCCTTTGAGGCAGTTTCAGCTGGTATGCCATCCTCCACATCGGTAGCGAGGCTACGGTCTGTTTGGAAAAAAGTTCGCCAATGTCTGATGAAAGCATCTGGTCGTGCCAAGATCTGGGCGGATAAACATCGACGACCGTGCAATTTCAAAGTGGGCAATTTGGTGTGGTTGTCTTCCAACAATATTAATATCAATCAACGATCGCAGAAATTAGGTCCCAGATTCATTGGACCATTTAGGATTATCTCTCGTATCAATCCTGTGGCCTTCCATCTGAAAATGCCTGCTAACCTGAGGATTAACAATACATTTCACTGCTCCTTACTCAAGCCGGTGTCCTCCTCTTTTTTTTTTTTGTTAGATTTGGGATAACCTCGGCCATGCAATTTATCGGGAAGCGGTAAGGAAGTAGGCATGTGTAATTACAATGAGGCCATTATAATTTTATGATGAAGAAATATTCTGTACTAATGATTTGTACAGAAGTGTAAGGCAGTGCGAGCGGCATCTAATGACCTTCTTCATGGTATAACATCCCCCCTAAAGATCATTAGCTGCCTGACATTTGGCAATTAAAATTTAATTTAATGGGTTGGGTAAGGGACGCCGGTGCTCGGGATTGCGGGAGTCAAAAAGGCGACTCCGGCATCCCCACAGGGTTAGGATACAGACACTTGTCGGTCGGTCTACTAACCCTCCCCCTCTCCTAAACCTCCCTGATGCCTAAACTTAACCACCCCTCCCCGAACCCTCCTCTCTAACCCATTACCCCGGGGATTGCGGCGGTCAGAATGCCGGCGCCGGAATTTCAACACCTGTCAGAATCCCCGCACCGGAATTCCAACACCTGTCAGAATCCCTGCGCCGGAATCCCGAAGGTAAGTAGCGGGGTTAGGGGGAGTGTTAGCGTTAGTCACTATGGGGGGCGTTCAGGCACCAGGGAGGGAGGGTTAGGGTAGGGAGAGAGGGAGGGTTAGGATACCTACCGACAGGCGTCAGTTCCTAACCCTTGGCACTGGGATTCTAACCACCGGGATCCTGATCGCCAGCATCCCGTACCCATCCCCTTACCTTGTTGAGTGACATGTGCAAGGCTACTCATGGGATCGCCAAATTATTTACATCACATGCCATTTGCTATTCCAGAGATCACACAACAGATGCTTTCTGCATTCTAAGTACAAAAAAGATCACTTGAAAAAGAAAGAGCTCTGTAAAATACTAAAATCTACCATTTGCAATTAGACTAGTTCCCCACAGTGCTAAACATATATTACCAAATCTTCCAGGATATGTAACTTTAAGTTACATATCCTGATGGGGGAATCAATTGAAGCTGGAGCTCATCAGGAGGAATAAACATTAAGACATGTCTAATCTATCATTCCAGGTGACCTGCTCTATGGAAGGCCATGGGTTTTTTAACCATTGATGGAATAGAACTATTGATGTTTTGTACCTATCAATAACAATCCCTGCTTAGGAGAATGGCAAGTCAATCACTTCAGGAGCAGGGCTATGCTCATGCTACCTGTGTCCGGGAGAAAAACATTGCCGACAGGCAGCCATCAATGGCACCAATTGCTGGTCGAAGGCCATCCCTACCCTGCTCCTCCAATAAACCACATTCACAGGGAGATCTGAATGACCTTAATTGTGATTAGATTTTATCTAAGAAGCACACTGAACATTTGGATTAAAGGGTTGGCATTTACAGCAGTGTGATACTTAAGTTTGTTTTTTTTGAGCCACTGCCATGATGAATTCAACGAAGACTTCTTCCAAGATGTACTTGCGTTTTGTAAATATGTCGACTCAGTCACTGGGGCTCTTGGCCATTAACATACTATTTTCTAACATGGAAAAGCGTTAGCAAGGCAAATGGGAGTCCCAATTGGCTTGCTAACTGCTGCTGGATGACCGGCATTCCTGAGGCAAAGTATAGCTGAAAATCAAACAAAGATACTTTATAAACTACAAATTTGTCTCTGTTCAGATTTTATTTTCATCCTTGAAACACAAACGTATGCATTTTGTTACCCAGTGTAATGCATTACGTGACAATAGATGTACAGTACCTTAACTTGCCTATGCTAGCTGATTAGCACAAATATGTACTTGCAGTATTATGTTCAAACCTAATGGTGTGTTTGTAACCTGATCAAAGGGGCCACATGAAAATATCCATTTATTTAGTTATAAGTCTACATAGGACTTATCTGTACTGAAGTGTGTAAATAGAAGATAGCTAAATGTAGAAGTGTCATATTGGAAAAATAGAACCATAGTATCAGTTTAGTATGTGTAACTTCATAGCCCTCAACAAACAAAGCTTTGTGATATGGAATTATTTAAATGAAATATCTGGGTTTAGAAGGTACATAGACATGTGTGCAGGATGTTTAGCAGGTGGATGCACAGACTTTTCCTCCCTACAGTAGAAGTGTTGGAGATTGCACAATATGGTGTTCTGTTCTTTCTTCATCTTGGACGCTTGTCTGTCACTGCAGAGGAAAATGCTGCCCAATGATTTTGGATGCATTTCCCTTTACATATTCTGACAAGGTATTACCGTACACTTCTGTAGTCATTCTGATGCTGTGATCTAAGCTGCTATGACCACCTCTAAGACAGTTTACAGATGACGTTGTATATATACATTTTCTTGTTTTCTTTAAGCACTTATTCTTTTTCCCTCAGCATCGGCTTCTAATTGGCCTATTGAATTCACAAACACAAAACTTTTACATCTCTCATATGTATGCACAATGAAGGGAATTCAATTCCATGAAATGTCCGGCATGGCGGTGATGTCTGGCTGGGTAAACACTGGCCACAGTAGTGCCACCATTGCAAGCTTCCCTGCCTACCTCCATGGGCTGTGAGTAAAATGTGCCGGTCTGGAAACGCTCCTCCCTTAACTGTTGAAGAATTGAATTCCCTCAATAAATGAAATTGCACATAATAGAGAAACATCTGGCAGCCGCATCTCCTTATTCTTAATCATTTGACAATCTTCAAAGCAGTAAAACAAAAAAGATTTCAAAATAGAGAGAAAATAAAACTTTAATATGTAGAGAAAATGTATTTCACTCCAATATAAAAGTTGCTTACGTTTTGGGTTTATCAAAATGAATGCAGCTGTCCATAAACTCTTTTTCTCTAATAGTAAACAACCATCTGAAATAAAAGCAGAAGTGCTTTACTAACCAGAATGCATGGCTAATGGTGTACCAACATAAACAAGAGCGCCTGGCTCAAGTCTTTACTCCCACTCTTCCGCTGGTGCAGGGTTGTACTGGGAACTGTGCTGGGGACTCTACTCCCGTTAAAGACTGAAGCCGATTACACACAATTTTGTACTTTTATCCTTCTTCATAATTTCATATCAAAAGTGCTCAAAATTATACAGCAAAAAAATAAAAGCAATATTGATTTAACTGTTCCAAAACAGTGTGTAAGGTTTTCTAGTCCTTTATAATCTAAACACTGGTCTCAATTATAATACAGTGACATAAAAGAGCAATACAATTCAGTTATTTCTGAGGGTGTTGCAGGATATGAGTGCAGGGCAATCTTGCTTGTACCACATGGAGGAGGATTAGTTTACCGTAGACTGGCAGAAATCTTTACAGCTGGGCATCGCTTGTGCTGTATTGGATCTGCTCAATTTTGTGTATTTTTCTGTAATGAATAAGTCTAATTCATTTTCAATAGTGATGTTTCATTGGAGGAGGGGTGGCATTGTTACATTATGATGTCTCATACCCATTTTGCATTGGTCAGCTGTGTCTTAAAGAATAAACTGGCTATGTGTTGTGCATCTATATGAAATCTGTCTTGTTTAGCTTTCCACAGTAGAACATTAAAGCACTATAGGTTGTGATGTAATCATGTTTATGTATCTAATGAGTTATAAATTGCATTTTTTTCTAGTTCCTTTCCAATACATTTTAATAAGGAGCATTACAGCAACGTTTAACTGCAACAAAACCCTACCTTGTTTTACTAATGCAAATACTAAAACAATTAAACAGCTGATAATACTCTGTTTCCTCACTGAAATGACATATATACATTTTTCGCACTGTACCCTTAAGTACAAACCATCTCTTTGTAGTGGTCTATCAGCACTTAGCTATCGGGTGTATAGAGCCGAATGAGATGCTGTAGCTCTGTTGGATAGCCGCTGACGGGACATCGCTGGTGATTTTTTACATAGTAGTAGGCACACCTGTAGCAAAAGACATAGCCCGAAGTGCCGAGGGCTGTATCATTTACTCGTACTTTGCGACAAAGTGGGCACACAGTCTTTAGCTTGGGCAGGAGAGGGGAGTAAATTTCTAGATCAAAATGAATAGGGGGAGAGGGGGCAGGCAAAGTGCTCAGAGACTTAAGAGTATCCTGATTTTCTGCAGAATACCACCACTCTAGAAACTGCAGGAAGAAGACACCCAGGGACAGGCTGGAGGAAAGAGTCATAGACACACCACCAAGAGCTTTCTTCAAAATGCTGCCCACACTGTGGAAGAAGAGGGTCAAAAGTTATGGCAAGAATAAGATAAATAATGTTTTACAGGGTACAGGCTATTCTAATTGATTTAAAAAGCTATTTTATGTTGCACAAATCAACATGGTCATTTTTAGTTTAAAAATGTTAGTATATTAGAATAGCTTAATAATTATATAAAATGCTTTCTTTCCTTTGTCATGTGGTAGCATAGCGAGAACTTAAAAAGGAGAGTTATGTGCAGAACTACCCTTAACATTAAAAACATAGGTTATTACAATACCAACATTGTCCAAGCGGAATACATACGAATTACCGCCGGACACAAGTCCCGCAGTTCCAATCCCGACAGCGGCTGGCCGACACGGCAGAAAATCCCGACCGTCCGCAGGTAACTATGTACCAACCTAACCTAACATCCCCAACCCTCCTTAGGGCTGCCTAACCCTAACCTTCCCCTAATCCTCCCTCTAAGCGCCGAAACCTAACCCCCCCCCTTCCCCGCTGCCTAAACCTAAGTCCCCCGGGGAGGGGGTGCCTGACCCCAAGTCCCCGGGGGGGGAGGGGGGTGCCTAACCCTCCCTTCCCCTAGCCTAACCTCCCGGGGGGATGCCTAGCCCTAAGTTCCCCACGGGAGCCCTAAACCTAACCCCCCCCCCCCGCGCCTGTCCGCAGCGGCGCCCGGCATCAGTTCGAACGGGATGCCGGGCGCCAGTAAAATGACAGGCGTCTAGAATTAGACGCCTGTCATTTAACCCTTGCCAGGATAAAGCAGTCGGGAAGCCGGCTGTTGGGCTTACGTGCGCCGGCTTCCCGATTGCATACCGTCCAAACTGTATAGCAAGTGGTTCACTGGATACTACCGACATTAAACTACGCGACACACACACACAAATTAATGCTAGTACACACAAATCCATCCTTCCCATGTTAATGGTATACCTTCTGCGTCTTTATACAGAAAACTATTTTCTAGGTACACTTCAACCAATGAAATAAGAACACGAAAGTAACATGAAATAAAGATTATCCCAATATCACCCCACTCATAATTATTTTAAGACGCAAGAGGCTAAAACCAAGCAATGTTTTAGGAGATAAGAAAATATAATAAGTTCACAGTAAAGAAGGTCGGTCCTAAGTTAATAGACGGGACTTTGAAATAAAAGTTTTAATCTTTCCACTTGGATCTGCAGAAGGTTCCACAGCGTGTTTTACAGGGTAGCTATAATCACTGTGACTAAAGCTTGCTTGGGTGCAGTCTCTTATACAAATGGGTACAATTAACCCGCATCTGGAAGAAATAAAGTACTTTTCAGCATATTTTTCAATCCACTAATTGACCTTTTACGGAGTCCAAACCAATAAATGACACATGGCCTGATTCATTACGGATCGCAACTGCGATTGCAATAGCGATTACGCACGCAGTCTCACTGCGATGGCATACTAATCCCATTGCTGGCCAATTGCATGCGTAATCGCAGTTGCGATCGGTAATGAATCAGGCCCACAGTTTGGTAAGCTGTACATGGCTTATTAAATCTGTACATCCACACAACTAGCTGCATACAGAGACAGTATGTTTCACAGGCAGAGAGTTCTGCAATAAAACACACTCCCCTTAACTAGTGGCCCACAAAATATTTAAAATATTCCCAAGTATATAAATATCTATTTCAATAAATAAATCTTGGTGTAGTAAAGATTCATTTCAAAATTTTATTCGGATTTAGGTTTTAAATCTGGTCTTTCTCTACAGAACTGTAACGTATGCCTGATGTATCACAACAAGATATAAAGCTTGAGTGAATTTCAAATAAGAGATCACCTGCAACTCACCTTAGAACAGACTGTGTTGAGACTGTTTTTTCTGATGTACTGTCCATGGCTTGCAGGTCTACCAGTGTCAGCCTAGCAAGCTGCACTCCAGCTAAACTGAGCAGTGGAGAATGATGCCTTGTATTCCACAGAATATATCGGAGCTGGTAAAACAGAAAGCACCCTTCCCAAGACAGTTTCACAAATGGATATGATGCCAGAATAGCCTTATAACATCTTTTACGGAATAATGTTGGGTTTTGTATAGAATAGTCTTCCTCCTCCCGTAACTTCTTTACTAATTTCTCTAGTTTCAATCGTAGATAAGGTACGAGCACCAGTAGCATCAGGGACTTCCAATATTCCTTCCTTTGCAAGGTATGTTGTCTACTTGTGCTTCCAATGGCCACACGCTTTAGTCCATAGAAGTTCTCAGAGAAAGAGGCACTGGCCCAGGACAAGTAATGTTGCTGTAGGAGCAGATCAAGTAGTGTGTACAGTTCATCAAACCATCTCCACAGGAGGCCATAGCGTGCAGGATTTGATTCTGCGAGGACCTGTGAAATGGATATTAGCAGTCATGAAGTTTTATTTACTCTTTCAGCCCAATTTCTTTTATACTCTGCAGACAAGATTTAGCTATTCTGTCAATTTATATTGGTCCCAGTGAATGCTGGATCGAGGGGGTATCTCCTCCTCCCCTACACTTACCCCAGCTGCGGTCAGGATTCCCTTCTCTTTTCCCCAAAGTGGGAGCTGTTGGTGTGTGTGGGAGGGTCACCCTTACTCCTACTAAGCATATCCATCTCAGGACAAGCTATCCTTGAATATTATATAGGTACACATACAAATGGCTTTTTTATTTACTAAACTAGATTTTTATTCTGTGAGGAAGTGTTGCAAATAGTGTTCAAATGCTGTTGATAAAATAATAAAATGTGTGTTCCCCTTACAATACATAACTAAAAATTAGTAATATGTGTTATTAAAGTCTAAATAATAGATACAAGGTGAAACACACAGGTCACGCTGAACATCAAAGTCATCATGGAAATTGTGTACTAAATAAAGTCTAAACCCTTACAGCTGTAGACTGTATTCATCTCAACATTCCCAACACATTGCCAGCTAATTGGCAGCCAAAAGGTGTCAATTGTTCTTGCCAGTCAGTACCAGCTGTATAAAACCTGCTTTGCATTCACATTCTGTTGTTGTCCATCCTACCAACTCATTTACAGCTCATCATTCGAATACAGATGCACAGAAAACACAAGGCAGCTATATATAGCAGTGTGATTTAAAAAAGAAAATAAATAGAATAAAAACAAAATTACACATAACAATGAGCTATTATAAGATACTTCTCCACATTAAAAGAACCATTTGCAAGTATTGCATGCAGTAGCTTGCCACACTTATAAAGCTGGAAAATTCCATTTCATGTGCCTTATTGAGAAAATGGGTGAAGTTTATCAGCAGCTTACTGCAGCAAGTTTATAAACAGGTCAGGATTGCAATAAAAAATAAACTGACTCATGTTTGTTTTACACCAAATCACGCACAGCAAGAACAAAAGCATGGTGCCATTTAAAAGCAAATATGACAATTATTAATTATAATTATTAACCTGTATACAGCCGCAACATATCACACAGCATTTTAAAGGCAGTGTATTTAATCAATTACATATGTTGTGTCCAAATGGAGCTTACAGTTTAAGTGAACTTACACACAAACAAAACATCCATCCATCCATGTTAGGGCTTATTTAATTGAAAGTCAATTAACCTACCAGTATGTTTTTGGACATTTTTAGACATAAAGTACACACCACTTTTTATAGGTACTAATACTATTTACACCAGATGACACTAAAATACTCACCTTGACAATATGATGCAGTGCAGGCCTTACTGCCACCATCAAGCTCTCTTGAGCTACAACTTCAAATATAGAGGGTCGGTCATCAGAGGGTGATGCTGTGGTGATGTGCGCCCCACGCTCAGCCATTTTTAGGATTCAGTTTCTTAAACTCTTATTTCCAATTAATGAAAGTTACGCCATGAACTTTACCCTGTGTAAATAAAAACAACAATAATGCACAATTCACTTTAAAATCTGCTAACAATATTTAGCTAATATTTACTGGAGGTATTGATCACTTTTATTCTGTTTATGCCACCATCATCAACACTGGCATATTATCTGCCTTTGGTAGGGATTATCAAAGCTTGGAGAGAGATAAAGTACCATATAATCAGCTTCTAAAGAGGCGATGAAATTGTTTTCACCCACCTGTGGTTGTGAATAATGGGCATCTGATGGAACAATTCAATTGTTGCTCGATTCGGGCGCAAATGCCATGGGTGGCCACATTTCTGATCGCACACCCCTGAGGTGGTGAGCAGAAATGTATGAAAAGAAAAGAAACCAGGACTTTAGACGGATTTAGCCACTTTGCGCAGGTAAACCCGTTCTCTATTAGGGCAGAAAAAGGCATGGGCGCCCAAAAAACAGCTGAATATCGCACCCCAATCTCCCGTCACTTTAGATGGGAGATCAGGCACGATAAAATAATTGAATCGCCCCCCCGTCACGATACAGGCTCTGTTTGAAAAATGACAGTTAAGGTGCCTACACATTAGATGACTTGCAAATGATGTAATGTCGTCAATGATTTTCCTTGAACCCCCCGTCAATTCCCGGACATATGATATAGTGCATGAAACTGTGCAATCTGACCAATGACTTAATCTCGTTAACAAAATTTCCAGATTTTACTGCATGAAAGCAAGATCTGAGTATAGGACAAACGACCCACGGGACCGCGCATCTGCATTGTTATCGTTCGTGGACTCTACACCAATTGTCGCTCTGATGCGTTGGAATCGTGCAAAAAATCGTCTAGTGTGTAGACACCTTTAGGAGCTGATTGGTTGCTACTTTAATTTTCTCTCCAAGGTTTGATACATCTTCCCCTTTATCTCTCTTTACTTATCTATCTCCAAGCTTTGATAACTCTCCTACTTTGTGCTTGCTCTTTTTCACCAACACATTAAAAATAGAAAATGACTACGTCAGTTTTAATTATACAACAACAACTCATCGTAAGAGATTCACATAACAACAGCAGCATACTGAGATAAACCCCCGCACCTCTGTCTATATGAATAGAATTAATAGGATCCTGCACGGGAGACGTAACATACAGGGCAGGGTTAAAGGTCAGAGTCACACACGTGTACACTAAGTATATGTATATATATGTCGCACACTGACAGCTGGAGTATCGTACTCACATGTACACCCACTGCAGTGTCAGACAGGAATCACCATGGTGCTGGCCGCCGACCGGTCCCGTCTCTCAGTTTCCCTCTCTCTTCTCACGGACAACAACCATTAAAAAAAAAAAAAAAAAGTCTGCGTCTTCGGGTCTCAGTTCCAGCACCGCCTGTGCGAGTTTCCTGTGCCTGGCCCGCAGAGTGACAGAGGCGGATGGATCACTTCCTGCTCTTGGACCGCATGTGCGCTTCCGGCGTGTGGAACGCATTTCTGAGACGCGCTTCCGGAGGGTGGAACGCAGGTGGGTGCGCTGCTGCTGGGTGAGGAGCTTCTGGTTTCCGCCGGAGCCGCTGTCTGATTCTGAGCAGCTTGGAATCTCTGCTCCCGGGGCTCGCCTGTTTCCGGCTACACTGTCCCTCCTCCTCCCAGCGGCAGACAGGTGAGTAGGAGCAGCGGGGATGGGAAAGCTGCTGCCCCGCCGTTACTTAGTGATGTAGCGGCTACTACACGGCTGTGGTTACAGATGCGCTCTGCTGTCGCGGACAGATGTGCTGGGTTCTCGCCCGCACTGTGCTGTGTAGTATGTAGCATAGCAGCATCTGCATTCGCTACCATGTAAATGTAAACGCATGAGCTCCTCGTACAGCTGCAGAAAATGTGATTCCTGAAGTGATAAGCATTATATCATTAGTAATGGACAAGTTTCAGACTTGTTTCAGCATAATGGACATTTGGCAGAAATTATCAGGTGTAGGTCACTTTGCCTTGTATATAATTACAATCATGTATGCCTTAGCGGTAGGACCCAGAGGATGGGCATTAGCCGTTATTTTATCACCTTATGATAAAATAAGATTTTGGTAATCTAGCACTCAGCTGTCTGATAAACTGCATCATTCACTCTTACCCAAATGTACTGTAATGACTCTTCTATTCATCTTGTCAAAGGTGAAAGCACATGATGAGATTGCCAATGAAGGCCCATAAATCATTGAACACCAGTGAAGATCACCTCATAAACTTCTGTAGAGACCAATGCAGTACATGGCTCCAATGCAGAAATGATAAATATTCTCCACTCAGCAAATACTCTGTAAACGCATACTGTACCTATCAAACCTACCTTGATTTTACTGCCTATTTAATGCTGACAAACAATCTGCAAATTTTGCCAACATGTTGGGCAAGTTTATTCTTTTCTTTGGCGTAGTCTCAGTGCCCAGTGAAGATTACCATTGATTCATTGTTGCTAAGTAAGTTCTAAACATAACACAACCTATATGCTCTGAGCACTATGTAATTTGCCATTGATAACACCCATAAATGTGAAATATGCCAGTAATAGTTCCTATCAAGATATAGGCCCCCATTTATTAATGATCACATTTGCAATGCAATCTGGGCATGACATTACGCCCATGATCACATTGCAACATGCAATCTTATCGCCGGAATGCATCATCCGGCACATGTAGGGACAGGGGCTCCAAAAGATGCCCATCCCTGCGATTTCCCCGGTGAGCAGCGGGGGCTGCTGCGCAGTCCCGCTGACTGCACCTGCATGTCCGCCATTGCTGAGGAGGCGCCGGCTTCTTATGCACAGTGCAGCCCATAGGGTACAGCGGCTAACACCATCTTCAGATGACGTTCGCTGCGGGGGCCAATATCCGGGATGCATCGCATTCCGGATGTTGGTAAATTTTGCAGCATCACATCCCCCATAGAAACCCATGGGGTATGCTGCTGCCTGTGTGCATGGAAGGATCTCCAATACCTGCTGCTCTTTAATACAACTGGGGGAAACTTAATATTTGCGGTTAGCCCCTGAAAATGTGTGTTTTCAGGGATATAACCGCAAATATAGAATGTAGTAGTTGTGCTTTTACAATGGCATGTTAATGCACAACAAGATCTACTATGCTTTTGATGAGGTCCCATCAATATCCTCTAGAAAAGTGATAAAGCCAGAACATATGTCATTGATAATATTTAACAGGACCTTAAATACTACTGATTATACAAATCAAGATATAATATGCCATTGTTTACACATATGAAGAGGTAATTGCCAGTGAGAATTATCACACAGAAATATTGAATATGCCAATGGTAGTAGAATATAATACTCTAGTGCAGTGGTTCCCAAACTTTTTAGAATCACGGCACTCTAGAGCAGCAGTTCTCAAACTGTGGGTCGTGACACCAAAGTGGGTCGCAGCCATCTCAGCTTGGGGTCGCGACTCACATGGGGTCAGGTTGATGACTCCTCTGATCTCTCAGCCAGTGATCTGAAGAGAGTGAAACCATTTGAACTGTCTGTTATTTCAGACTCCTCAGATCACTGGCTGAGAGGTCCGAGGTGTCATCAGGCAGCCCCGTCCCCACCCCAGTGCTCAGCGTCTCATTTCCTCCTGCCCAGCAGCAGAAACTGACACACAGGCAGCAAGCCTCAGCAGCAGACAGACTTAGAGGAGCCAGCTGCCGGACTCTCTCTGCAGTCTGTGCAGATGTTCTTAAGTGCAGCCTGGGGGACCGCTGCTGCCAGGGTGGGGGGACACAGAATGTGTGATGATTGCTGTGGAGGGGGAAGAAACATCAACAGGGGAGCATGTGGAATGAGGGGAGTTCTGAGCATAGACCCCATGGGGGAACAGGGGAGCATACAGTATGGGAACTGGAGGCGGGAAACAGAAAAAAAATGAATTTATTAAAAACCCACTGCCTCCCCCCTGAAACACACTTCCCCCTCTGTCTTTCTCACTTATTGCCTCACCCTGTCATCCACTGCCACCCTCTGTCTCTCCTTTTCACCCTCTGCCTCCCCCTGTCACCCACTGGTTCTCCCTGTTACCCACTGCCTCCTATGTTACTTTGCCCCCCACTGCCTCCCCAGTCACCCACTGTCTTTCCTGCCGCCCTCTGGCTCTCTCTGCCACCCTTTGCTACTCCTTGCCACCCACTGCCTCTCTCTGTCACCACTTCCTCCCCTGTCACCTGCTGCTTCTTGCTGCCTTCCACTGCCTCCTCCTGCAACCTACTCCCTCTTCCTGTCATCCACTGCTTCTCCCTGCCACCCACTGCCTCTCTGACACCCACAGACACCCTCTGCCTACCCTGTCACCCACTGTTCCTCCCTATTACCCACTGCCTCCTACGTCACCTATTGCCTCCCCAGTTACCCTCTGCCTTTGCCTCACCCTCTGCCACTATCTGCCTCCCTCATCACCCTCTGGTTCTCTGTTACCCACTGCTTCCTATGTCACCCTTTGCCTCCCCAATCACCCACTGACCCCACCCACCCTCTGCCTCTCCCTGCCACCCTATGCTGCTCTTTGCCAGCCACTGCCACTCCCTGCCTCTCCATCACCTTCTGACACCATCTGCCTCCCCATCCCCCACAGCTTCTCCCTATTGCCCACTGCCTCCTACGTCACCTATTGCCTCCCCAGTCACCCTCTGCCTTTCCATGCCACCCTCTTCCACCATCTTCCTCACCCGTCACCCACAGCTTCTCCCTGTTATCCACTGCCTCCTACGTCACCCTTTGTCTCACCAGTAACCCACTGTCTCCTCAGTCACTCTGCCTCACCTTGCAGGGACAGGGGCTTTGAAAAGAGCTCATCCCTGCAATGTGTAAAAAATGAAACGATCGAATTATCGGACACCTCACAGTTTTGTGTCTCCATAGTGTTACTGTGCATGAGCGGTCTGCTGACCACACGTGTGGCAGTCATTCTGCAGTAACATACTGGGGTCCTGTAATCATTTTTAGTGTTAGACGGGTTCCCAGAGCAAAAAAGTTTGAGAACCCCTGCCCTAGAGTATCAGCATTTTTTCCACGGCACCCCTGGGGCAAAAGTTTCTTATTGAGAAATTCAGCAAAACTTAAATGAAGTAAATTGTGCTTATATGTCATTCTTAAGGTGCCACTAGACGATTAAAATGAGCGATTTGAAAGATAACGATATCGTTCAATCGTTTGAAAATTTGGTCTTTTAGACATCTATCATCATGCAAACATGCTGGTCAACCTGACAATATCGTCAGGTTCAGCATGCTTGCAGATGATCGATTGTGCCTGCACTGATCGACATATCGTTCAGTGTGGGCACCCTGCAGTGTAGTGAACGACTGAACGATAACGACATCGTTATCGTTCAGTCTTTTCACTGTCGGGTAGTGGATACCCGCCTTTAGGTTCAGTCACGTGGTGATTGACAGGGCTTCACTTTTTTTTGTCCACATATTTTTTGATTGGCAGCAGCCAGCACTGGTTTTGCCTATCACACTGACTAAATCTAATTTTATTTGTACTGGACCACCAATCCAAGCGACCCCGGAAAGTGCCCTGAGACACCCAGTTTGGGAACCACTGCTCTTGGGATAGTGTTGTCCAGCCAGAAGAAAAAAAGCATAGAGGTGATAGCCCCAAAATCTATTATACCATTGGCAATTCCCTAAGATCTGGTGATAGTGCGCAGCAAGATCAAATATTCCTGTCTTACTGTAGTAAACATAGATAGAGATACCTTTTATTCTATTTCATAATTAATCTTAGTATCACTAATAGCAAGTGGTATGCCAAGTAGTAGCATTCATGACCAGTATGGTGGAAATTAATAACTGCAATGCCCAGCAAGGACCTTTCTGTAGCAGCAAAAGCCAATATGATGCTCAGTAATAGTACACAATATTGATCAATACCAAGCCTTAAACAAAAATGGTAATTTTCATATTTGAATTATGAAAATAAAATATGTTCAGTATTACCTGACATTCCACAAAAGCTACTGTTAAACAATTAACGTTCTGTTTAATTATGGAAAGCTAATGCTCCTCTCATATTTTTGGACCTTGACCTAATGATATCTGAAACAGGTGAAAACTCGCATGGATGTGTGATGACTTTTGCCTACCCCACATGTTAACTAATTTGCCATATTTCTTCCCCTGTGGCAAATACGATAGCCCAGTAATTTGGGCTAGTTCAGTTTTCTTCCCTCCCAAGTATGTAAAGTTACTGCCTATTACTTGGTCTGACCATGCCCTTCTTTTATGGGCTTGACCTCCTTAATTGCCCTCTGGACAAACTCACTTTTATTAGTCAAATGTCTTCCCTAAGGTAAAGGCCCATTGTCCATGGCTACATTAATGACTTAGGGACATATGTATCAAAGATTGATGTGAGATAAAATTGTGAGATGTATATCACCAACCAATCAGCTTCTAACTTACATTTTGCAGGCCGTGTTTAAGAAATGATAGTTTGGAGCTGATTGGTTGGTGATATATATTTCACAATTTTATCTCACATCAAGCTTTGATACATATGCCCCTTATTCTGCCTTTTGTGAGTTCCGTTTTGTGAGTACCTGGCTCCTACTTTAGTTTACCTGTTTAATGCAGCTGCAGCCTGTGGTTCCTTTCCCTGAGAAATACTAGAAACCCAAATAGTGACAATACCCAAACTAGGCAAAGATACCTCAGATTTCAGGAACTAGGGGCCTATTGCACTATTAAACATTAGTGTCAAAATATATGCTAAATTAATTGCAAACCACTTGACCCAGATTCTCCCTTCATTAATACACCCTGACCAGGTCAGTTTGTGTAAAGTAGACAGGCCCTTAACAACATGTGTCGGATATAAAATATTCATGAATTTTACACGTATAGAGAATGTGTTTTTACTTTCCCTCGATGCAGAAAAGGCCTTTGATAGGCTCCACTGGGAATATATGTGCAAAGTTTTGGTTTCCTTTGGTTTTCAGGGAGAGAGATTAAGCTGAATTTTATTTGTTTACAGTTATCCATCTGCTAAGGTTTTCAGCAAAGTATCTTTTTTAACTAATACTTTCCATATGATGATATAACAAGGAACCGCAGGGTCTCGACGCAAGCCGGATGGTCTTGACCATCGCGACCATCAACCTGGCTGCTCGCAATAGCTGTGGGTGGTCACCCACACTTATGCGAGCGGCCAGGAGGCCGAACAAAAAAAAAAAGCCCTGATTCAGAGCGAGCGCTCGTTCAGAGCGTCCGTCACTGAATCAGGCCCTTTGCACACTTTGCATCTGTGACATGTGCTCTGTCGGCCATGATTGCTGCACTGCAAGCATTCCCCAGCCCCTCCTTTTTCTTTACTGATAACGTCATCATAATTGTGAGCCAATAAAATCCTTTAAAAATGACATCACACTGTTTTAACATGGGCAACCCAGGTTGAGTTAAAAGGCACCAAAACTGCAATAACCCGGGAATAACCTGGGTTATTATGGCGATGTGAAAGGCCCTGACCGGGTCTGATCCAGGTTGGACCCGGGTCCGACTCGGGTTTGCGATGTGAAAGGGGTAATAGTTGTAGCACGCTTAACTGCTGTCCTGATAAAACTGTAACTTGTGTGCAACTGAGTCTGTATATGAACCACAATGGATTAATTGTATACAGATTCAGACACTCGGGGCCATATCCAATTAGCTTTGATAAACCACGGTTGTGCAAAAAGTTTACACTTGTGCGAACATTTAGCTAGAAATGCGTTTTGTGCTATCCTATTAGGCGCCTTTTCACACATGCAAATTCTTCATAGTCAAAAGTGGCGAAAAGATTTCACCATCTCAGAGCAGGTGAAAAGTTGTGTAAAACCCCTATTTTTGGCCACAAATGTTGGGACTTGGTTCAGAACCCCTTGGACACCCTCCTAATGACCAATTAAGCAAAAATAATTCTTTAATTCGTTTAATTCGGCCAATAATGACATGTAATTTTTCAGGTGAAAAAGTAAAACATTTTTGGAAATTGGTATTTTGGGGGGCTTTTTAAAAAATGCACTTTTATGACACAGAAACATACTTGCACCCATTGTAATGTACCCCCATTTTAACTACAGCATTTTTTTTTTCACAAAATTTTAACTTTGTAGAATTTTTCACCCTTAGAGAAAAATGCATACAACAGCTATTTGACACAAATTGAGAACTCCAAAACCCTTTTATTATGGCCCATAACAGACTTCTATAATGTTATCCTATCTTAGTTGACCTTTTTTTGGAGTCCAGGCAAAATTCTCCATGTTCAGCTGTACTTTTCGCCGCTAACGTCAAGGTATTTCTTCGGGCGAATGCCGCATCATGTCTTTTACAATAGGATTGCGTGAATAATGGCAGATGCGATACACAAGAAAAGTCACACATTCGCAGTATTCATTCTAGCACCCTGCACATAATCAGTGAGGATGGCATATATTAATTTTGAAGAACAAAATTTTATACATGATGTATCACTATAGTTACTGTAGCGATACATCACATCTAAAATGTTGACCGTCAAAATTAAAATATGTCCTCCTCACTGATTACCTGCAGGGTACTAGAATGAACACTACATTCAGGCGAACAATGCGCAAAGTTTTTGCATATGAAAACTTAACGTTTTCTTGTCTGATTGGATATGGCCCTCAGTCGTACACAGATATACAAGTGTTGCATATCAAATCAATAAGCCCATTCTGCTGGTGCATCCTAGTCACATCGCATTGCAGCAAAGCTGTATAAAGACACATCTATATTTACAAACAAAGTCCACAATACATATATTCAAAGTATTCACTAGTTGCATGCGCTCATACCACTTGGTGAAGCAGCTGGACCTGTCCAAAGCAGGTATGTCTTCTACATGCTGGTTGAAAGTCTCCACTGCTGCTTCCGGCAACACAAAGAAGTCGCAGGGGGCCAGGTTCCGATTATACGGTGGATGACCAAGCTCCTCTATTAGCGTTCCCGCTAGGCTGTTTCAGCGGCCCGCTGAAGACAGCTTGCGGGTTCTGTCTCCACCCGCGGGTCGTCAAAACGGTAGTGCAGCGGTCACCACCGGTGAATGTATGCCCGGCGCATGCGCCCGGCATCCATTCACAGTGACCACAGCGCTTGGGGGCTTCCCGGCATGTCCGTAAGGGCTGGGCACGCCCCCAGGAGTGACTAAGAAGGGACACCTCATAAAGACACGCCCCCTTTGGCCACTTTTTTTTTATTTTTTGCCCCCTATGGGCAACATCTCCATTTCTAAAAACTCTCACTTTAGTAATTATACCCAGTGGAGTTCACCTTTGCTTCTGGAGTGTATCCCTGGTCTTGCTGGCCTTCGCAGGTCACTGGGCGCGGAGTTGCCAACAGGACGTGGTCTGTTTACTCCAGTTCGGTATCCATGCATATCATAAGTCTGTGTTTCCTACACTGTCACTAGTTTACCCATGAGCCAAGTTATCATTAAACATCCACGTTTCCTATACACATCCGTCATACGTAAGGGTCCCGGGCAAGATATACAGAATATCAGAACCGTGACATACTGGACTTGTGGACATGTGCATTGTCATGATGGGGAAGGGCTACACGATTGTGAGTTCTTGGATGCCTCCAGGAAATGGCTTCCAGCACTTGCAGAAGGCAGTGGTTAACGTACCAGTTCCCAGTGACTATGTGCTGCTTTACGAGTGGTACGGTAGCTACATGACCAGTCTTGGCCACAATAACAACCACCAACTGGTTGGCCACGCCGTGCGCACCTCCAACTGGTGTCCACTGTTGTTTTGTCTCTGGGTTGAAACTGTAGCTCCAGAATTCATCTCCCAAACGGAGTTTGCGTGAAACCAGTCTCTGACCAGCATGTTGCGGCACAAAGTCACCTGAGCCGCCTCCTGCTCGTGAGTCAGCTGATGGGGAACCCAGCGTGCAGAAACCTTGCTCAGGCCAAGTTTTTTTGTGGAGTATTAAGTGGACGAATCCCGATGAGATGCCTTTCTCCTTCTCTAACTGGGTCACAGTCACCCTGACGTCCATTTCAACTATGGCCAGGGCCGGCCCTAGCCCAAATTTTTTGGTAAGCGAGTATATTTTTTGGGGGCCCAGGCATATTGTTGCACGTGCCCAAACAAATTAAGGGGCCGTGGTCTCATGGAAAAAGCCATAACCATGACACACCCCTTTCTCGTCACTCTGGGAACAGTCCTTTCCATTCCATATGCACCTTAATGCAGTCCCCCCAGTAGTGCCCCTTATACGGTACCCCCAGTATGCAATGCCCCAGTAGTGGTCCCTCTTATGCAGGCCCCAGTAGTGCCTCTTATACAATACCCCCAGTATGCAATACCCCCAGTAGTGGTCCCTCTTATGCAGGCCCCAAGTAGTGCCCCTTATACATTGCCCCCAGTAGTAGTCCCCCCTATGCAGTGTCCCTTATACAGTGCCCCAGGAGTGGTCCCCCTTATGCAGTCCGCCTGTAGTGCCCCTTATATAGTGCCCACAGTAGTGGTCCCCCCTATGCAGTGCCCCAGGAGAGGTCCCTCCTATGCAGTGCCCCCAAGTAGTGGTGCCCCCAGTAGTAAGCCCCTTATATAGGGCCCCCAGTAGTAGTCCCCCCCTATGCAGTGCCCCTTATATAGTACCCCCAGTAGTAGTCCCCCCATGCAGTGCCCCCAATAGAGGTACCCCGATGCAGTGCCCCCAGTGGTAGTTCTCCCCCCACCCCCCCTATGCAGTGCTCCTAGTAGTGGTCCCCCCCTTGTAGTACGCCTAGTAGTAGTCCCCCCTCTTGTAATTCCCCTAGTAGTAGTCCCCGTCCCCCCTTGTAGTGCCCCTAGCAGTAGTCCTCCACCCCCCTTGTAGTGCCCCTAGTAGTAGTTCCCCCCACCTTTGTAGTGCTCCTAGTGGGGCCCCCCTATGCAGTGCTCCCAGTAGTAGTCCCCCAATGCAGTACCCCTGGTAGTAGTCTCACCCCCTTGTAGTACCCCTAGTAGTAGCCCCCCCTTGTAGTGCCCCCAGTGGAGGCCCCCCTGCTATGCAGTGGTCCCCCGATGCAGTGCCCCCAGTAGTAGCCCCCCTTGTAGTGCCCCTAGTAGTAGTCCCCCCACCCAGTAGATACACACGTAATTTAAAAAAAACAAACACCTGAATCTAATGCTCCCGCCGCTCCAGCGAGTCTCCGTCAGTGGGAGCAGCAGTCATTGAGAGTCTGACAGACTCTCATTGGCTGCTAATTAAAGCAAACACACTGATGCCGGTAGCTGTGTGTTTGTCACTGTGTAGTGCTCACCGAACTCCGTTTGGTCAGCACTACACTCGTGGTGCAGCTGTGCCACAGAGACACAGTCTGCCTGTGGCCTGCATGGTCGCAGCTGAGGCGCCCTCCACTATGTGGCGCCGTACTCAGCAGCGTACCATGCATATGTCTATAACCGGCCCTGACTATGGCCCACATGGCAGCAAAGTTATCCTAGGTGATGGTGGACACAAGTCAGGCGCAGCGTTCCTCGTCTTCCAGGGACCATATCCCGTGTTGAAATTCTGCGAACCACTCGAACACACTGGTTCGTGATGGAGCTTCCTCTCCAAAAGCACATCGCAGTCGATCAAAACTATCCTGCTATTGCAGACCACTTTAGTAATAGAAGATCATGGCTCTCCAGTGGCCTCTGTTGAGCTCAGTAACGAGTTTGTGAAGGAAGTGAACAAGCTGACTTCTTCGGTGTGCAGTGCTGCTTATATACAGTTTAGTGCCCTGAAATTTAGTCAGAGATTACAGTTCACAACCATACAGTCTGATTGTGTGTACTGTTTGTCCAGTCACCCAATTTATAGGATTTTTGTGTTCCCAGCTTAAAAATCAGTTCTGAATATAGCACTCACTCTCACAGTGCAGTTGCTTACTTGTAGTCCTGTTAGGAAGACATCTCCCAATGTGCAGGCTCCATCAATATGCAGCTGTAAGAGTTCCTAGTGGAGGAGGCTAAAGGAGTTACCAATACTGTAAGCTGGGTCAGTGCTAAATCTGCTGTAGTGGGAATGATTAAAAGACTGCAAGATATATTGCCAGCTGGTTACTTGCATCTGCATGGGATTCCGGAATGCTTTATGGAGCTGCCTGTCTCCTGTCTGTACTGTATGTTGCAAACTGTACTCAGCAGTCCAGCGTATATGTTTAGTTGAGCTCCTGGTCTTTAATTCACTGCTGTCTAAGTGATATGGACATGTGCAGCGGTCCGGCGGCTAGAGTTAAAGGGTATTGCGCCGTATATCACATTCTATTTAGTCTTAAGGCTCATACACACTTAACGATATTCTCCATGACCGATATCGTTAAGTTTTATCCCTTGAACTGCCGGGCTCAATGTCAGGAACAACATTAAGCATACACACTGAACGATATCGTTCAGTGACGTCACCCTGCCACATTCCCGAACTTGCAGAATCTGACGATTTAGTTTTAGCAAGTACAGGCGATGGAAGACATCGTTATCGATCCGTGGGAGCGTGCATCGTTAACGATATCGTGCATACACACTGGAAGATATAAGGATATCGTTATCGTCCATATAGTTCACTTTATCATCTAGTAGTGTGTATGAGCCTGTAGTCTGTAGGTCAGTGTGCTCTGTGTGGTAACAAGCGCCAGCATCCAATTTGAAAGGAAAGTGTCATTGTCCTTTTTAGTATATCTAAATCAGGAAGGTACATGTAGTCTCCGAATGTGTCTCTGTACTCACGGGTAATTTCAGGTGTATGTTACAATCCATAAATAATAATTAAGTTATCTTATCTATTTGAAATGTTCAAATGTTTTATTGTACAAGGCTTACTCAGTATTCATGTAGTTTAAGCAAACGGCTAGCGCTGTCCAACATCTGCTCTTTTCTGGATTTTTCTTCCGTCTCCCCTCTGATCTTTGTACTTGCTATAACCCAACGACTTAAGCTCATACTTGCCTACTCCCTGCGGGAAACTGCGGGTCAGTAGGGAGGAGGCGAGGCTAAAATTATGCGAATAATTTACCATCCGGTCCCCGCATCTATCTGGGCTTGCTCCCAGAGAGGAGAATTCTAGAGTCGGCAAGTATGCTTAAGCTGGGTGCATGGAACAATATACACGGATCTTATATTGCGTACATCCGATTGCGCGTACACGGCGGTAGCTCATCGCATCGTCCCATCTGCTAAATGTAGCATGGAATGATATATATCGCACAGTCTTACACCAGATCGTGTAGTGTTTATGGACAACACAATATATCGTTCCATCTCATTGTGCCTTTGCCGGTCCACACATCGTTTAGTTTGTACCTAGCTTGAGCTTGGCACAGAAATTCCCCAGCCACCTGTTACATGTCACTGTCCATAAATTGTGCCTATATGCAGATAATGTCTTTCTCTTCTTTGAAACCAAGCTTTGAGGAAAAAAATAAAGGTGAAAAACTGCAGGAACTTGTACATGCATGGGCTCTCATCCTGTATCTAAATACACCAATCTACACTTCTTTCTGCAAAGCAAGTCTGCCTTTATTTACATCCTAGTTTGATTATTTATTTAAGGAATCCTGTCCCTCCTAATGTCAAATAGGGGCATTCCAAGCTGTCCAGTAATGTTCCCAATTGTAGTGATGCCCAAGTGGATGTCCTCAATTAAACAAAACGGTGTGGAGTTTGTATGTGCTCCCTCCCTGGCTAACATTGGGCCTCTGAGCATGTCTGCGGTGGAGAAATTAGGTTGACTATAAACTCTGTGACTGGGATAGTTGTAAATGAATAAACATTGTCTTATTACACAGTTCTGGAGTCCAGTTCTGATTTAGTTAATCAGATGGTCCCCAGTTGTCGTGGTGAGCAGCCTCTCTGAAGACGTAGCTATGGAAACGTAGTTGTGTACAGAAACCATCACCACATTAAATGCAAGACTTGTATAAACTTAATACAGTGTTATAAAGCATACACAACATAGAGCAATTTAATGTGACCAAAAACAGCAAATGTTCCTATATATAATTAGTAAAAAAAGCAGCTGAAAATTTCCAACTATTATGTTCTTATCAACTCCATATAAATCCTAGATATATTGCCAATCTGCATAATGTCCAAAACAGAAGAATAACTAATGCTTCATACAAATCTTAGATATATCTAATCAATATTGTCTGCAATAATAGCAGAAAAGGTACATAGAAATATAGATGAATATAATGAATTACTTATAAACCCAGCTTTAGTTCCTCTTTTGAAGTTCATCTGCAGACTTTCACCAATATCTTTTCTTCTCTGGAGGTTTTCTTAAGCGCTATAAGGAAGGGGAGTGAGGGGTGGGGGATGCCATAAATAAATATTAGAATAAAAAGAATAGAAAAAAAGGAAGTAAGTAAAGGATAAATTAAATAGAAAAAAATAAAATAAAAGGATAGATGAATTGAGAATATGAATCTATTTATTTTTTTTGAAACCTGTATTTTTTGAACTCAGGACCATGTGCTTACCGCCCTTTCGTGACAACTTCCAGAAATTAACTTCCTGTTTCCTACTAAAGTCATATCCTATTTAAAGAGCATCATTGCACCTAACAAGCAACCTTGATAAAGCACCCTATATGGTGTGAAACGCATTGGATTTGGAGCTGGACCATAGGCGGAGACAGTAGCTGGAGCTAGTGGAATACAAGTGACTTCATCGGCGAGCGTCTGATGTCATCAAGAAGCGCGGCACCACGCGCTTCCACAGACCATCCGGAGATTGCCGCCACAGAAGAAGCCCCAGAGTAGGGTAAGATTAGGGACAATTCTCACCGCACTTGCGGACCCCCATCAGACGGACTGTCCACACCTCTCCCGAGGTCCGCTCCCCACTACTTCAAAAAAGGCTATATACATTGGCACGCACTATTAAAGTGACATGTTTTTATATGCTTCAATTGTTTTAACCATTGAATCTCCCCACATTTTCTAGATTCATATTCTCAATTCATCTATCCTTTTATTTTATTTAATTTTTTTTTCTGTTAAATTTATCCTTTACTTTATTTCTATTCTTTTTATTATAATATTTATTTATGGCATCCCTCATCCCTCACTCCCCTTCCTTATATCGCTCAAGAAAACCTCCATCTCATGTTACATTATAACAATTTAGCTGCTTTACAATATATGAGCGCAGCACTACTACTTTTTTTTCTCTAATCTTTTCTGCTCTGCATCTTAATTGTTATAATTTGATTATATTGACAATAATAACCATAATAACAAAGGTCCATAATGCAAGATATAAAATGTGTGTTACTACTCTGCATTTTGAAAAAGAGCAAATCGCAGCTGGAATTTCTTTTACCTTACAACTTTTCCTTCTCCTTCTTGAGTTCCAGAAATGATGACATTGTCTTATTCTTATACCACTATCCTACCCCTAAGTATATATTTTTGAATTTTAGCAGAAGTAAACTGAGACGTTTTCCACTGTGCATGGAGGTTTTACCCAACCATGTTCTGCTGGATTACTTTGGGGGCCCATGAACTTCACTCTGTTTTTGTTATTCAGCATTACCCCAAACAGCAGTATGGACCTGATCGAGAATTGTACGCAATCCCAGTGATTTATGTACATCTCTGATGTTTGGCGATATGCGCAGAATGTGTACTGCACATGTGCAGGTCTGTGTCTGTTATGACGATTACAGTGCCCCCTAAGCTGCTGCTGCCGTTTGGTGGCAGGGAAGGGGCAGCGCCTCCCAGCGTTACAGAAACTGGGTGTCTGGGCATGCTGAGTCCAGCAACTTTGTCTTTGGACCAAGCTTTACTTGAAATACACGGGCATCCTGACTAACCTGAGGCTTACTTAGATGACCGATGTTCACGTAGATGATCCGATACTGGCTCTTCAGACCCAGCAGCATCTCACAAAAGCCTGCAGTGGGCATCTTTCTACTACACTCTCCTCCTGCTACTTTTACATACTCGTATTTTCGCACAGCAGCTGCGTGTGAACTGCGTCCACCTCTGAACCGTATATTGGATGGGAATAGTAGGATCCGCAAGAATCAGTGGTATCAGATGCAGAGAATGCTTCTTAATGATGGAGTGCAAAGGCCTCTCTGTCAGGAAACAGCTCTCAATTCTACCAGTGTCAGATCACTCTTATACACAAGTGTTGTAAAAAAAAAAAAAAACGCTTAAAAGCGCTTTGATATTGGAGAGTGGAAGAATGAAAGATAACATTATTCTCCAGCAGTGTAGAGTAATAGTTTGAAGGAAACAGTAGGGGGGGTTATGTAAAAAAAAAAATCTATTTTCATCTTTACATAAAGTAATCTTTACCCTCAATTTAAGATAACCTGACATTGATTTGGGTTGTCTCTCAAGCTTTCACCCTAAGTTTCTATGTTCTTAAAATAATACTGGGTTCATTTATTTCACAATTTTACCTAACCATGTTTTCTAATGGTTTGGCATTAGTTAAATACTTCCCTATCAATTTGTATGTAACGTTTGCGTTACCTTCTTACTATACTCTGCCAAACAAAACAGTGTTCAGATTAAGAAAAATGATGTTACTGGTGCTGAGCCTTTTTTTTGAAATTTATTTTTGTATTGTTATTTTCTCTCGAAAGTGGTCCTTTAGGGTTAATATGCAGTGAGAACAGATCATTGCTCCCAATATAATGAGGCAGTCACGAAGTGGTGGGTCTCATCCTAGGCATCCATTACCTTTTTAATAATGAAATGTTCACTGCAACGTAATATACACAAATGAATTCACACTCTCGTCTCTTGAATTTAAATGATATGGTTATTATTATAGCAAAATTACACTTCTATCTTTCCTATAGGGGTAAGGAATGGTTAAGGGTGAAAGGATACACGATAATGGGTTAGTTTCATTGATTAGATCATGTGTGTTCTCTGGTCAGCATTGGCCATGAGGGCACTTGTTCAGTGTTGGTTGAATTTTTCAACACGTATGAATAGTGTTTACCATCCTGTCCAAGGAAGAGGTAGATAACCTTAAGTATCATATATTGTGGAGCAATAATAGTGATAAGCTGATGAAATTAATAATTGGTATATAGGATTGACTCCTAAGATGCTGGTGTGCTCAAGTTGCACTAACTGATGATCACAGTGCATAAGTCATCCTAGGGGGGTATAAAATAGTTGTTTTTATGCAAATATTAGACTTCTATTTTTCCTATAAAGGTAAGGAATGGTTAAGGGTAAGAGGATACACGATTGTAAATTAATTTAATTGATTAGGTCATGTGTGTTCTCTGGTCAGCATTGGCCAGAGTGTAAAAATTATCCTTCCATAAGGGCACTTATTCATTGCTGGTTGAATTTTCAACACATATAAATAGTATTAACCATTCTATCCGAGGGAGAGGTGGAGAAGAAGATGACAATGAATTACATATATTCTGAAGCCATAAAAATGACAAGCGGATGAAGTTCATTATTCATCCTCATGTGTCATCTTAGTGGTACGTGGGGAGTACTACAAAGATTAGTGCAAATAAATTTTGTTATAGCATAATTGATAGCATTTTATATATCCACAATTCCCTAGTGGGAATATTACAAAGACATTCTGGTAAGTTAAATTGCTGCTGACAAAATCAGACCGTGTATGAGTGTGAGTCCGTTTGGGAGGAAATGTAAATGTAAGCTCCACTGTGACAGGGACTGAAGTGAATCATTAAATATCCTCTGCAGAATAAGTAGGTGTTATATAACTACTTCTTAAAAAAATTTTTTTAGATCCTCTCAACCATCCCTTATGTAATCTATGGGGCTATTCAATTGGGCGCAAGGTTTAGCGAGGAAATAAACTTGCGCCTAATTTTGGATTACCGTGGGTATGCACGCGCCCGATACCCATGGTATCCAATAAAAAAAAAAAGTGGTAGCGGGGTTTTCAGAGCTGAAAACCCTGCGTCGCATAAAAAAAATAAATTAAGAAAATTACACTTACCTGCCCGGGGGTCTCCGGTGGCCTCCCCTCCATCTTCTCACTGAGGAGCGGGCTGCTGGGAGACCTGGGGGTATACTTACACTGGGACACACACACGCCGGGGGTCACACACACACACTCATGCGCGCACACACACTCATAAACACTCACATACATACCGCTGCTGCAGGAGAACGGGCCCCGATGCTGGATGCCGAACACAGCACTTCGGAATGTGAGTATTACTGACTAAGCTAATTGTAAACTTCCAATTGCTTAATTAGTCATTAGGAGGGTTGCCCCCAGGGTCCCAGAGCATTTCCCAACCTTTTTCCTAAAATTGTGGATTTTAGGAAAAATTGGTCATGCGCTGGTGGTGCGCAAAAAAAACAAACCTCACGGTGCTCAAAAAATTAAAAACCCCGCTCCTAATTGAATAGCAAAAAATCCCGCATCTGCAGGAAAACCCCGCGGGTGCTGGATTTTTGCTATTCTCGCCCCCAATTGAATATGCCCCAATGTGTGTAAATGTTATTTATGCCTCTTCCATTATGCAATTTCATTTCTGCCAACATTTGAAATCTTTTCTGTACATTATGGTTCCTCTTTAATCTCCCGTGTCACTGCACTAAACATAATGCTGTTCTTTGCTACCCCTGACCATACACTTGTCATTAGTGACATATTGGTGCACTGATTACAATGCAGCTGTTAATCACAACAATATTTTGTTTGCTGCAGTTTTTTTCTGAATTATTCTAATACAGTTTATTTTCCTAAGGTGCTTGAAGAGCAAACATGACAGATTCCAAGTATTTCACCACAAACAAGAAAGGTGCAGTACTGATTTGTTTCTTTTATCTCAAATTATATTCTGATACTAATGTTTACTTAGAAGGAACATGTATATTGTCCTCCTCTCCTTCTGTATTTGTATGGTGGTACACCAATCTCCAGCATAAATGGTCAGGAGAAATACTCTGCATGTGCTAATACTCTGTGGAAAGTGTTGTACATGGGCTTGTGCATTTCCCCTTCCTTCACTTGAGTGTGGAACATTTTAATTTATTGTAATAGAGACTTGCAGCTTTACCTAGAACATATAAATAAACAAATAAACCAAAGCACAGCATTATTGGATGCTATTGTAGAACCAACATTACACCTTTTCAGTGGAACGGATTGGTGATGTGTGAAATTTAGCACAAATACGCCGTCGTTTAATATTACTGGAACTTTAGTAAACCCAAAATTGGCAGTCTGAAATATTTTGGCTGAAACAACAGTGATATAAGTGGCCTCATTATCAACCTTGTAGGCTCTCACCAGAATCTCTAGCACTTGCATGTAGTCTGCTTTCTACACTATCCCAAGTTATTGTCCTGGTCCGGAGTAGCGTTTATATGTTAGAGAACCTTATTTACATTAACGTTCCATTGGCAAAATAACTAGAAGCAGGATTTTTTAATTTTTTTGTCCCCTTTGCAGGTAGCTTGCATCTTTGTCTGCAATCCAAAGACCTCTGTTTTATTTTAATTACTATGTGAAAATATCTCGTTATGGTTTTATTCCGGAATATGTGTATACCAGTTGTTTTTGTCTGATTTCAGGGGAGATTTTTGAACTAAAGGCTGAATTGAACAATGAGAAGAAAGAGAAACGCAAGGAAGCCGTGAAGAAGGTCATCGCCGCCATGACAGTTGGCAAAGATGTGAGGTAATGCTCTTGAGACTAGCTTCATCTTGTACGTGTAGAATTAAAATATTAGTGGCAAAAACGCACACATAGATGCACGGTATTCTACAATCTGTTTTATTTATTATTAATCACCAGAGTCCTAGCATTTTGTGAGTAACAGGAAAGCTAGGTACACACTAGGATGATGTCGGCCTGATATGTAATTTCCTTTCGATTCGGAATGACATATCGGCCGGATCGTCCCATGTGTTACGCTACCACGGTCGCATGCAATATCTTCCGGTCGGCTGTGCTGCGCCACCAACCAGACAGTATCGCATGTGGCGACATTGCAGGTAATGAAGGACGGTACGAAGGAACGTTCCGTCGTTCTTTACATCACTCAGTGTGTACCCGAGGCACAATATGTCGGCCTGTCGGGCCGACATATCGTCTCGGTACACATTGCTAAGTGTGTATACAGCACAAGTTTTCACTGATGATAAATAATACAATAGGATTTATTTGGTAGAGTGGATGATACTCGGCCTTGGCTCCAGGAAGTAATGTAAACCTCTTTCAAATATCGATTGCACTAGTAGTTTCTGCACATTTCCCTTAATTCACAGAATAAGTGTTATGTTCTCCTTTTTAGCCAGACTAAACATTTGCAGAGTGACATTACATACCTGGAAACCTCTGAAGCACTGTTATTCAGGGACTTTTGGTGCTAGTAATAGATGGTAGATGTTATAAAATTACAAAATATAGCATGTAATTTGAGCTCAATTTACTTAAATGTAAATAATCATCACATGGGCATATGTGTCTAATTTGTCTTTAATATTGTATGTTCTGAACATAAGGTACTGGAAAAAGTACTGCCCTCATTCGCAATGAAAGGGTATTTGATGTATCACACCCAAGATACTGATACCTTAACTCTGATCTCTCCTTGTCCTGTCCACTGCACATGCTCGCTGTGCACCCAATAAACTGAGCCATTCAACCTCAAGGTTGTGGTTTGATATGTCGTGTCGACATGGTCATAATGTTGACATGTCAACATTCATCATGTAGACACTGATGAAATGTCGCCATATCCTCCCTGGTGGTTCAGCGGTCACTTACCTGCTCCCGATGGCTGCAGCTGTTCTATTTCTGGGTCCTGACAGACCTGTGATCCTGCTGTGTTCCACCAAGTATTTCTCCCCTAACCATCTCTCTAGTGCCTAAACCAACCCTCCCCTCACATTTAACCTAATCCTAACCTCCCCCCACAACCTAACCCTCCCACCCTCATGTAACACTAATGTCAACATTTTACATAACATTCTGACACGTAGCCAGTCAACATTATAACTGTGTACATTGTGCTGTCGACATTGAAAATGTCGACTTAAAGACTACATTTCATCCACAAGGCTTTTCCTGCCTTAAAGACCTTGAAGTCCTGTATGGACCAGGACAGAAGAGAAAGCAGCCAAGTAGAATTTGGGAACCCGTTTTGATGAGAATATATTAAGCACAATAGGTTGCGGACCCCCTCTCTAGCAAGGGGAGATGAGGGGAATGTAGCAATATCTTATCTTCAGCATATTGTGCCTGATTCAGACCCGGTCGCAAGCGCTGAGCGCTCGCAACCGGGTCGATGGTGGCCCACAGCGCATTCGCTGGACCCGGCTAGCGACGGGCACTCCGTCGCTCCGGGTCTCGCACCAAAGGGGACGAGGTGTCGATGTTGAGTGACCGCTCGCTCCGTTTGGTGGGCGGGCCGGGGGGGTGGCTGCCTGAATGGAGGCGTTCCCATGAGAACGCCTGCCGTTTGGGGGCGGCCCCTCTGACATCATAAGTGATGTCAATGGAGAGCTTCCGGCTCTGTTAGAGCCGAAAGCTCTCTGGGGCTTGCGATGAACGAGACCCTTCCACAAGGGTCTCGTCGCAAGCCCGAAGACCATCGCGACCATCATCATGGCCGCTCGCTGTAGCTGTGGGTGGTCACCCACAGCTACGCGAGCGGCCAAGAGGCCGCTCCAAAAAAAAAAAAAGCCCGGCCCTGATTCAGAGCGAGCGGCTCTGAATCAGGCCCATTGTGCAGAGGTTCCCAAACTCTGTCTTCAAGGCACCCTAACAGGTTTTAAAGATATCCATGCTTGTGCATAGATGGTATAAGCAAACTGACTGAGGTACTAATTAAGTTGCCTGTGCTTAAGTATGGATATACTGAAAACCTGGACTGTTAGGGTGCCCCAACACATTGGGGTTAATTCTGAGTTGGACGCAGTGGGGCAATTTATTTATTTTGCTGCTGCATGTGTTCCATTTGTGTCTGTATAGAGTTGCTGTTGTAATTTTAGGGGCACACAGCGAGTGCATTGAAAATGTAGTGGGTGTTCCGGGGCGGTGACAGGAGGTGATTTAGTGCATGCACGGAGACTGCGTGTTATGGGAGTGTCGCAGGCATGTTGGTGAAAGTAATGGCATACACAGACGCTCACATAGAAGGTCTTACTCTGGCAGAGAAACTGCACCTGCCACAGGGTTGGTGCAAGTTCCGATTGTGCGACTAAAGACTCCCCAATTGGTATTTGAGTATCTACGGACACTGACAGTGGGCTTCCCAGTATTACACATTCATGCCTGCGTATATACACGAGGGAAGGGCTTTGTAGCAGCATTTGTATAAAGTCACAGATGGGCGACCGGCAAAACACACTGAGATGGACGTGACTGTGCCCAACTCAGAATCGGCCCCATTACTCTTAAATTTGCTGTAAACTGACTGTCCATTACAATTCTGCAGTTTAATTGTAAATGTAAAGGGGTATTTCCTCCACCTCCTTTATAACATTCTAAAGGCACATTCCATGGCTCTTTAACAATCAAAGTGCAGCATATTAGTTATTTGGATATCATAAAGCTCTGACTATCTCATGCTCTGAGTTACCCCAGTAGCTTTTTAAGATGAAAACTGTCAGAAAGGGATGGGCTTAACACCATGTTTTGCATATTTTGAAATTTTTTAAGCTTTTACCTCTAAATTGCTTAGTTCAGAAATATATGGGCTTTGATATGCTCCAGTAGCATGGGGGTTACAACTGTTCGTGTTAGAGAAGTTTAGTGAGTTGAATATGACCACGTTTCTGCCTGATGACAAAGGCACATTGGTCTCTGGGAGATGCTGCTGGGGCTGTGATTGTCATACATGCAGCCAACTTTTGATAAAGAAAGAATTTCGATATCACGATTAAAATTTGAAGTGCCTAAGTACAGCCGTAGTTATATTTGTGGGTTTTAACTTACTGCCAAAAATAACATGACAAAACAACAGTTGTGACTTCATGTATTTCTCCTTCATCCACTAGGGGACACTGGAGTATACACAATGGGGTACAGGCAGGTGATGAGTAGAGCCTGACACTTTAAATTTCTTCAGAAGTTTAGCTGGCTCCTCCCCCTCTATACCCCACCTGAACTCCGTTTTAGATTAAGTGCCGAGGGAGCCGGATGCAATTCCAGGGCTGTCCTCAGCCATTTGTTTCTTCATTTATTTTTATTTATCTTCAACAGGCAGATTGCTGGCTGTGCCAGTGTGCTTGCAACGTGGGTGCCGCCGGCTGGACCTGCCACAGCTGCCTGCAGCTGGTGTCCGGATTCCGGGGTCATCAGACTCTGGGGAGACCCGCCAAAGCTGCCTGCGGCTTGTGTCCGGGTCCCTAAAGGCCCACCGTGTACCAGCCGGCAACCCCAGTCAGGGGGTAGGTGCACCCTGTATTGTGTCCTTTCATTTCATTGTGGTAGTGGAGGACTGCGTTCGCATTCTTCTGAACACACGGAAGGCAGAACTGGTGTATAGATGTCTGTAGCCTTTACTCTAACTCTACAGAACGACTTACATTGCCTGCAATATATGAATTTTCACTTCAGTACCAGTTTGGATATGCAAGAGGGCTTCTTGCATAACAATCGGAATAGGTACTGATGGGTTTATTACACAAGCTACTACTGTTTGCTTACTATGTTGTTCAGGTTCTTATATGATAACTACCGTAACTACAACCTAGGACCAGGTCCAGGGAAGTAGCAGAATTTCTACTGCAGGGTCCATAGGGTATCCACAGGATACCTTGGGGTATAGACGATGGCAGCAGACATCCAGGCACCACAGAGTTAAATTTCCAGCCTCCCAAATATGCCTTCCTCTATCTGGTCAGGTGGATCATTTAGAGGAGGCGTGGAAAATCCGGGTAAGCGGTTCCAGCCTCAAAAACGGTTGACCTTTTGCATACCCCTTTGCGGATAATTATTTTTCCAAAAGGGAGCTACCTTTACAGGTAGATTCTCATGTTACACGCCTAGTGAGGAGTGCTACGTTGCCATGCCCTCCAGGTCCTCCTTGAAGGAGGTTACACATTGCAAGGTGCAAATATATTGAAAATCTAAATTATTCCCTTGCTGGAGGGGCTTCCAGGCCGGCTATGGCCGTGTGCTGGGGGGCTAGAGCCATGGAGCGCTGGGTAGGTAACTGGATCTCTGCACACTGACTCTCCAGCAGAGCAGGTGGATAGTGGCAAATTCTCAGAGACTTAGCCACGTTTATAATGAGACAGTCTTACATATAGCCTACTCCTTTCCAGATTCTCCTCGGCAGTAGTAGCGGCTCGCCGCTCCCTGTGGTTGCGCTCTTGGAAAGCGGACGCAGATTCCATTTGGAATGCTTTGCCTTTTACGGGATAGGTCCTGTTTGGCCCTCATCTGGACACAATTGTGGCCCCACAGGCCGCAGTTACGTCTGCGTGTCTGCCATCGGCTACAGTCCCATCGGGGTCTGGGGCTTCGTCTTTTCGGCCCTGTGAGGCCGGGCTAAGTCTAAAATAAAGTTTTCCAAGACAGTCAGTAGCCAGGAAATCTGCTGAACCATAAGAACAGGCTTGGAGTACAAGACGTCCTACTCCCAAGTTGGACTATAAGCCTTCAGCCTCACGGGACGGGCCTCCTCTCAGGGGACCCCAGAGTTGGAGGCCGGCTTTTCCAGTTCGCCCAGTGCTGGTGTCTGACCTCCACGGCCACTGGGGTAAGAGAAGTATTTTCTTGAAGGTATGTCCTCTCCTCCCGGTAAACGCCTCCCAGACGGGTTTTCGTTACAGGTCTTCTGTCAATTCAAGACAAGGCCCTGTAATTTTTGAGGGTGTTACGCTCTATGCTCCAGGCAGGAGTTATAGTACCTATTCGTTGCCCCAAAGGGGAACGAGGTATTACTCCATCCTCTTCCTGGTACAGAACCCCAATGGGTCTTATCTGGACATCCTCAATCTCGAATCCTTCAACAAATTTTTAAGGGTTCCTCGGTTCAGGAGGGGGACCCTGCATTCCATCATTCAATGGAGCCTGGGAATTTTGTGGTGTCGTTGGATATATTCAGGGTGACTACCTGAATGTCCCTATTTTCTTAGAACACCAGTGTTTTTCCTCAGGTTTGCAGTGGTCGATAAGCATTTCCAGTTTTACCAGGGTCATGTCAGTTATGGCAGCCCACCTGCGGATGCAGGGGGTCCGCTTGTTACCCAATCCGGGCGACCTCCTGGTGCTACCAGAGTGTCCAGAGATACTTCAGTGCCATCTGCAACGGACAATATCTGTGTTGCTACGTTAGGGCTGACTGATACACTGGAAATGGTCCTCTCTGATTCTTCGCAGAGGATGCTCCATATCCCAACATCTGAGGATCTTTGTGATTGAGAAAAAGATCTCTGCATTACAGGCAAAGGTACGCAGTTGCCTGCAGAGTCGCCGAGTGTCTATTCACTCGGCAATGTGGTTCCTGGGTTCCAGGGTGTCGCTGTTCGACATGGTGGAGAGTACCCAGTGTCACTCTGAACCTCTATAAAACTTGATCCTCTCCGGATGGGATGGGTTGCCCCATAGGATAAAGTCGATAGTGCTTTCCCCGGAGGTTTGTCTCTCTCTGGCCTGGTGGCTGCGGAAAGCTCACCTAAACAAGGGGCACCCCCCTTTGGGATTGCGGACAGGGTCCCTCGACGGACGCCAGTATCCGTGGCTGGGAAGCAGTGATGGGTCCACACTTGTTCCAGGGCAGGTGGACACCAGTAGTTTTTGCGCTTCCCATAAACATATGAGAACTTAGAGCAGTATTCAAGGTTCTCCAGCATACAGGACAGGTCCTCCACGGAAATACCGTGCAGGTACAGTCTGACAACGCCATCATGATGGCTTAGGTAAACCACCTAGGAGGTTCCCGAAGTCGGGCGACACTAACAGTGGTGTCCCGGATTCTGGCTTGGGTGGAAGGCTATATCCCTGCCGTCATTGGCAGTGTTCATTCAGGAATCCTCAGATGGAAAGCAGGCTTTCCCAGCCGTCAGGACGTGCATTCAGGGAAATGTCCTCTTCATCAGGAGGTGTTCAATCTTCTGGTGAACAAGTGGAGCCTTTCAGAGATGAGACTCTTATGGTAGACGTATGTTGGTCCAGTGGACCTTCCAAGTTGTGTACCTCGTCCCTCCGTTATCCCTTCTTCCTCCAATAATAGCAAGAAGGAGGCGCGCTCCTGCTGATAGCGCGTGCGTGGGCCAGACGGCACTATTACTCAGATCTTTGGAGTGTTTCAGTTAACACTCCGAAGCTGTTACCTCTACGACCGGACCTGTTGTCTCAGGATCCTGGCTGATACCCAGACCTGGGTTGTCTGTCCTTGACGACTGCCCTCTTAAGGTCTAGGAGTTTTTCCAGCTCTATAGTTAACAGGACCTATGTCCATGCTACGAGCTCGGAAGATTTTATCTGCAAGAATTTACCATCAGGTATGGCATACTTTCTTTCAGTTGTGTCGCCCTACAGGCTATGCTCCTCTGGTATTATGGATATCCAGAGTGTTGGCTTTCCTACAAGTGGGCTTAGATGACGGTCTTCGCCTTGCTTACCTGAAGGTGCAGGTTTCTGCCCTGTTGGTTTCATCGTTGGATTAAACCTCTTCCTGATGTCTGCACCTTTGTGCAGGGTGTACATTATATTCAGCATCTCTTTGTTCCACCTGTGGCTCCTTGGGATTTGGCTGTGGTCTTTAGGGCTCTCTGAGGACCGCCATTTGATCCACTGGGCTCAGTGGATTTCAAATGGCTTTCGGCTAGGAATGTATTCCTTCTGGCCATTGATTTGGCCGGTAGGATCTCAGAATGGGGGGCTGTGTCATGTAGACCTCCCTTTTTCTCATCTTTCCTAGGAACTGGGCAGTGCTTCGCACTTGCCCTGGTTTTTTACCTACGGTGGTGTCTAGTTTCCACATCAATGAGGAAATTATAGTACCTGCCTTTACTTCCCCAGTCCTTTCTGCTGGTGAGGCCTCTTTGGATGTGGTACGGGCTCTAAGAATTTAAGTTGACCGTACCAGTCCGTTTAGGAAATCAGACCCTCGGTTTTGTCCTTTCTGGTTTCCATTCAAAGGGTTGGCCTGCCACTGCGCTAACTTTGGCAGGATGGATTCACGGGTCTTCCTGTTCCATCCTCTATTAAAGCTCTTCCACTAGGTCTGTGGGTCCTTCGTGGTCAGCTCGACGTGGCGCTTCAGCGGTTCAGCGGTGATTGGCAGCCACGTGGTCATCTGTCCATATTTTTGTAAGGTATTATGTTTTTGATACCTTCGCCTCTCAGGATGCTTTCTTTCGGCGGTGGATTCTCCTTACAGCACAGGAGCGTCCCCGCCCTTAAAGGATACTGCTTTGGGACATCCCCAAGGTATCCTGTGGATACCCTATGGATCCTGCAGTAGAAAATATGAGATATGGTAAGAACTTACCCTTGTTATCTCTATTTCTACGAAGTTCATAGGGTTCCACAGGACTCCCGCCCTGTCGCACCTGTACTGCAGATGGGCTTTGATCTGGTCACCGGTTTCTCCGTCTCCTTCTGGTGAGAATGTGATTCTTGTGTGTTCCAGACTGTCTTCTCTCTCTTTTTTTGCTCCTGCTCCGGCCTATGGCTTGTTACGAAACTGAGTGGCCTGAGGCTCGGGGGCGGGGTGTAGGAGAGGGACCCTAGTGCATCCTGGGAGGCTGGAAATTTAACTCTGTGGTGCCTGGATGTCTGCCGCCATCGCCTATACCCCAAGGTATCCTGTGGAACCCTATGGACTTCGTAGAAATAGAGATAACAAGGGTAAGTTCTTACCATATCTCATATTTTTATCTCTAGACATGTCCCCCCTACTAGGAGATTTATGCCGTTTTTCCTGTTTTCCTCTGTCTTCTCTGATCTAGAAAATATATTCTACTGTCTAACAGATCACTTCTTGATTCGGCTATGATCTAGTGTAATATCTGTTATTGTCAGTTTAATATCTGATACGCCCTTTTTCTAGAGCCCCTAGGTGAAGCAATTCTGCGGTTGGAACTTACATGTGCAAAATTTTGCTGTTGGATAGCTATCTTTACCTACTGAGGAATGAGACATCTTCATGCATATACCGTAACCTCACGCCTCTGGCGGATAGATACACTAATTAGGTTGATTCTGTAAGCTTTGAACTCTATCTCCTTTAGTAGATGGATTCATGAGACCGTCTGATCATATTTATCTACATATCCATATATCTGTATGTACATCCCCATTAGAGCACTCTCGGATTATGGGGCTGTGAAGTCTGGTATCTCCCTGACCCAGTCTATTTAGTCTGAGAGTTCTTGTTGTTTCCCAGGGGACTCTGGCCCTCATTCAGAGGCGCTCGCAAGAAGCGAGCGCTCGTTCTGAATGAGGGCGGCCGCTTAATTTTTGAAGTGCGGCCTCCTGGTCGTTAGGTAAGCGACACCATCGCGAACATCGACAGCCGCCCCTTTTGTAGAGATCTCCGGAGCGAGAGAGTTTCTCTTTCGCTCCGGGGCTTGCACACGCGCAGGGCTAACTATCGACTCAGTTGCAAGCACATCGGTGCTTGCGACCGGGTCTGAATGAGACCCTCTGTCCTTACAATGTTGTGATTTTGTGAGTTTTGATCTGGGGGTCACTTGTGGGACCATAAATGTCTCCACTAACAGCTCTGCTAATCTTTTCACACACGGTACAATTTTTACAAGAAGTAGTTCAGGTCTCCATGACCAGGATGTAGAGGTAGAGGCTTTGACTACCTACGGAACCTTTTGGTACCTGCAGGAGAGTACTGGTGTCTGACGTTGACGAGAGGTCAGTAGAATCCACAAAGGGACCAGACGACTCCAGTTCGCTTGCAGGTAAGGAGCTTGCTCTACAGTCATAGGAAGACACTCTTGACACAGATCCCCTTTACAAGGGTAACAAGGTCACAGTGTGACATCGCACACATGACATTACACATAAACTGCTGTAAAAGCAGACTTCTGTCCTTATAAGGTACCTCCCTTCTCATCACGACCATATCCTATGGCATCAGGTTACTGTACTAATTCTATCCCCCTAGGTCGGATAGCCCTGGTCAGACTAGCTACGGTTTTTCAATTTGGTATCTGTTAAAAATCTCCTTATGGTGTTATATCCATTAGAGCAGGGGTGGGGAACCTTTTTTCTGCCAAAGGCCATTTTGATATATATAACATTATTTGCAGGGCCAGTGCAGGCTGCGCCCCCTCCGTGTGACGTCACATGGGGCGAGGCCACAATCTTTGATGATTACGGCAATGCTCGGGAGCTGTAAGGGCAGCAGTGTGACCGTCTAAGGTGTCCTAAGGAAGCTCCAGGAGGCACTGCTGCATAGATTCTGGCTGCAGGGTGCCATTCTGGGCACCCTGCTAGCCAAATGAGACTAGCAGAAAAAAGCTCAGAGGGCCAGACCAAATGATTCCGCAGGCCTTATACGACTTGCTTGCCTGAGGTTCCCCATCATGTGTTAGAGGATAGAGAATAATTATTCATACTTATAGACTTATCCTTCCTTCCTGGAACTAAACACATTGTCAGCCGTACTCTGTGTGTTTGGATCATTCCGTAAGCATTCCACTGCAGATCTCCCTGATAGGGTGCATGTGGTGCACTAAGGTTGTATAAGCCATGTTGGCAAGTTCCAGTATCCTTGCTTAGCTGCATCCCCACCAGAGGGGATAAGCTTTATCTATCAATGATCATTCCTTAGTTTATCTACAATAGTGTGTCTAAACAAGCACCTATTAGGTAGTGCAGTTCTACTCGGTTCTCAGTGAAGAGAGCACAGTTTTATTTGGAGGTGACTGCATCCTTTTTTGTCTTATTTGATGAAATTGGAGGACTTTTGTTTCTGGCTCACCTGGGTTGCCCTGTTATGTATTTTTTACACTGGTGGTCGTTCAGTCCTTATTTGGGGAATTACTGAATGCGTACTGTCTTTTTCCAGGTTTAGTGCTCCTCTGGTTGGTGTCCAAGTATGAAGGACCATCAAGATTTATGGGGGTTCTGCACTACCTAACCTACTCTGAGTTTTCTATAGGTCACTCCTGGGGGGGGCAAGGTTGCTACCTGACTTTGTTTTTTTTATTTGGCCTTGATAGTTTTCCTTAATCCTTATTGGGGCATAGGTCATCCTAGTTTACAGGTGCCCCCATCATCAATCTGTTGATTGGTGCACAAGTGATCCTAGTCTACAGGTGTCCTTGTTTCTTTACTCCATTGCGATCCTAGCTGGTGCGTTCCTAATGGTGTTTGCCATTTAGTCCATGTCCTCTCCCAGTGTACAGTGGCTCAGGTTCTCGGGCCTCTGTAGTGCTTCTCCATGTCAGTCTCCTAGTGATTCTACTTGGTCTAGCTAAGTGGGTAACCGTCTGTGACCGTCTCCATGTGAGCTGGACTATCTTCACCAGATCTGGTTCATATTTCTTGCACTATTGCTCTTTGGTTACCGGAGTGGCTGTCGCAGCTGTGGTTGTGAGGAGCGAGTTTAGCCTGATATCTGCTTTTCCTGTCCCGAATCTGAAATTGCTGTCGATGGCAATTTTTCCATCTCTTAGCTGGTTTCCTGCCTCTTGTTTTGTCACGATGTGGCTCGGCTCTGCCTTCGCTCTGTAACGTCAGAGCATGTGGTCCTGTCCATCACTATCCATACTTGTTCCTAGTTCGGGCTGTGCTTAATTCGAAGCCGACCACCTTATATCTGGTAGGTATTTCTTGATGGTTCTTTTTTGTGGTTCTTTTTGGTCAGCTGTAGCGGCATCTTCTGGATGTTGTTATATCTTAATTTTTTCTTGAGTCTTGTCCTTTATGTTGCATTCAGGCTTCGACAGAGTCTTGTTAGTGACCTCTGATACTCTGTGTTTTTTGTGGGTTCCTCAGGGGCAGTCAGGCATCGCACTTCTATGTGTCGGCTTGCCAGGTGGCTGTGTGGTGCCCAGTTCAGGCTTGGTCTGTTCTACCGTTTATCCTTGGCGATTCCTATTTACTGTCAACCAGTTCTGCAGTTCTCAGCGCCTTCCCACACGGGATGTCAGCTTTGAGTCATCCCCATTGTGTATACTCCAGTGTCCCCTAGTGGATGAAGGAGAAAATAGGATTTTGGTACTTACCGTTAAATCCCTTTCTCCGAATCCATAGGAGACACTGGACGTCCTCTCAGCGCTGTTCCTTGTTGCAGTGTCTGGTAAGTTTTCTGTTACATCTTGTAGGTTTGCATTGTGTCTGCTTGAAACCGATGTTGTTTTCGTCTTCGACTTTTCCTAGTTGGTTCTTCCCGGTCTCTCCTCTTTCTATTGCTCTTCTCTCTGTTTCCGCTCGGCCTTGATTAATCTTAACTAAGTTCGAGTGGGGTATAGAGGGGGAGGAGCCAGCTAAACTTCTGAAGAAATTTAAAGTGCCAGGATCCACTTATCACCCGTCTATACCCCATTGTGTATACTCCAGTGTCCCCTATGGATTCGGAGAAAGGGAGTTAATGGTAAGTACCAAAATCCTATTTTTGCTCCTTTTCCTTATATAACACATTTTTTTGAGATAGTTCAATGGGTTACTACAATAGTCACTTATGTCCTAAAACAAACCATAAAATTAACTAGGAAATCAAAAATGATTCCCACTGCATCGAATAAAGGAATAGATTGGGAGAGCTGTGCATCCACTACCCTGAGATGATGCGGATGATTGTTAGGCAATAACAATAACTTTTAGGTGCTACCTTATTTAAGTCCAATGGTCAATTAAGGGGAACAGCAACTGGTTGATTAATTTATTTCATTATTCTGCTAGGTGAGGGGAGAAGGCTATTTAAAAAAATTATAGATTGCTGAACTTCTGCATTCTATATGAAAAATAAGCAGAAAATCTAACCTCAAGAAACTCTGGATAAAACTATGGTGTAAAGCTACCATTTAAAACATCAGGTCAAGAAACCTGGAACTATATTTTTAAGGAAAATAAATGGGAAGAGTTATGAAAAATTGCAAATATGTTTTCTGTGGATCACTACTTAATGTTATAAAATAAAATAATATAAAGGAAGCCCTCTCTATCCTGGAAAAAAGATAATAAAAATTATCTCAGAAGACAAAGAGTCTTGTGAGGCATTAAAACAAATCTAATGATCATTTAACCATAGTCGGCACAACCTCTGGGTCTAAATGAATTTGCAGTTCTCTAGGTATAGTATCTCATAAAGAGAGATGTTCCCTTTGTGTTGCATAGGTATTTTCATTGTGCGCAGAATAGCTAATGTACTTTTTAAACTGTGTGTGTTAATTTTTTATGGTTTTATATGCAGCTGTTAAAATCGTTAGTCAGATAACCTGTTGGATGTATTCACATTATTTCATTTGGAAGAGTGTTTAACACTAGTGTTACCGTCTAATTTGATTGGACTCTCACCAGCCACCTTCTGCCTGAAAATGTGTTTGCATGTATTATCCTCCTCACACTGCCCCTGTCACATGCAGCCCTGTCCTCCTTTACATGATCACACAGTTGGACAGGTAACTGCCTCCCAGAAGATCAACACACTTCTCTCCTGAAATATTCTGTGCTGCTGTGATTATTCAAAAAATCTGGCTACAAAATGGTCTCTCCTTGCTAATTTCAAAACTGCAGACAAAACACACAAAAGAAAGAAGACTACTGATACCATAACCATGGCTTGGACCTAGTCTCACAAAACATTTTAATAATGTGTCTGTACAAATTCAATTCAAGGTTCACTTTTTGATGTTTTTCCCCCTCTGCTACAGTTCCCTGTTTCCAGATGTAGTGAATTGCATGCAGACAGACAACCTGGAGCTGAAGAAACTTGTGTACCTGTACCTGATGAACTATGCCAAGAGCCAGCCAGACATGGCTATAATGGCTGTTAACAGCTTTGTCAAGGTAGCTGTCTGATTTTAAAAATATAAAATATATGCATTTATTTTTATGTATGTGTATATATACACAAATTGACCACTTTATTAAGTACACCTGGTTGTTAATACAAATATTTAATCAGCCAATCATGTTACAGCAACTAAATGCATAAAAGCATGTTAGCCATCTGCAAAGAAGTTTGTTGTTCCGATCAGGGTTGGCTGGTTTTAAAAAATCAAAAACAAAAAACACGCAGGCTTTTTTTAAGAAGTCACCGCAGAATAGAACTTTGTTTTTAAAGGAATCCTTCTGGTATTCCACATTATTGTTGCTAGTGGTCTTCAGTAGAATGACCTGAACCAATACAGTAAATCCACACACAACAGAGATATAGCAAGGGTGAACCAGATAAGAAAGGCACTAAGGCCCTCATTCAGAGCCGGACGCTCTGAGCAGAGCGCACGCTCTGAATGAGGGCCGGCCTCCATTTTCATGGAGCGTCCTCCTGGACGCTCGTATAGCTGTGGGTCACCACCCACAGGCTATACGAGCGTGCATTGTGATGGTCGAGACCATCGCGACCATCGAATTTGCGAGCCGGAGCCTGCGGTTGAGGTTTTAACCGCAAGCTCCGGAGTGATTTTGGCTCTATCAGAGCCAAAATCACTCCCACTGACATCACTAGTGATGTCAGTGGGCCGGCTTCTGACGGGAGGCGTTCCCGTGGGAACGCCCCCGTCAGGGAGGCACGCCCCCAGCACGCCCACCAAAGGGGGCGTGCTGTCAATCAACATTGACAGCACGCCCCCTTTGATCGGACACAACGAGCGAAGGACTTTCCTTCGCTCGTCGCGTCTGGCGCATTAGCACGACGGAGCTCCCTCCGTCGTGCGCATGCTCAGTCCATAACATCGACCCACTTGCGAGCGGACAGCCGCTCGCGAGTGGGTCTGAATCAGGCCCTAAATCTGCCTAGCATCAACTAACTTAAAGGGTAAACAACTCCAACATTTTAAAGAGGCAACAAACGGAGAAACACCTCATGGTTTAAACTCCTTCATGTTTATTTCAATTCAAAACCTTCAGTCCTACTGAGATGAGTGGAAGTAATGCTGCATACACACGTAAAGATTTTCTGTCCAACCATCCAACTAGTTGGTTGGAAGGAAAATCTGGTAATGTATGGGAGTAAATGACAATCAGCAATTTGCTCCTAAATGCCAGAAAACAGATGAAAATGGTCATTCAGACAAGTTTGTTAAATGTTTGATCTAAACAATTTGTTCAAACAACAGTTTTTGTCCATTTTCCGGCGTTTAGGAGCAAATTGCTGATTGTCATTTGCTTTCATACCTTACCAGATTTTCATTCCAATCAATAAACTAGTTGGATGGTTGGACGTATGCACCTTTAGTCTGGCTCATTTTTACTGAGATAAAAAATACTAATAACTTTGGTTTGTTAATGTTAGAAAGCATTAGAACATGGTTGATCAAGGTTTCTAATAGCATTGTTTCACAGTATTAAAATAATAAGCAGAAGTCCATTTTTTTCATAAAAACATTAATGCAAATTTTTTTTTTTTTTTTTAAATAACTTTTTTTTTCCCCCCCCCCCAACCCTGGTTCAGACCAAATGCCAGAATAGGCAAGCATTGTGATCTCAGTCACTTTGACCATAGAGTGATTGTTGATGCCAGACTGGGTGGTTTGACTAAAGGCCCCATACATCAGAGATTTTTTGCAGCAATTGTGCAATTTGCAATCGATTGTGTATTAAAATCTTTCCCTTTTTCAATCGATTGCAGAATTGCCACAATCGATTGAAAGAGGGAAAGATTTTTATACACAATCGATTGCAAATTGCACGATTGCTGCAATCAATCTCTGATGTATGGGTGCCTTTACTCAGAAACTCCAGGGATTTTTACTTATAAAGTCTCTACAAACAAAAATCATCCAGTGAACTGCAGTTAATGATAGAGGTCAGAGGAGAATGACTGGGCTGGTTCAAGGTGCCATTAAATCAGCAGTAACCCAAATAATCGTCCATTACACCAGTAGGATGCAGATGAGCATCTCTGACTGCACAGCAAGTCCAACCTCTAAGTTGATGGGCCACAGAAGGCCACATCATGTTCCACTCCTATCGGCTAAGTACGAGAAACTGAGGCAGTGGAATCTCACCAAAACTGGACAGTTGAAGACTGACAAACTGTTACCTGGTCTGACAAATCTCAATTTGTGAGACATGCATAAACAACATGGATTCATCTTGCCATGTTTAAATGGATCAGGCTGGTGGTGGTGTAATTGTGTGAGGTTTGTTTTCTTGGCATTAGGCACCTTAATACCAACTGAGCATTATTTAAATGCTATAGCCTACCTGTGTATTGCTTACCATGTGCATTCTTTTATGGCCAGAGTCTGTCTATCTTAAAAAGGCTACATTCAGCAGGCTAACGCACCATGTCACAAAAGCTGCATATAAAATATACAAAATGTAATTATGTCTACATACTATAACATTTTAGATATGAGTACAATATATTTGTTGACAAAAAGAAAGTTGTATCACATACAACATTGAAATTAGAATTTAACAGTTACAAAAAAAAAAGGATTTTTTTGCTCTATTAGTACATACATCTTGTCCTTCTCAAAAAAAAAAAAAAAGTAGAATTTAGTAGATTCGTATTTCAATTATTAATCAATAGTGAGAAGAATAAGAAAGGGAAGGGGAAGAATCGCCTGTGGCCCCATCATAATTAAATATTTTAACTAAGTTGAACAGGAGGATCTGATTGATTGAATTCTAGTTTCGGCCCATAAGGTTGTTCAAAAACAACCATGAATTTGTTGTTTCATTGGTGTATTCAAAGTGTCTGGCTACTTTAAACTAAAAATGGAAGTCCTACTAACTTTGCATGCCCCTTTTACCAGATACGCCAGCGTCACCGATGCTGCTTTCCTCTAACCACACAACCCATTTCTAGTGGAGTGTGTTGAGTATACTAATGATAAACATGGGGAAGGTATTCACACCTACTCAGCAGAGCATTACAGATGCATCTACTGTACATGCTAAATCTATTGGGCATTTAGTCTGTTATGTTCACTTAGGCTCTGACAGATGTTTCTAGAGACTTATAATATTCTGGCATGCCAAAACTGTTTAACAAGCTTTAGATTATATTTTTATGTTCTGATTTGAAGTTGTGTACATGGAATTCTCCAGGAAAGGGCTGTATGTCACATGCTCTTGGTTCACCATTGTTTTACAGAATAGTTTTTGTAGTGACCAAGTATAATATTTCTTAGGATTGTGAGGACCCCAACCCTCTGATTCGGGCCTTGGCTGTGCGCACCATGGGCTGCATCCGTGTAGATAAGATCACAGAGTACCTCTGCGAGCCTCTGCGCAAATGCCTGAAGGATGAAGACCCATATGTGCGCAAGACAGCTGCTGTGTGTGTTGCCAAACTTCATGATATTAATGCACAGATGGTGGAGGATCAAGGCTTCCTGGACTCGCTGCGTGATCTCATCGCAGACTCCAACCCAATGGTAAGAAGGGGGAATGCTTAAAGAAATTACTAGTGGGCTTATGCAAAATTTAGGTCAACTTTGTACCAGGTTTTCTAAGTATCCTAACCCCCCCCTTATTTTAGTCATGATACATTAATAGAATATGACCCAAATATTTTAGTTGATTGAACAAATTATAAATAATGTAGAGTAAAGATATTGGTTATTTATAAATGATGGTCTTGTTGTTTTTAACCTGAATACAATTTGTATGAAGTAAGAAAAGACAAACTTGTGCTGACGTTTGGCCAGTATCAAAGTAAAGCATATATGACCATAACATCGGGGCAGAACTTTTGGTAAATGTCATATAACACTACATATGCTGTACCATTTACATGGTAAATGTGTGGTTTTTTTTGTTTGATTAGTTTGTATTATTGTAAAGTCTGTTGAATGTAAACTGGAGTTGCATGATCTATTTGAACTTGAGGAAAGCCATGGTCAAAATGCAGAAGATTTACAAATTATTAGATCAAATACAGGTAAGAAAAGACATGTACTTATTTTAATGAATGCCATGCATGCCAGTTGAAAAGAAATCAAAGAACTTTTATTTTATTACCAGTTATTTATATAGCGCACACATATTCCGCAGCCCTTTATAGAGAATATATGGCCCATCACATCAGTCCCTGCCCCAGTGGAGCTTACACTCTATATTCCCTACCACATGTACATACACACACTAGGGATCATTTTTGTTGGGGGCCCAATTAACCTACCAGTATATTTTTGAAGTGTGGGAGGAAATCTGAGCACCCAGAGGAAACCCACACAAGCACAGGGAGAATATACAAACTCCACACAGTTGGGGCCGTAGTTCTATTGAACTATGATGTTTCCGTAAGTCATCGGTTTGCCCATGTGTACTCCATAAATAGATTCTTGTTACTCATAGCTTATATGGGGTAATGTATAACCAATCAAACTTGAGAAGAATCACTTCACAAAACATTTTTTTTTCATTGTGTTACATAGTCATAATTGAGCATCAATCAATTCAACTAATAACCAGCAATGATACTGAGGATACTGCCTTTGAACCTCTATATACCCCTGCCTATACCTTCAATATCCTTCCTATAAACCTCTAAGGATGACGCTAATTTGCGTACGCAGTCATCCAGTAAATAAAGACTCCAGACCTAGAACATGTGGTTCCAAAGCACAAAGTATTATTCAAGTAAAAGTACAGCAGTTACACGCTATGATCCTCATATAATCTTAGCGCAGAGATTATACAGACCCAAGTACAATTATACATACGCAGCGCTCTCTGGTCCAGATGTTAGGCATCAGCAAGAAACCCCTCGTCAATCAGCATTCAGCACAAAGACTAGGAACCCAGGGTCAGAGCATATTTATACCTCCCAGAAATAAACAATAGAGAAGTTTGTTGCTAATACCATTGGTCCTAAACGGAGAGGGCATATGTTACAAGGCATTTAACAGGTTCATTCAAATAGACACAACCCAGCCTCTAACAACTGGGGGTCTCTGGTTTCCTGCCCCATACAACATCCTAACAGTTGTTCATATAATGTACATTTTGTTGCTTGTAGTCTCTGCGGTCCATAAGTTGAGAATGCATGATGCGATCTCCACACCGATGGTACCGGAATACTGTTGAAAGAGTACGCATCAGTACAATACCAATCACGGCTTACTTATGTATAAAACGTTAGTTACCAAATAATCTTTATTTCACAGCATTTATGCTAAATGAACAAACTTAAATCTTATACTTTAAAGCTTATTAAACCTTTTATGTGAATATGTAATGTGTAAGTATGCGGGGTGTGATGTAAAGACGCTGGTTAACTTGGGGCAGATGCGTGCGCATGAAGCTAATAAACAGCGTTTTCATACAGGATCCTATGCATTCGCTAATATGCTATTAGTTACCAGCGCAATTGTGCGTATTAATGTGTGTATGAGAAATGGTGCACTTAAATCTCACTTAAACTAAGTGAACACCTAGCAGTGTGGAATGCTGAGCCTTATAGTTCCACGCCCCCCTCTCTCAGCAGCCCCCATCCTTCCCAGGCTCAAAAGTACAGTCCTTTGTTCTTCCAGGTTCTTGTGTAAATGCAAATTAGCACAGCTACAAGACCCAAACCTCAGATAACACTCTTGGCTTTGAAGGTATTTTATTGCAGGAAGCCTGCTAATGTAAGGTGCTACAAACGACCCTCTTGCTGTATTCGAGCAGGGTCACCTGGAGTGAGAGCAGACGTTAGGTCCATGAGGCTTGTCTACACAGGCTAGTTGTCACGTGGCCATTTGCTCTGTTTAGCTAATGCAATCCAATTTTGACATACTGTACAGCCATTTCTGAAATATATCCTTTAGGGGAATTATAATTATATACACTTTATCCAGAGCACCCAAACTACGTCATGAAATGGGCTTTTGATGAATCGCCGTAACTTATGGCGATGGTCACAGATGCAATCGCATGATGCTAATAGTAATATCGCCACATGTACTAAACTGAGTTTATCTAAAATGGCGCTTAGGCGGCCATTCGCAAAATGGCGTCTTGCCATCTCATTTCCAAGATGGCGTCTTGCGGCCAGTCGCAAGATGGTGTCGCTGCGATTCAATTTTAAACTGATCTTGTCTCGGCCAATAATCCAGCTTCAACAATACATAGATAAAACTAGAATCCATGGATGAGATGGTGGCTAGTAGGTTCACTGTGAAAAATAGAGGTGTTAAATGTATTCTGATGCTATTAAAAGATGTATTAAGCTTTAGAATATAGAGATTGTTAATGTTCCTGCATGAAAGGCTCCTCTATATAGGGAATATCTGTATATAAAAAGGCTACATTTATGAATGGCAAAAGGTACAGTGGACAGGAAAGAAATGAAAAAAATCTTATTTAAGACTATAAAGTATCATTTGGTGCATTTAAAAAGTTTAGGGAGAAGTTAAGCTCATTGCCGTCTGAGGAGAATGACATGTATTGGCTTATGTTACCTTATTTTTGATCAACTGTTGATTGTCAATGATCTCAACAGTGCTTCTGGATTAGACTGAGAGACATGTCACTTTCACTCAGTGAGTGGTTAATCACTAATGAGCTGATAGTATCAAGACTACTATGGATTCTTGCATTTTCTTTTCTGCTTCTTAATTTCTTCCAAATTGTGTTCAGCCACCCATACACTATGGCGTGTTGTTATTGTGGAAGCTATGCAGGGATGGTTGTTGTTATACTTGTAAATTGGAATTTATTTTCTTCTCTATGCTAACTGAACTGGAATAGGTTTTAGCACACTTGGCCTGTGGTTTCTGTTCTTTGGCATACATCTGCAGCTGGTTGCCTAGCAACATCCGGTCTTCTTTCAAGATTACTCTGCGTGAAGTGATGCTCTGGGTGAAGCAATGTTTATGGGTTGCTTGGCAACTTGACATATTCTATTGAGGTCATTCCATCGTGTTAAGAGAAACTTAGAGGTGTTTTTCCTACTTAGGCAATTAATCTGGAGTTATTATTTGTTGTTTTAAGGGACCCAAAACCCTTTTATTATTAATAATTACATTATTATTGTTAATTTGATGTAAAGCACTAGATTGTTACACGGTTCCTGGATAGTGGAGAAAATGGAGCATAAATGATATAGGGTCATGCAAGGTACTGTAGGTAAACTAAATGCAAATCTGAAAACAAAGGGTAGGCTTCCACCCTGCTTACAATTTACTGGGAAAAGGACAGAGCTGAGACACGTAGAATTAGTGTGGCTAGAGCTGCATACACACGTAAAGATTTTCTGTCCAACCATCCAACTAGTTGATTGGTTGGAATGACAATCTGGTAACGTATGGGAGTAACTGATGATCAGCAATTTGCTCCTAAATGCCGGAAAACAGATGAAAATGGTCATTTAGACAAGTTTGTTAAATGTTTGATCTAAACAATTTGTTCAAACAACAGTTTTTGTCCTTTTTCCAGCGTTTGGGAGCAAATTGCTGATTGTCATTTGCTTTCATACCTTACCAGATTTTCATTCCAACCAATCAACTAGTTGGATGGTTAGGCAGAAAATCTTTACGTGTGTATGCACCTTTAGAGTAGAAATTGTGACAGTAGTCAAGGGGTGACCGGTGTGAGTAATATAATGTTTAATAGATGGGTTTTCAAAGAATGAATAAAGATTTGAAGGCTTGGGAGAGTATAAATAGGCATGGTAGGGAATACCATAGGCAGGCAGGAGTTATCAGAGAGGAGATATGGCACTGGTCAGAGGCTCATCTAAGAGACTGAGGTAGAATAGTTTAAGATGCATAAATCAATGGTGGTTCTGAAGAATTTGTCGGCCGGAAACGACACATTGTGCCAACATCGTCTCAGTACGTGTACCCAGCTTAAGTTGAGAGTGGTGTATGTTGAGCAGAGAGAGAGTCAGAGCAATTATGGAATTAGTGACTAATTAAAGCAGGGACAGATGGGTGATGAAGGGAATGCCACATAGAAGGATGCTGCAGTAATTGTGGGAGATTACAGAATGGATAAGCACTTTGCATCTTTGGTAAGAGAATTGCGTATTCTAGAAGGTCGAGGTGAAGAGTAACACGGAGGTCACAGTCAATGGTGACCTAAAAGAAGAGCGTCACTAGTTAATGGAGGTTACTAGGGAGCTGGGGTTGGGTGAAATGTCACCAGCCATCTATAAGAAAGCACAAGGTGGGAAAGAGAATATGAGAGGAGGATTTCTGAGTGGGAGGTTTATTTTCGCTTCTGTATGTCAGTAAGTGAACTGGGTATAGGAGTTAGAATAGTTCATTGGGGTGCAGATGGGCAAGGAGAGAAACACTGAAGTATGAATTATAGGGGAGGGAAAAACAGGATGCTGGAGAAAGGAGTTTTGATCAAAGTGTGGTGAAATTGAGTATGTGGCATAAAGAAGGTGAGCGGAGTAGGTTTAGAGTGATGTGTATTAGTTCGGTAGTTATTGAGAGCGTTTTGAGGAGCAGTTGGTCCCAGTAGAGCAGGCCAGTGGAGAAGGTTGAGGCTGCCTTGCCACTCCTTGCTGGAATAATAAAGTAGGCAACCTCTGACACTGCTGGGTACAAATTTAACGATGTGTTCCCAACCCAATGTGTTGTGCGGTGAGTCCAGCAGGGGTGCCAGGATCGGTAATTGCGTACACACTTGCTGATGCCTGGAGCGACGGCGCAACAGCATCGTCAGCGACATAGCGTGTACACACTGCCCATGGTGGATATGTCGTCCGATCCGCCGGATCAGATGACATATCGTCTAGTGTGTACCCTGCTTGAGCTAAAAAAAGAATGAGGTGCAGGTGAGAGGTGGCGTTGTCTGCCTCATTACAAAGCAGGAAATAATGGGAAGAACAGCGCTGAGACGAATTATCAAGAAGTCAATAAATTAGATATGAATAAAGCACTGTAGATAGGAATTTATGAAACAACTAGCTGTTGCCCACGGTGAAATCACTTCTGCCAACATTGTTTTTTATTTGAAGTCTTATAGCTGTATTGCTTTGCATAGGTTCCCTGTCGCAGCGCTATTCAGACTGGTGGCATCAGCGTCTTCACCCACCACTCACACCATTATCACAGTGTGCACTGTGTATATACTGCTATGTAGCCTATCCTATTCAAGTGAATGTGGGCCCAAAGCACCTTTCCGGCCGCACGTATGGTGCCACACCTATCTCTTCCACCAATGATGTTAATAAATGTGTTTTTTGTTTTTTTGTTGCTCAGCTTTAACTTGATGGATTGAGATGAAACAAAGTGCAGGTTATTTCTAGGAGATTTCACTACAGACTTATGCATTTTTTATGAAAATCGGTTCAGTAGTTTATGCGTCAACTTGGAACGGACAGACAGACACAATGTTCTTATAATATTACTATAGATTTAATTGATGAAATATCATAACATAAAACCACATAGATATAAAAACAATAAACCGCATAGAAGCCCACATAGATTTAAATGTCTATAGCGGTGTAGAGTTTATTTTTGGCCTAATAATGATTGAATGATTGCGCTGGTTGCACTTACACTGGTAAGTCATTTGAAGGATTGTACCACTTGGGAAATCTAATGCCCACAGCAGGAGATAATGGCGGTCCATAATCCAAAAGTGAGCTGAAGTTTACTGCATGGAATGGAGATCCTCTCCCCCTGGAGGAGATGAGTAGCAGGGGCGTATTTATAATGGATGCAGGGTGTGCGGTGCACACAGGCCCCTGGGTCCAGAGGTTGCCCACACCGCACACCTTGCACCCATATTATACTTTCCTCTCTGGAGCCCCATGTCGGCACTGGTGTCAGCAGTGGGACCATTGTCCTATCATTTTGTGCATACACAGTACAGGGAAAATGGCCGTCACGGCCATTTTCCCAGTGACCTGTGCATGCGCTATAGACTCTGGGCACACTCTAGTGCAGTGTTGGCTAACCTTGACACTCCAGCTGTTATGGAACTACATAACCCAGCATGCACTGCTACAGTTTTGCTATTAGGGCATGCTAAAACTGTGGCAGGGCATGCTGGGATATATAGTTCCACAACAGCTGGAGTGTCAAGGTTAGCCAACACTGCTCTAGTGCCCAGAGTCTATCAGTGCGCTGCTGGCCAAGGAGACTGCACACGGGCCCCCTCCTCTCTAGAAACACCCCTGGTTAGTAGCGGCCCAAAATCTGAACGGTCCAATGTTATACGACCGGTCTGAGTTTTGGGCTGAAGTTTGTGATTGTCAGGTTTTTTTGACCGTGGTAGTAAAACAGTGAAAGGCTAATGGCAAATAAAACATCAACTGCAATGCATTAATGAAACACTGGGTGGCAGCAGGATATTGGAAAATTAGATAGGAACAACCGTAATATTCTGCACACAAAGACAAATAATAAAAACAGTGTCTTCATCAGCCATCATAATGCAGATCCTTTTTTCGCTGATAATGGTGCATTGTGCAGTGTCAACACTCAACCAGTTAAAATTTTGATTATTATTAATTGTATAAAATAAAGATTGAAACTGATACAAGTGACATGAACATTTTTGAAAGTGAAGACCTTTTTTTTTTATGGTAAAGAATAATGTACAAAATATAAAGATATCAGAAGTCACGTGACCGTTCTTTGACTTTTACAAAAGTATGTCACAAAAGACACCAGTGGCTTTTAGCATCCTTTCACTTTACAGTAGCAGGTAACTTTATATAAAATGTATATATAAATGTACAGTAGAGGAAACGCTACACAAACATGGGTCATGCTTTAGGATGCCCGCTCAGAATATCATAAACATGCCAACATGGTAAAATACAGAGAAAGCAGCATTCCTTACATTTTAAAAATGTGTAAGTATATTTGAATGCAAAAGATGTTAAACATGCCCTGGCCATTCTTCTCATTAACAATGTGTTTGCACCAACAGAATTGCTGTACACTGGATGTTTTTGTTTTGCGTGCCATTCTCTAGGCTGTTGTGTGTGAAAATCCAAGTAGATCACCTGTTTCTGTAATATCCAGACCACCTCTTCTGGTACTAATAATCTGATATAGAGATGGACGCAAATCCCGTAATGTCTACAATTGCATACACAACTGACTTGAAAAATATGCAAAAGACTTAGGCCCACACATACAAAGCGGAAACATCGGTCACACATCAAACTTCTGATTAAGCCTGTACTGTCTCAGACAGAGCGTCTCTCCTAATTTTGCTCCAATTACTCCACATGCGTCTGACATCCACATTCCTTACATCTCTTAATCAGGCCCTGAGACTATTTTTTTTTTAATATTCTTTTGTTTAGTCTAATTAACAACTTCACATCTTTGCCATGTCTGCATGCTTTTATGTATTGAGTTTCTGGTCATGTGTTTGGCTGATTAAATAGTATTAACATGCACTTGTACATGTGTACCCACTTAGCGTATATATGTGTACATGTCTCTATAATATATTTGCGGTTCAAATAGATGATCTTTATTCTTACATGTTTTCTCTTATTCTTATTAGGCACATTTTAAAGGGTCCCAATAGTAGTGCTTTGGTTGGGGGCATGGCCTCTCTAATTAAGAACCGTAGAGATCCGGGAAATTGGAAATTCCTAAGCCTCAGCACGACCCCTGTAAACAGCAGGGTTGTGGACCAGGGACTTCGTCCTGAGTTGTTCGCATTCACACACAGAGCAAAAACCTGAGTCTATGTGCATTCACGGGCAAAAACATGGTTGTTTGCTCTGTGTGAAAAGGCACATATGATCAATCTTAATGATTCAGCAGACCATTCTATGGGAAGAGCAGGTGGGCCTAATAATTTGTCTACTAACACACATGCTTAATATTTTTGGGGGCTTATGACTTTTAGACAGAGACACTGAAGATTTAACTGACATATTGTAATAGCTTCATGGTTATCAAGGGAATACACTAGCACAGAACTAAGTATCTATAGCAGTGTTGGCTAACCTTGACACTACAGCTGTTGTGGAACTATATATCCCAGCATGCCCTGCCACAGTTTTAGCATGCCCTAATAGCAAAACTGTAGCAGTGCATGCTGGGTTATGTAGTTCCATAACAGCTGGAGTGTCATGGTTAGCCAACACTGATCTATAGCATTAACTGTGCTTAATTCACAGTAAGGAGCACACAAAAGGATCAATGTAGTCTTCATTCAACCCCAAAAATGTCCCCTTTTGGGGTTGCCACAACAGGCTCAGGCGATACAGGTAACTCCTGTACCTCCACCATAGGTAGACGTACTCTCTAACTCAGTACAGAGTCTGGTGGCTACATCTAATGCCTTTCAAACCATGTTGCAAGGTGAGAAGCCCCTATCCAGTAAGCCCTTTTAGCGTTCTGTGTTATCATCACAGTCCACGCAACTCTCATCATCCGAAGAGGCAGACAGTGCTGATCTCTCTAACCCTGACTCCCCTCTAGAGGAGGATGAGAGTCGGTCAAAAATTAATATTTTTGCCTTGGTGCGAGCTGTCAGATCCATCTTATTAGTAGATGATGAGCACCCTCTATTTAAATGACAGAGAGTGGCTTTAGAAGAATTCCCTCTATCGGATCAACTAGCTCAACACATTGCTGCACCTGGTAAGAGGTTTCAACCACAGAAAAGGCTGACCTCATGTTACCCTTTTCCGATTACTCATTGTGCAAAATGGGAATCACTCCCTGCGGTGGATTCCCATGTTAAGAGTTTAATTAAAAAGTGCTATGTTGCCTCTTCCTACAGTTACTTCCTTGAAGGATCCTACTGATAGGAAGGTGGAAGCTTGGCTGAAATACTCTTTAAGGGGCTGTTGGCCATCCAGCCATGGCTATTGCAACTAAAGCTATAGAGAGCTGGGCTGATGCACTTGAAGACTCTTTTCCCTCAGAGGCTTCTAGGAATAAGATGTCTTTTGTTGCTCACATACAAGATGCAGCTTCCTATTGATGATACTGGATTAGAACCTCTATATACCCCTGCCTATACCTTCTAATATCCTACCTATAAACCTCTAAGGATGACGCTAATTTGCGTACGCAGTCATACAGTAAATAAAGACTTAAGACCTGGAATCTGTGGTTCCAAAGCACAAGTATTATTCAGGTAAAAGTACAGTCAGTTACACGCTATTGATCCAGACACAATTCGGCGCAAAGGAATTATACAGTATATACAAGTACAGTATACATATGCAGCGCATTCTTGTCCAGATGTTAGGCATCAACAAGAAACCCCTCAGTCAGCATTCAGCAAGAAGACTAAAAACCCAGTGCTTGAGCACACATATTTATACCCCCCCAGAATAGACAGGACAATAGAGAAGTTTCTTGCTTATGCCATTTGTTCCCAGGGGGGAAGCATCTGTTACAGAGCGTTTAACAGGCTGGTTCAAATAGACTCATCCCAGCCTCTAACAACTGGGGGTCTCTGCCCTCCCACCCCATGCAATCATCCTAACAGTTGTTCATAATATACATTTTGTTGCTTGAAGTCTCTGCGGTCCATAAGTTGAGAATGCATGATGCGATCTCCACACCAGTAATACCGGAATTCTGTTGAAAGAGTACGCATCAATACGAAACCAAACACGGCTTTCTTAGCATGTATAAAACCTTAGTTATCAAATATCTTTATTTCACAGCATTTATACTAACTGAACAAACTTTAATCTTATACCTTAAAGCTTATTAAACCTTTTATGTGGATATGTAATGTGTGAGTATGTGGGGTTTGATATAAAGATGCTAGTTAACTTGGGCAGATGCGTGCGCATGAAGCTAATAAAACAGTGTTTTCACACAAGGTCTTATGCATTCGCTAATATGCGACTAGTTACGAGCGCAATTGTGTGTATTAATTAGGGATGTGCAGGCTCGGTTTTACTCGGATCTCAAAACGGCATTTTATTGGCTATCGCCTATCATGTGTTTTGGATAGCCAATATAATAAATCCGAATTTGCGGTAAAGTGGCGATAAGAACCGAGTAAATCCGAGTAAATCCGAGCCTGCACATCCCTAGTATTAATGTGTGTATGAGGAATGGTGCACTTAAATCTCACTTACTAAGTGAACACCTAGCAGTGTTGAATGCTGAGCCTTATAGTAGTTCCACATGCCCCTTCTCTCAGCAGCCCCACCTTTTCCCAGGCTCAAAAGAAAAGGCCCTTTATTCTACCAGACTCTTGTGTGAATGCAAATTAGCCCAGCTACATGACCCAGACCTAAGATAACACTCTTGGCTTTGAAGTTATTTCATTGCAGGAAGCCTGCTAAGGTAAGGTGTGTATTCTAGCTGGGCCACCTGGAGTGAGAGCAGACGTTATCCAGGAAGCTTATCTACACAAGCTAGTTGTCACGTGGCCATTTGCTCTGTTTAGCTAATGCAATCCAATTTTGACATACTGTAAAGCCATTTCTGAAATATATCCTTTATAATACGTAAAGTCATGAAATGGGCTTTTGGTGAATCGCCGTAACTTATGGCGATGGTCACAGATGCATTCGCATGATGCTAATAGTATTATCGCCACATGTACTAAAGTGTGAGTTTATCTAAAATGGCGCTTAGGTGGCCATTCGCAAAATGGCGTCTTGCGGCAATTCGCAAAATGGCGTCTTGCGGCCAGTCGCAAGATGGTGTCGCTGCGATTCAATTTTAAACTGATCTTGTCTCAGCCAATAATCCAGTTTCGACACTATATTGGAGAAGCACAGTTGGATGCCAGTCTCCTAATCTCCAGAGTCTCTGCTGCGTCTGTCTCTTCTCACCGTACCCTGTGGCTATGCTCATGGAAGGCAGTAAAGGATTCCAAGAAAACCCTAGAAGGGTTACCCTACAATGGGGAGATCTTGTTTGGCCCAGACCTGGACAAGATTGTAACCACGGTGGCAGCTTTGAAAACGGCATTTCTGCCTTCAGCTGCTTCTACTACATCTTTTAAGTCCTTTCGTCCTCAGGGAAAGCCTAAAGGCCAGTCCTTTCCTAGGCAGTCGGCCTCAACAAGGATCGCCAAACCCAGGATCAAGCAGACCAGGAACACCAGACGCCCTTCTTCAAAACTCAAGGATAAACCCTTAGCCTGACGGGCTGGGCCTCACTCTGGGGGATCCCAGAGTGGGTAGCCGACATCTTCAGTACGTCCAGTGCTGGTGTCAAGCCACCACGGATGCTTTGGTAAGAGAAGTGGTCTCTCACGGGTGTGCCCTCTCATTTCTTAGATGGCATCTCCACCCATTTTTCTACACAGGTCTTCCTTCAGACCCGAACAAGGCCTTACATATCCAGAAAGACATACGATCCTTGCTGCAAGCAGGGGTAATTGTGTCAGTCCCGCTATCTCCGTGACGAACTGGTTATTATTCTACTCTTTCTGGTTCAGAAACCGAATGGGGCTCATCGGCCTATCCTCAGCCTCAAATCCCTAAACAAATCCATAAGGGTACCAAGGTTCAGGATGGAAACCCTACAGTCCATCATCCTAGCTATGGAGCCTGGAGACTTTGTGATATCTCTGGATATTCATGACGCGTACCTACATGTACCTATAGAGCCCTCTCTTCAGCGGTATCTCTGGTTTGCTATACTACAGCAACACTTCCAATTTCAGGCCCTGCCCTTTAGACTGTCCACAGCTCTATGAGTGTTTACCAAAATTATGGCTTTCATGGCGGCCCACCTGCGTGGTCAAGTTGTCCGACTGCTACCATATCTGGACAACCTCCTGCTCTTAGCAGGATCCCCAGAGGTGCTTTAAAGCCATCTACAGTTAACCATTGTTTTCCTTCATGGATGGTTGATCATCTAGACAAAGTCCTCCCTGATTCCTTCACAGAGAATGATTCATCTGGGAGCCCTACTGGATTCTCAGGATCACAGAATCTTTCTGACATCAGGCAAGATCTCCACACTTCAACTACGAGTGAGCAGGTGTCTCCACAGTCGCCGAGTGTCGATCCACTCAGCAATGCAGGTTCTGGGATCCATGGTGTCCACCTTCGACATGGTGGAATATGCTCAATTCCATTCAAGGCCTTTACAAAAAGGATCTTTCCTGGTGGAACAGGTTACCCCATTGGATCAAAGCTCAAACGATGGTGCTCTCGCCTGTCTCTATCTTGTTGCCTACAGACATCTCATCTGACCAAGGGTCGCCCCTTTTGGAACCTGGACTGGGTAATCCTAACAATGGATTCCAGTCTCCGGGGCTGGGGGTGCAGTAACCAGTCCACACTGCTTTCATGGCCGTTTGACAGCTGTTGAATCGACCCTGCCATGTGGCTTACGTCAATCATCAAGGAGGCACTCTTAAGTCGGGCAGCAATGACAGAAGTGTCACGCATTCTGACATAGGCCGTGGGTCACCTCCCGGCCATCTCTGCAGTGTTCATTCCGGGAGTTCTCAATGTGCGTCCCGGGGAATGGTCTCTTCACCGAGAGGTGTTTCAACTCCTAGCGAACATAGGTGGACCTCATGGCCTCCCGACACAACAAACTGCCAGTGTACGGTTCTAGAACAAGAGATGCAGAGACGACCTTTGTAGGCGCATTGTCAGTGAAGTGGACCTTCCAGTTTGCGTACCTATTCCCCCCCAGTCTCCCTTCTTCCTCGAGTTCTTCGGAAGTTTAAACAAGACGGTGGCACTGTCCTACTGGTGGCTCCAGCATGGCCCAGACGTCATTCATACTCAGATCTTCGGAGTCTCTCCATCGACACTTTGTTCCTGCTGCCTCAAACGACCGGACCTGTTGCCTCAAGGTCCTTGCCTTTGCTCGGACTTGGATCATCTCTTTGATGGTGTGGCTCTTGAGACATCCCTCCTGAGGTCCAAAGGGTTCTCCAGCTCTGTAGTCAAACTATGTTAAGAGCGTGGAAGCCAGCCTCTGCTCGGATCTACAACAGAATGTGGCATTCATATTTCCAATGGTGTCGTCCCAGAAAATATGACCCCCAGATGTTTAGAGTTTTGAGAGTCCCGGCCTTCCTTCAAGCTGGTTTGGACCTTGGACTCCGGCTGGCCTCACTGAAGGTGCATGTCTCTGCTCTGTCAGTGTGGTACTGATGAAGACTTGCTCCGCTACCGGATTCTACACCTTCTTCCAGGGTGTCCTCCAGATTTATCCTCCCTTTGTTCCCCCAGTGGCTCTTTGGGATTTGGTGGTTTTTCTTCAGGCCCGCAAGGGTCCTCCATTTTAACCAATAGATTTGACAGACCTTAAGTTGTTAACAGCGAAGCCTCTTTTGCCAGGAGAGAGTCAGAGTTGGGGTGCTCTCCTGTCGCTCCCCCTCCCTGATATTTCACCAGGACAGGGCTGTGCTTTGTACTCGCCCCAAGTTCCTTCCTAAAGTTGTTTCTAGTTTCTACATTAATGAGGAAATTATAGTTCCGACCTTTTAATCACCAGACCTCTCGGCAGGTGAGGCCTCCTTGGATGTGGTACGCGCCCTCAGGATTTATGTGGAACGTACCTGTTCCCTTCGCAAATCAGACTCCTTATTTGTACTCTATGGGTTTCACAAGAAGGGATTGCCAGCCAATAAGCAAACATTAGCTAGATGGCTTCTTATGACTATCTCGGAGGCTTACACGCAGATTGGCCTGCCTGTTCCGGCTTCTGTTACTGCTCATTCTACTCTGTATGTGGGTCCCTCGTGGGCAGCTCACCGTGGATGTTCAGCTGTGTAAGGCGGCCATGTGGTCTTCTGTCCAGACCTTTCTAAGGTTCTATGCCTTTGATAACTTTGCCTCTCAGGATGCTTCCTATGGACGACTGGTTCTCCTCTCAGCGCAGGAGCGTCCCCACCCTTAAAAGGACTGCTTTGGGACATCCCCGAGGTCTCCCTGTGGAGCCTATAGACTCTGAAGAAGAAAATGAGTTATGGTAAGAACTTACCTTTGTTAACTCTCTTTCTTCGAAGTCCATAGGGTCCACAGGGCACCCGCCCTGGAGCACTTGGCTTCATATGGGCTATGTTGCTGGTCACCGGTTTTCCGTCTCCTCCTTTGTGAGAATGTGATTCTTGAGTGTACCAGTCTTCCTTCTCTCTTATCCTCCTCCGGCCTTTGGCTTATTACGAACTGAGGTGCCTCTGGCTCAGGGGAGGGGTATAGGGAGAGTGGACCCAGTGCATCCTGGGAGCTGAAAGCTTTAACTGCGTGGTGCCCGGATTCAGTTCCATCACTTACACCCCCAAGGTCTCCCTGTGGACCTTATGGACTTCGAAGAAAGAGAGTTAACAAAGGTAAGTTCTTACCATAACTCTCATTATTTAAAGTGACTATTAGTTTAAAGGTGAAAACAACCTGGTTGTGCCTTGAAACTAATTGCCACTTTGAATCTCTAACCTGTATCATGCCCTGACCAGCCATCTATTTTATTTGGGCCATGGTGTGATCTTTAGGAGAATTTGCTTGAAAGATAAGCAACTGTGTTCAGTGTTCTGTATTTGTAAATAATTCTCAATGTGGAATTATGATCTTAAATTTTTTGTTAAAGTCCTAAAAAAAACGTTTCAAGACTGTTAAGCACTAATGGTTGCTTTTCTGAGATCATTGCAGATTCTTACTTCTTGGCATGGTACTACCACAGACCTGAAATTCTCCAAAGGTTCTATTTTTATATAGAACTAGTAGCACTTCCTAATGCTAAAGTAATGAGGTACATTTGATTAGCAGAACCGCTATCTAATTAACTAATTTATTACTATAGAAGTACAAAGGGAGGTATCCAAATAACCCCCGAACATTGTTGGGGCGCTAATGGAACCCGATTATACAATTATCCCCGACGTGCCGTCCGATGCCGGCACTCATCGTGGGGTTTTTTCGGGACACATGATGTGTCCCAAAACAAATCCACAAAAAGTTTTTTTTTTCTCTGTAAAGGTGAAAACACACAGGTCCGTGAGCTTATCTCAGATCCTACTGTATGTGTTTTCGCCGGAAATATCCTATTATTTCGCACAAAATAATAGGATAGGGAGGAAAAAAAATCATAGAAAAATCCCCGTGTTTTGCAGTTCGCTGCTAACTGGATGCCCCCCTAAGGCTATATTTACTTTAGATTAGATTTGTTGAATTTTAGTGAGCATTAGATGATCATTTCTTGATATGTAAATAAACAGATTTAAAAAGGGTACTTTATGAGACAAAATAGCAGTCACAAGTAAATGAAAACAAAAAAAGGTTTTGCTACAAATAAAATAACCCGCATATTATACGGAGTAAGTCTTGGCAACAAATTAAGAACAATACTGATATCTCACTTTATGATTGTATGGCCCAGATGAGTGTCTAATTTAGCTGTGATTTTTCCTCATCTTCGGTATGAAAATGGAACACAACTTTTTTTTTTTTTTTTTTTTTTTTTTAATCCTTTTTTATTTTCCTTATGTTTTGAAGGCCTCTAACAAAATTAAATTGCAGGATGATTTTGTAGTTCAGTGTGACATAAATAAGTCTGTAAAATGTAATTTTCTTGTTATGACATGGAGCATGACTGTATTATTATTAGGGTTCTAATTCGGATTAGGATTTGGTTCTAATTCGTCGTTTGGATTTGGATTTTCCAAACTGCGGAGACTGGATTTGGAGATGGATTTGGATTTTTTTTTAACAAAAATTGACAAAAAAAGCTAAAATCACATAAATTGGTCTTTTTTTTCTTCCTAAAGTATTATTAACCTCAATAACATTAATTTCTAGTCAATATAGAACACCTCACAGCTTATAATATTGTTTTCAACATTATTGGCCAAAGGTTGCAGTGAGCTGACTGGTCACTAAGCGACAGAGCAGCGACACAGACACCACAGTTTAAAGCACATCTATGACACATTGCCACACAGCAGTGGCAGAAATGAAAAGTAGTGCACCCACTCAGTGGGGTACGGCCAGCAGAATCACAGTACTTGTTTACAAAGTGGGCTACGGCCCAAAGAGTAAGCGCACAATCTTATTCACATTACACCGCACATAGTGCCCCTGATTCACATTACGCCATAAAGTAGTGTTTCTTATTTATGTTACGCCCCACAGTAGTGCCCCTTTTACACAATGCCCACAGTAGTGACCCTTTTACACAATACCCACAGTAATGACCCTTCTACACAAAGCCCACAGTAGCAATGCCCCTTATACAGTACCCACAGTAGAAGTGTCACTTATACAATGCCCACAGCAATGCCCCCAGCGGTGGTGTCCCTTACACAATGCCCCCAGCGGTGGTGTCCCTTACACAGTGCCTCCAACAGTGGTGTCCCTTACACAATGCTCCCAGCAGTGGTGCCCCCTATGCAGTCCCCTTAGTAGTAGGCCCCCCTATGCAGTGCCCCCAGTAGTATGCCCCCCCAGTAGTATGCCCCCATAAGCAGGCCCCCAGTAGTATGCCGCTCCGATAGTATGCCCCACATTAGCTGGCCCCCAGTAGTATGCCCCCCCCCAGTAGTATGCCCCCATAAGCAGCCCCCTCCCAGTAGTATGCCCCCATAAGCAGGCCACCAGTAGTATGCCCCCCAGCAGTATGCCCCCATAAGCAGGCCCCCAGTAGTATGCCCCCCCAGTAGTATGCCCCCAGTCTGTGTGACTCTCATTGGCTGCTGTAACAAACACACAGCTGCCGCTGGCGGCTGTGTGTTTGTTCTGTGTAGGGCAGACCGCTATCACAGCGGTCTGCCCTACACTCGAGGAGCCCTGATGTCGGATTCTCTAGCGAGAATCCGAAATCAGGCGCCGCCGTTCGGCCCCGAACGGGGATCAGAGTCAGGCGGGGAACACCCGAACCCAGTTCGGGTGTTCCCCGCCTGACTCGGATCCCCTATGTTCGGACTCCACAGAACCGCTCATGTCTAATTATTAGACTATAATATTTAACAGTTCCAGAATTTGTTATCCCTGTTATACAATGTCTTTAAGTCGAGCAAACCCATTTACATAAGTAGGCAGCATTGTCCATTATGTGCTTGGGCAATTGCATTGTAAGCAATTGATGCTGGTTTTTTGTTCAGTAAGTGTGATTAATGCAGGGAAACTGTGACACTGGGATTTGTCATCATGCACAATCTCTGAGAGAGCCTAAGAACTTCTTTCCATGGAATAACGCTAAGCAAGTCCAAAAATCTGCAAAACAGGACAAATTCTGTTTTGTGGCCACAGTGATTTGATGCAAACTGACGGCTCTTACAAGCATAAAATCTATATTTTGCTCTTGTAATGTGAAATAGCAGTAATCCAGGCATCTCTGTATTTAACCATTTCACCAACACATTTGTACTTGTTTGAACTCACTGACATTTCATTTTACCTGTATTTTACTTTATTTATTTCCACTGACCCTTTAATTTTTGCTTGTGCTTGCTTTCACCCTAATCAGCACATTAGTAACGTTTTAATAGGTTGGTAAGTGGAAGATTCGTATTAATCAGATGCACATTACACCTCATTAGCTGAGTTAAACACTCAGTTAATTTCCTAATTACCCTGTGACAGTAACAAAGCAGCCTGCTTTTCTATATCTTGCTCTCCTTGCTCAGGCTCCCACTCCCTGTTTGTATGCTTGCTTGGAGCCAACAGTCTATCTGCGCAGCTCCATCTTACCAGCTTTGGGTAGTGCTACACTATAATGCGGCAGTCACTTGCAAGTTTGGCTTTCCTTTAAATACGAGAGTATCTCCGGTGCTGAGAGGGATATTTTATGGATCAAAACTTTGTTGTGACACTTGAGCTACGTAAATCTAGGACCTCATTCAGAATCTCTCGCAAGATGCGATCGCTCGCTGGCAAAAAGGGGCCGGATATTGTAATGAAGTGCTCGCACTGCGTCTCGTAAGGACGCCCACCATGTTTTAGCGAGCTACGGCAAAGTGCGCTTGCAAGTGTTTAAAGACGCCCTCTTGCCACTCGCAACAGACGTCATCTCCAGGAATTGAAGGATTAATCGGGGCCATCGGAGCTGCTCGCAACCCTTGGGGTTGCCTTAGCCTGCCGCAAGCACTGCGATCAGTGCTGGCTGAAATACATTCAGGTGACGTGTACCATGACGCTACTTTGTAAATTATGCACGCCCTTTACATGGCGTTTTGTTGGCTTGACACGCCTGCGTTCACACAACCACTCCCCCGCTCACAAGCACCTTCCCCTGTTACCACCCACAAATGGCCTCTCCTGTCAATCAACTATCGGGAGTCACTTCCTGCTCGCAAGCCGTACAAGCAACGGATTTTGTGATCGCAAGGACTCGTACGCACATGCGCACAACAAAGTGCACGCATGCGTGGTCTATTAACATCGGCCGCGTACGAGCGAGCGGCCGCTTGCGAGAGACTCTGAATGAGGTCCCTAGTCCCTTATCTCCATAAATAGAAGCCAAGCAATATAGGACTGTTAAAGGTAGTATCGGTACTTAAGATAAGATATACTGTATAAGTGGTCAAACAAACTTTTACCTAAACATGAAATATGGACTGCAATTGGCAAATGAGGGATGACCCAACAAAAATTTATTAACAATAATCAAATGATTTATTATAAAAATAACAATAATTTTCACTATTATAGACCACAATGGTTAGAAGAATTAAATAAAAATACAAATATTTTTTTAAATAATTTAAAAACACTGTATCAAGTTAAAAATCAGGCATAAGAATAATGCATTATAAAAATAATATTCTCACTTAAAACTGCAGCACATTTCACAGCACCTGCCCGCTTCCTCGGGCAGTGTTAAATATATCATTAATTCTATAAAACAGAGGTTCCCAAACTCTGCCATTGCAGTCCAGGTTTTAAGGATATCCATGCTTCAGTTCAGATGGTTAAATCAAATTGACTGTGGTACTAATTAAGTACTCTGCTCAAGCATTGATATCCTTAAAACGTGGACTGTAATGGCAAAGTTTGAGAACCTCTGCTATAAAGTACCCATCTCAACACCGTGGACTCTAGTTTTTAATTCTGTTTCCTTTGTGTTAAATTGGGAAACACACTAAATCTCCTTAGGCCGCAGAGGTTAGGCTGGGTACACATTAACCACTTGCCTGGCACGGTCGTATCAGATAAGACCATACCAGACTGGGCATTCCCTGACATGGTCGTATCTGATACGACCAGTCAGAAACGCCCAGTGCGTAGCTTGCTGGAAGTTAATTTCGAGCAGCCGCCCACCTCATAGGGAGCTGCTGGTCCCCCTACAACTGCGGCTCCCCCTCCTTTGTATCCCGATCACTGCTGGCCACAGTGATTGGGCACTCGCAGCACCCCCCTCCCAGCGAACTTCCATAGAAGCAGCAGCCACGGCTCATGTAACCGCTGCTGTGACCCGATCACTGTGGCCAGCAGTGATCGGGAAGCCGGCCCCACCCCCATCAGTAAGAAGCAGTAGCAGTCGCTCTGGTAGCCACCGCTGCTGCTTTGTATCTGGGCCGCCAGCGGGACACCCTCCCTCTGCGGCTCCGGAACTACAGTGATCACAATAGTGATCACTGCGCAGAAGAAGCAGCAGCTCTGATAGCCGCGGCTGTTACTATGTAACCTGGAGCCCCCGCCCACTCCCTCCGGCCTCAGCTCCGCCTCCCGATGTGTCCTGATCATTGCTGGCCACAGTGATCGGTCAAAACATATATAGTATAAGTATGTGTGTGTGTGTGTGTGTGTATATATATATGTATGTATATATATATATATATATATGTGCGTGCGTGCGCGCACACACACACACACACACACACATATATATACAGTACCAGTCAAAAGTTTAAATTATCTTCAACATAGTAGATTAATGCTGAAGACATCAAAACTATGAAAGAACACATATGAGTGCAAAGCTGTCATCAAAGCAAAATGGGGCTACTTTGAGGAATCTAAAATATAAAACATATTTTGATTTGTTTAACACTTTTTTGTTTACAACATAATTCCCTATGTGTTCTTTCATAGTTTCATAGTTTTGATGTCTGCAGTATTAATCTACTATGTTGAAAATAATTTCAATAAACAAAAAACATTGAATGAGAAGGTGCTTCCAAACATTTAACTGGCACGGCGTGTGTGTGTGTTTTGTGTATATGTATGTGTGTATGTATATATATATATATATATGTATGTATGTGTATATATATATAATATATATATATATATATATATAAAAGATGGATGGGTACAGTGCAAAAGGTTATTAAAGTGGAGTGTGTTTAAGTGTATAACTTAATAATCAATAAAGTATGGCAACAAATCCCAATATTTGTGGGTGTCGGCTCAAAGTCAAGAATTACAATACTGGTAAAAATATTAAAATAAACATAGAAAATGGGTTGACTGTAGGGCGACAAAGTTGCTAAGAAGTGCAAAATCGTTATTTTGGGGTGCAAACGTGGGGAAATGACCCAGAACCCTGGCACAGTCCCCCAAAGGACAAATCTGGCAAAAAAAGAAAAACTAAGAACACCTCAAAAAAGTACTTTAATTTTTGGGGTGAAAAAGTGGGGGGACAGGCATATAAACTAGCGAAATACACTTCTTGGTGGTCTGCAAGGATGGGTCAGGTGTTTTTCGGATTGCAGGTGCGTTTTTGAAATTTTTTTCAAAGTTCACTTTACAAACATTAAAACATGCTAGCACCCATTTTCAAGTACCCCAAATTTGACTGGACTACTTATTTTCACCCAAAAATACTGCTCTGTGTCTTCACCACTTTTGCAAAGACGCTAATGAGAAGCAATTTAAACTACTTAATTACCCCAAACACTTTTATTAGGAGTATTCGTACCCTTCTAAATTGATTCCCTATGTTAATGCCTCTTTATCTTTCAGGGTCCATAGGGTATCCACAGGATACCTTGGGGTATAGGTGATGACGACAGGCATCGGGCGCCATAGAGTTAAGTTTTCAGCCTCCCAGGATGCACTAGGGTCCCCCTCCTATACCCCGCCCACGAGCCAAGGCATCTCCGTTTCGTTGGTGCCCGGCTCGGAGTCGGATGCACCTGTTTAGAAGGGGGCTAAGGATAGCCCCTGAAGTTTTCTACAAGGCAGCTGTGGCTGCACATCTGGAGGTACAGCATGGACAGTCATTCTTGACGTCCATGCTGTCTTCCCTACACCCCCGCCGGTACCAGAATGCCGGTACTGATGCGGGGATGCTGGTAGGCATCTGGGGTCACAGCTAGCGGTGACCCCAGATGTTTGGGACCATGGCCGGATTTAAGGGGGACAGCAGGTAAGCAGCGGGGTCCCGCGGTGGGTCCCCGTTGGAACATGGTCCGGAGTCCCCAGGCAGGGGGCTCCCTGGGGACTGGCTGCAGCGTGGTCCACTACCCCCCTGGGACAGCAGATCGCAGCTGAGTGGTAGCGCTGCGGCGTCCCAGGGGTTAATTGCATGCCAGGGGAGCGCGCCTTCCCTGTACACAGCCGGCGCCTCCCCTGCTGCACACAGCCCTCTCTGCACCTGCCGATTGGCCCTGTGGCAGCGCTCCTCCCCCAGGCCGGCCTCCTCTCTGCTCCTCGGTGGCCATCTTTATGGAAGCATGGTGAACGCTGCTGAAAGCTGCTGATCGGTGGCATCGTGGTCTGGGTCCCCTGGCATACCTTTCCTCCGTTGGAACAGGTCTGTGTATGCAGCGCTGTGTCCTACCAGGCCCTGTGTCTGCGTAGTTGAGGATCAGCGCTGATAGTGCAGGGATTGATTTCTTTGCATTGTATGTGACTGCTGCTAGCGTCTGCTGCCTGTAATTTCACTTTCTACTGTCAGCCTTTTCACTGTCCCTGCTCTTCTTCTGCTAAAGCCTTTGCGGTGCGGTGATTGCAGGGTGGTTCTCCCACTATACTAACGAGTATCAGTGAGAGGGGTCACATACTTGCCATCATGTCTGAGAGTGATTTTCCTCTCCAGCTTCTGTGTACTACGTGTAAGGTACCTATAGTGGAGGGGGAGGGTAGCGCGGAGGGGCTATGTCGGCAGTGTTATTTATTGACGCGGCCAATTACTGTCACGGCTCCGGTACAGGAACCGCCCTGGGCTTGTTTCGCTAAAGCGCTTACAACCCTAATGGGCCAGTTAGCTCCGCAACCTGCGTTCCCTCAGATGGGATTGTCCCAGCAGTCAGTGGTGTCGTCACCCATGCAGGGGTTCCCGAGACAACAGATGGTACCCCACAGTCTCCCTATTTCCCCTCCTCAGGTCTCTCAGGAGCCTGCGTGGGTTAATTCTCTGACAAGTTCTGTGCAGCATTTGTCAGACGTGTTACGAGAGGAGTCTGTGTTGCAGCCTCACAAGCGGCCGGTGGCGTCTCTGTCCACTCCTTATGAGGATGGCGAGGGGACGACCGATGATGGGGAGATTCTGGATCTTTCGGACCAAGAACCTCTCCGTACTAAAGAGTCGGACGCGAAGTCTAAGGTTTATATACCTGGCCTTATTCGTGCAGTCCGCACAGCTTTAGTTATTGAGGATGATGAACCTCCGGTATCAAAATCCAAATATGCCTTTTTCAAGGATGTTAAGGGTGACGCCACTTTCCTCTTTCGGGTCAATTGGTGGACCACTTAGAGGAAGCGTGGAAACATCCTGGCAAACAGTATCAGCCTCAAAAATGTTTAGCAGTGGCTTATCCGTTTGCGGACAATTATTTTGCTAAGTGGGAATCCCCGCCACAGGTGGATTCTCATGTGACACACCTGGTCCGAAGTGCCACGTTGCCCATGCCCTCCATGTCCTCCTTAAAGGATGCCACGGACCGTAAGGTGGAAATCTGCCTGAAGTCCGTTTATTCCCTCGCGGGGAGGGGGGGGCAGCCAGGCCGGTTATGGCCATTTGTTGGATAGCCAGAGCTATGGAGCGCTGGGCTGATAGTTTGGAGGCGTCTTTCGATTCCGACTGTTTGGCTGAACAGACCGAGTTGATAGGCAATCTCCGGGATTCGGCCACTTACATTAATGAAGCGGCTTTAGATATCAGTACCCTGACTTCTTGGGTTTCTTCGGCAGCTGTGGCGGCTCGTTGCACCTTATGGTTGTGATCTTGCAAGGCGGACGCTGATTCCAAAAAGGGTTTGGAAGCTTTGCCTTTTAATGGAGAAGTCCTATTTGGTCCGGATCTGGACAAAATTGTAGCCACGCTGGCGGCAGCCAAATCGGCATGTCTCCCATCTGCTGCAGTTCCTTCCAGTTCAGGTACGTCGTCCTTTCGGCCTTACAGGGCAAAGGGTAGGCCTAAAGCACAGTCCTTTCCCCGACAGGCTGGCCCCAAGAAATCGGCCAAGCCCCGGAAGCAGGCCTGGAGTACCAGACGTCCGGCCCCTAAGTCCGATGACAAACCTGACGGTCCGGGTATCCCTTTGGGGGATCCCAGAGTGGGAGACCGCCTGCTACGGTTCGCCCAGTGTTGGTCGGTAACCACGACAGACAGTTGGGTTCACGAGGTGGTTTCTCACGGGTATGCCCTCTCCTTTCGGCACAGGCCCCCATCCCGATTCTTCACCATGGGTCTTCCATCAGACCGGAACAAAGCCACGGAACTGCAGAAGGTTTTGCACACTATGCTCCAGGCTGGAGTTATAGTGCCTGTTCCTTTCTCCCAGAGGGGCCTGGGTTTCTATTCCAATCTGTTTTTGGTGCAGAAACCCAATGGGTCGTACCGTCCGATCCTTAACCTCAAAGCACTCAACAAGTCCTTGCGGGTGCCGAGGTTTCGGATGGAGACCCTACGGTCCATCATTCTGGCGCTGGAACCTGGGGATTACATGGTGTCGTTGGACATACAGGACGCTTACCTGCATGACCCTATTCTTTCGCGCCATCAACAATTCCTCAGGTTTGCAATCCGCAACGATCACTTCCAGTTCCGGGCGTTACCTTTTGGCCTGGCGACAGCACCACGTGTGTTCACCAAGGTTATGGCGGTCATGGCGGCTTCCCTGCGGCTGTCGGGAGTCCGTATGTTGCCGTACCTAAACGACCTTCTGTTGGTGGCAGGATCTCCGGAGCTCCTTCTACACCATTTGGACCTGACGATTGCAGTACTGCAACGGCATGGCTGGTTGATAAACTGGCAAAAGTCCACCCTGATCCCGTCTCAGAAGATTCTGCACCTCGGAGCCTTGTTGGACTCCAGTCAGCAGAGGATCTTTGTGACGGGGAAAAGATCTCTGCCTTGCAGTTGAGGGTGCGCAGTTGTCTGCAGAGTCGCAGTGTGTCTCTTCACTCGGAAATGAGGTTACTGGGCTCCATGGTGTCCGTATTCGACATGGTGGAATATGCCCAGTTTCACTCCAGACCTCTGCAGCAATTGATCCTGTCCAAATGGAATGGACTGCCTCAGAGTCTCAAGTCCCAGACGATGGTGCTCACTCCGGAGGTGCCTGTCCCTTGCCTGGTGGTTGCAGACGACCCATCTCAAGAAGGGTCGTCCGTTTTGGGTGGCGAACTGGGTCCTATTGACGACGGACGCCAGTCTTCGGGGCTGGGGAGCGGTCTCGGGTCCACACTTGTTCCAGGGCAGATGGACTGAGGCGGAAAAGGAGCTTCCGATAAACATCTTGGAACTCCGCGCCGTTTTCAATGCTCTCCAGCAGTCCCATCGGGTTCTCCAGGGTCATCCCGTGCAGGTCCAGTCGGACAACGCCACCACCGTGGCCTACATAAATCGGCAAGGAGGAACCCGAAGTCTTCACCCGGACCTGACTCGGCTGTCTTTGACGGCGTGGCTGTTGAGACGGCCATGTTAAGATCCAGGGGGTTTTCCAGCTCTGTAGTACGTACTATGCTGAGAGCTCGGAAACCATCTTCTGCAAGACTATACCATCGTGTGTGGCATACGTTCTTCCAATGGTGTCGACCGAGAGGTTATGCACCTCGGGAGTTCCTAGATAGTAAATAGTGAGTAAGCGCTCACTCACTTGTAACCTGAGATGGCAGCAGGAGCTGAAGAGGAACCTTATCTCTTTTGTTAATAGAATTGCAGTAGAAATAGCCCGCGCTCAATCACAGGTGATAGTATTCTATAGTTGATAATGTCGCAATGAATACAATAAACAGTAAATCTACTATACAAGACAATTTACTTGTTGAGTGAAACTTAATGTTACAGATGTATGATACAAAGTATGTCAATACATGTACACATATAGACATATAAGACAGAGACAAGACAAACTAAGACACCAGTAAGAACAAGATCTAAATAAAGAAAAAATCAATAATGTATATAGAGGGGATGGAAAATATATAACTACAAGTACTCTGATTGGCAAACAGAAGAAAATTTTGGGATATGAAAAACAAAAAAATATTATATATAAAGAAAAAGAAAAAAGTGCTTTGAGTTCCACAAAACCCGTTTAGTTATTGTGGGTTTGTTAAATGCATCTATCGAATGCACTGATGGGTGTGAGATGTTGTGGTACAAATCTGGAAAATGCAACCACTTGTTCAATATGGGTCACTGATGCAATGATAGTCACTTGCAGTTTAGTATGTCCCAAATCTATAAAATGCAACCACTTGTTCAATATGGGTCACTGATGCAATGATAGTCACTTCCAGTTTAGTATGTCCCAATGGTGAGCAGGGCCTCGAGGTGCGGCGTCCCGTGACCCCAGGTACCCTACTTACCCACAGTAGTCTTCTGGAGCGCAGTGTCCTCACCTTCTTCACTTGTCTTCGTCCGGAGCCCTGAGAATTGAAGTGGGGGTTGGGTGCTGGGCAGATCGTCCTGGCTTCTTCCTAGGTTCCGTATCCCGGAGTGCACAGACGTGTGTCTCTCCGGCTTGGTTCCTTGGTAGCCTCGCTGTTCAACTCCGTGGCCGCGATACTTCCGGGTATGCGTCTCGCGGTATTGGAAGCAGTAGTCTGACTACACTGCTTCCAATACCGCGAGACCCATACCCGGAAGTATCGCGGTCACGGAGTTGAACAGCAAGGCTACCAAGGAACCAAGCCGGAGAGACACACGGAACATGTTTTTGTTAACTTGAATACCATTTCATTATGCATGTGGAATCATATTATCCTCAAAAAAGTGTGTTTAATATCTTAGCTAAATTTGTAGACATGTTGTTAATATTTTCCTGTTATATGAGACATTATATGCTATTTGCCTATGTTTATGTTAATCGCACAGTACTGTAATGCAGACTGCGCTAGCTTGTTTATAAGTCACCATGGTGATGGCACTTGCTTAGTAGAGTCATGTGACGCTGTGACGTCACTGGTCAGCGCCGCCGGGCGGGTGTGGGTCCCTGCTCCGGTGAGGCTGTTTAGTCACTCAAGTGAGCACTTATAAGGTAGGATGTTTTGTGTATATGTATGTATGTCCTGATGAAAATACCGCTGTTCTAGGTATTGAAACGTTGACTTTTCTCAGCCATGTCTATGGTGTGTTTATTTGCTTGGAGTGCCACATCACTGAGGGTCTTATGAACATTCGATATTCATGCAGGCAACCAGCTAAGTACCCTTTATATACAGGGAGTGCCGGATCCTATGCTATATATATATATATATATATATATATATATATATATATATATATATATATATATATATATATATATATAGCTTACCAGTCAGAGGATTTTTTACTCTATAACGTATTTGAACTTAAGGATTGGCATGAAAGAAAACACACTAAATAATCTGATCCTGATTTCAATAGAGGAACTAGATCCTACAGATTTTGATTATGAAAAAGCTGGTGACAACTGGACCTCTCAGAAGAATAGAAGAGTTAATATATAAAATGTTACTCTTTGGTTTAAATCAATAAAAGGTCAGGATTTCAGCATTTCATTATTGTGAAGGCCCCCACCAGGCTACTACTTGATGCCACCCGGCTGGCAAAATTTTCTGGGGAGAACACTGAAGTTAGTTCAGCTGACCGCTGCTCTACGTATTGTCTTGGTAATTTTAAATTGATACATTGTTAGATTTATTGTAACTAAGGTTAGAAGTATTTTCATGGACAGTCGTGCTAGTGGACAGCATTCAGTGAATGTTTCAGCCATTATGGTCTATTGTTGTTATTAGCCTTTGTGGCATTGCAGAATAAATATTGGTTATAAAGCAGCCTTTGTCCCTAAAATTGTCCATGTGTCTCTATGTAGTTTCTGACTCTCCACTGCATACTTTTAGTATACGCGTAAACAGTCACAGATCCAGATTGCCATTTCTGCAGCACATAGTATAAAAATACCAATCTAAAGACCAGTATTCTCGAGGAATTTTACTTTAAAGCCCGAAGATATCACATATGCATGTAATTGACTTTATAAGCGTGTAGTGTTCAAAATCAGCTGCCGCTATGCTTGGTTACCGCGTCTTTTCCATTTGTCACACTGAAGTATGGAGATATAATTATGGTGTCTTTCTAAGCCCGCTGTTCACTCCCTTGCTCCAGAGTTCTGTTTTCTGAGATACCAATGGTCAGACTTTAAACTGTCTGTGTTATACACTCAAGCCGAACATCTTACCAAAAAAGTGTTATTGATGTCTTTATTATGTGTTTCTATTATGTTTATTATTTAAACATTCCACTCTATGTACTTTACTTTTAAGAAGATGTAATATGGTAAGTAGAGTGTTGAATAGCACACAAGGTTAGGTTTGTTACATCTATAACCATATTATATTTGTATTAATGATTGGTTCCAAAGTAAAACCTATAATACATAGTCATTCAATAATTCAGCAATTTTGTTCATATTATACACCGCTTACTGTTCTAAATGGCCTATGAGACATTCAAGACATTTATAGACATTTACTTTTCACTTACATTATTATTATTAATGTTCCCTTACACTCCTTTACTGGCAGTATATCCCTTATGCCAGTCTCATTATGCAGAAAATGAAGACAGATTCTGCAGGCATTCTAGTCATTTAAGAATGAAGCTTTCCCTGCTACTGTAGTATTAGGGAGAACATACAATACTATGTAGAACATGAACAACAACACAAATTAAACACTATATACCGTACCTCTCAACTGTCCTGATTTTGGCATGTCCATCCCAATTTGACAGCTGTGTCACATTCTAGATAAAAATTGTCCCGCAGCTCATAAAGTTTGGATGTTTGCCCCGTTCACTGCCTCTGACCATATCTGGGTCCGCAAGCAATGAATAGCAGGTTTTTTAGGGATGGATACGGGGCACCTAAGGCCTCCAGCTTGGTCTTGTGACGCTTATGTGTGCCAAAGTTGTGAGGTATGCCATGTAGAAATATGGGCAAACTATAACCCAGGCTGCTGGTGCTTACAACTAAAATATATTTTCAGGCACTGAACTCCTTGTAGAAAGGAGACAGTAAGGAGATTACACCTGTATTTGTTAGTATTCCCAGATTGGTCAACTAAAAGGGAGAAAAACCAAATGCCCACTTTCATGTTGTGTGGGAATAAAATCTATTTTACAAAGTGTAAGTAGTAGTAGAGATGTTTGTGCTGTATAATTTCACACCTTTCTACTGGACCAATCTGTACTAGAATATATGGTTAACAGTTACTGATGCACATTGGTAGCTATGCTTCTTCTTTGAGCAATGAATTTTGACAGCAACAATACTGTACACGTACAGTATATGACATTCCTTTACCTCTTCCTCTACCGGTGGATTTAATCTCCCTTTGTTGAAATAAATGTTCAAACTCAGGAGCTTATGTAGAGTTGGAGCTATGCATTTTTTGTTAGTGTAAAATACACATTTCTGTGCTGCACGTGTTCACCAAAAAGACTTGCGCTTGCATCCTTATGCAGATTTGTTTGCATCTTGTTCCTATGATTCTCTATGCTTAGGTAAAAAGGGTAGGGAGGATCTTACAAGCTTAGGTCGAGTATTGGAAGAGGAAGGGAGAAGGGATCTGTAAATGGTGCACATAAATTAAAATCTCATCTTTATTATATTGTTAAAATGACTCATTTTATATGTATATCTTGGATCTGTGGTAGCACCCCCAACTGTTACTAGGATTGATGATCATTATTATTAGGGGAACCTCTCTCATACTATTTACTAATATTTTCCTGTGCAACAGTTTTTTTTCTTTTTCTATGTCAAGCTTAGGTCGAGCACAATGGGAGCAGAGTGTGGGGGTAACGGAGGTTTTTAGTGGAGCTGGATAGGACAACAGGGTGTGCAACTGTAGCATGCAGGGGGTGGAGCAGCTGAAAGATGAGGACGGGTGGCAACCCAAGGTGGCCTGGCACGTGCCCGGTCCGATATACTAGTATTGTATATGTCATTAACTTGGCTGCTGTACTATATGAAGTTACAGCCATGTTTGTTAATTTAACATTTGCATTCACACTGCCATAGTTGAGAATAGTCCCATTTGATTTCTAAAAGAGAGAACAGCATATGTTTGTATTTTACTTGTACTTTTATTTTGTATGTGTGTCTGTATTTATTTTTATTTCATATTGCAAATGTGAATTTTGCACCCAGACCAGACACTTTTGTTACAGTATTATGTGTACAAATTGGCTAATGTGATATCTACTACTAACATTTTCAAACTTCGCTATGCTTTTGTTACTCCTGACCTAAATCAATCACCTATGTCACTGTTGTCTCCTGGAATAAACCTAGCGCGTATGCTACCACAGTAAACTTGACATATACACTACTGGTTTCTCCCAGAATAAACCTGGAGCATATACAACTATTTTTCCGGAATAAACCAGGCCACATATGTTTCTGGTTCCTCTTGGAGTAAGACTGGTGTATATGGTACTGTTGCAGAGCTGGACGTAGCTACTGAGGCTCAGCATACGCATGGCATCGTTTTTTTTTTCCCAGACACACTTGCAATTTTTATATAAATTGTAAAAAGAAATTTATAAATTCCCTGGCGCTATGCAACAGGTAGTTAAATCATGATCACTGATATTACCGAACACAGTACCACATAGGATATTCAACTATTACTAGAAAGATTTTCAGTGCAACGCTAGTTGATCACCACACAAAAAATAAACTTATATGGATGGTATGTTTATATTTTCTTAAAATGTGTCCAATGCTATATGAACCTGTCAGTGTTTAATTGTCCATTACTGCCTGGCATATATTGTTTTTTCACAAAGGCCTGAGCATTCATTTTCTCTGTGTTAAATAATTCTCTCCTCTAACTAGGTGGTAGCCAATGCAGTGGCCGCTCTCTCTGAAATCAGCGAGTCTCACCCTAGTAGTAACCTGCTTGACCTGAATCCGCAAAACATCAACAAACTGCTGACTGCCCTGAACGAATGCACTGAGTGGGGTCAGATCTTTATTTTGGACTGTCTGTCAAACTACAATCCTAAGGATGAAAGGGAGGCACAAAGGTAAGGGCATCTTTTAATTGGGCTTACAATTCCTGAGCTTGGTCAACAGGTATATGTGCCGTTATACATTTCCAGTCTGTGTGGTTCTCCCAAGTATGCCTGGGTAACCCCATTTTTCCTTTGCACAGTATATGCGAGCGCGTCACTCCTCGTCTGTCACATGCCAACTCTGCTGTAGTCCTGTCTGCTGTTAAAGTCCTCATGAAGTTCCTGGAGCTGCTGCCCAAAGACTCTGACTATTACACCATGCTTCTTAAAAAGTTGGCACCTCCTTTGGTCACCCTGCTTTCCGGGGAGCCTGAAGTCCAATATGTGGCTCTAAGAAACATCAACCTTATTGTCCAAAAAAGGTAAATAAGAAAGAATATTTTATTTTGTGTCATTTTAGTAGTCCCTAATCCCAGTATATACATTTTATGATCTGAAATGTTTTAATTAGAATTTACATACATTGAAAATATGTCCGATGTTTGAGATTAGCTTGCAGATGTCTTGTGCAAAGCATAGTTTTCCGTTGTTAGCCATTGCGAACTAAAAGTTTCCATTCACATGGCAGCTCTGCTGGCATTTTAGGTAAGGAGCAAGTTGATAAGTGATTCCTGAAAGTATAATGCATATTTGTAGAGTAGTGAGGTAACATTTTGTAATTGTGAAAGTTTTCAGTGATGGAATGTATAAATGTCAGCGAAAGTAAAATAAAACAAACAAAACTCTTTTTAAGGAAAAAGGATATTGAAGTTCACCTTGGACTTTTATGACCAATAGCCATATGCTCTGTTATCGTCACAGAACTCCTAGGTAACTTCTAGGGGTAAATTTACTAAGGTGAGAGTTTTTAGAAGTGGAGATGTTGCCCATATCAACCAATCAGATTCTACTTAACATTTAACTAGCACATTCTAGAAGATAATAGCTAGAATCTTATTGGTTGGTATGGGCAACATCTCCACTTCTAAAAACTCACCTTAGTAAATTTACCCCCTAGTATCTTTACGTTCTATAATATGTTATTCCCATTATATTCACTTATTCCTAGTCAATTTCTTCAACCCCTGCCTTCTTTCAAGTGTGTTGCACATGCTCACTAACTTCATGTCAGCAAGCCAGCAGTGTCTGTCATTATGGCTCTTCTGGTTTCTGGACATGACACATTAGCAAGGATGCTACACTATTAGATAACTGATGTGTAAAATGTCATTAAAGAAATAAAAGGAAACACCTTGGTTTAAGTCATATCAACCATGCAAGTCAAGATCATATCTGATATTACTTCACTTCTGATAAGCGCCTCTAACTTTTATATGGAAATTTACCAAGTAGTGCATTTATGTAAGGCAACTTCTGTTTCATGCTTAACAATCCTTCAAGGAAAAAACATATTGGGCTTCTAGTATATGCATTTTTATTACTTGATTAATGTTTCTTTGTGTATTTGTTGATGATGTTCTGTTAATGATGGCAACAAATGTCTAGTCATTCCTAGTGATATTCCATGTGTTACCACGTCATTGATTTGCACTGTGGTAAATTGTCCATGACCAGTTAATTTACTCTTAAGTTTTGAACGATTTGAACGATTGAACGATTTTTGACTGCATTAAAATGAATGGAATCGTCCAAGTCTGACTGCAAACCCATCAGATGTCAGATATCGTTATCTGACAAACGGGAACGCGCATCGTTGATCGTCCATCGTTCAGGCATGTCAGATATGAACGATTTTCCTTCAGATATGAACGACTGAACGATTTTTAAATCGTTATCGTCCATATCTGAAGAAAAAATCTGATCGTGTGTATGCACCATTATCCTTGTGTTTCTAGCAAATTTTCAATTGTGGTGTTGTAGGTTAAGTAGAATGAAAATAATTGTTCTGTAAGCCATATAGAACTTCTCGTAATGTAATACACTGAGGTCTCTTCTCCATAAACAAGTCTTGGTGACCATTAACAGCAGTTACACTGCTACCGATGTGTTTTCTTTTAACAGACAAGGGGTAGATGTACTAAGTCTTGTAGAGAGATAAAGTACCAACAAATCAGCCCCCAAAGCTGGATACACACTAAGCGATATTTAGTTCCGACACAGGTCAGAAGGATATATTGACCACATCGCTCAGTGTCCGCACTATTGCGCGTTCGTGTGAGTCATTGGTAGCATCTGATCTGCTGTGTATGGCTAAAACCAAAGCTCTGGTTGTGGGGAGGGGGGGGGATCAGATCATGCAGTGTGCACAGACCACCAGATATATTATGCCGTCGGTCTGCCGTCTCTTTATCTTTCCACTTTATCTCTTTCCAAAGCTTAGCACATCTACCCCAAGAACTTTTGTTTTGCCAGACTTATTTTGAGAAGTTCTTGCCCTATGTTGTCACTCACCTGACAAGCTGCAATACATAGTGCATCCACTGGGTGTATTGTTGTCGATCTCTAATCCGTGGCAGTACTTGCCACTCCTCCTACGTGTGTCACTCTTCAAAATACAATGACTCATAGGAGGGCTGGTGCACTGTTTGTTTCCTGTATAATGATTTTAAAAATGGGGGCCTGGCCCATTCCCAAGATTCTTAACCAGCTTTGGTGGCAGATGGCCTGGGCTTGTTTGCACTATAACAATGTGACTACTTAAATATCTACATCCACTTTTCCAAGCTGAGTAGTTTCATTATGAATGTTTCTCAATTTTGTGTGAAATCCCTACAGTTTCATTGGTTAAAACTGCTGTAATTTTATATGGCCATTTCATTGTAATCAGCTGCAAAGTGAAATTCTGTCTCTACAATCATGGAGCTTAAAAGTAGGCAGTCAAATAAGAAATACTATCAAATATATAATAGATCAGATTGGGGATATGGGGTATTTATTTGATGTATGGTGAATTGTGAACAAAATAAATGTATTTGCCAATTAAGGAACAGTTATGGAACAAGGGGAGTTATATGGTTTGAACAAGGTGTCAGTATAAGGTTTAAGGGAACCAAAATAGAAATTTTGGAGATGGATAAAAAGTAGTTATAGCTAAACTGAAAAATGTAGGAACTCAAATACTGTACAAATGTAATACTTTTTTTACATTTTTTTATTAAAAATGAATTTTCAAAGATAATAGGATTTTCGGTACTTACCGTTGAATCCTTTTCTCTGAGTCAGACTGGGGGATACTGGACCATGGGGTTGTAGGTGGGAAGGTGTGGATTTGGCACTAACACTGAAATCTATAACTCCTCCCCTCTGCAACCCCTGACTTCAGTACAACTTCAAAAGTGCCTGGTAAGGAGAAGAAATACTCAGTGACACTGTCACTCCGAAACAAAAAAAAAAAATGAAATTGGCGTTCAATCTGATCCAAAATCATAACTCGTACTCAATACAGCTGAGCGTGAGGGAGGGAATGCAGTGTCCCCCTGCCTGACTCAGAGAAAAGGATTCAAGGGTAAGTACCAAAAATCCTATTTTCTCTGTTTTTCCTGTTTTCTCACCTTCAGAGTCCTCAGCCAGGACGAAAGAGAAAATAGGATTCTTGGTACTTACCGTTGAATCCTTTTCTCGGAGTCAGGCTGGGGGACACTGGACCATGGGGTTGTACGTGGGAAGGCATGGATTTGGCACTAACACTGAAATCTATAACTCCTCCCCTCTGCAACCCCTGACTTCAGTACAACTTCAAAAGTGCCTGGTAAGGAGAAGCAATACTCAGTGACACTGTCACTCCGAAACAAAAAAAAAAATGAAATTGACTTTAATCCGACCCAAAATCATAACTCATACTCAATACAGCTGAGCGTGAGGGAGGGAACGCAGTGTCCCCCAGCTTGACTCAGAAGTATTCAACGGTAAGTACTAAAAATCCTATTTTCTCTTTTGTCCTGGCTGAGGACTCTTAAGGTGAGAAAACAGGAAAAACAATCTCCTGGTTTAAGTGGAAAGATGAAACCACATTTGGTTGAAACTAAGGAACCGTCCTGAGAACAGTCCTATCGTCATGGAAAACAAGAAAAGGTGGTTTGCAGGACAAGGCCCCCAACTCCGAGACCCGCCGAGCCGAGGCAATGGCCATAAGAAAAAACACTTTCCACGTTACGAACCGAAGGTCCACGGATTCCAAAGGCTCAAACGGAGCCTGTTTAAGAGCCGACAGAACCAGGGGCAAATCCCATGGCGTCACTGTAAAAAGTCAGCATCTCTGGGAGCAGAGCCAGACGCTGCTGAAAGTAAATGGAGAGAGCCGAAATCTGTACCTTCAAGGATTGAAGCCGTAAGCCGGCTTCCAGACTGCCCTGCAGAAATGCTAAAAACCTTGGCAGGCGGAACTGGGCAGTATGTACTCCCCACTGTTCACACCACACAATATAGGTTTTCCAAACCCTGTGGTAGTTCTGCGCCGAAACTTGCTTCCACGCTCGGAGCAAGGTCCTGATGACTGAAGAGGAAAACCCCTGGTCTTCAAGAGACCGGTTTCAACAACCAGGCCATTAAAGCCAACTGAGGTAGGACCTCGTGACAGACTGGCCTCTGTAGCAGAAGATCTGGTCGCAGAGGCAGACTCCAACCCGGACCTGCGGCTAGCCTGAGAACCATGGCGAACCACGACTGACGCGGCCAGTTTGGAGCCACTAGGATGACTGAAACCTGCTGCTCCCTGAGTCGACGGAGTACTCTTGGTAACATGGGAATTGGAGGAAAAATGTAGGCCAGACAGAAGTTCCAGGGAACTGTCATGGCATCCACTGCAAATGCCAAAAGATCTCTGGACCTTGCACAAAGTCGAGTGACCTTGCAATTGTGGCGAGACACCATCAGGTCCACCTCCGGCAGCCCCCATCTCTGGACCAGCTGCGGGAAAACCTCCGGGTGGAGAGACCACTCCCCTGGCAGGAAAGTAGTCTTGCTGAGGTAGTCTGCCTCCCAATTCTCCACCCCCGGTATGAAGATTGCTGAAATTGCCGGGAGGAACGTCTCCACTCAAGAGAGAATGAGACTTGCCTCTGCCATGGCAAGTGCGCTCTTGGTTCCGCCCTGTTGGTTTACATATGCCACCGCCGTGGCGTTGTCTGATTGCATCCTCACTGGTCAGCCCACCAGGAGGGCCTGAGCCCCGCACAGTGCCAGATAACTGGCTCAGAGCTCCAGCATATTTATTGGGAAACCTATCTCCAATGACGACCAGCTCCCCTGGAGACAGAGGTTCTCAGTCATCGCTCCCCAACCTCTGAGACTTGCGTTTGTGGTGACAACAATCCAGTTGGGAGTAACCAGGGACCGATTCTGGAGAAGGTGATCGGTAATCAGCCACCAGTGAAGTGACTGACGAGTGCTGTCTGACATAGCCTACATCTGAGAAGAAAGGTCATCTGAGCGCCCCGTCCAATTCCGGAGAATCTCCCACTGGAGAATCCGTGAATGGAAGCGGCCGTACTGGATGGTCTCGAAGGTAAAGACCATCGTGCCTAGTAACTTCATGCCCACCCAAACAGATGGCCAAGAGGCAGACAGCACTTTCCTGACTAAGTCCTGAAGGGCCTGGGCTCGGGCAAGAAAACCATTTCCTGTGCTATATCGAAGATCAACCCCATAAACGTCAGACCTTGGCACGACCTGAGGTGACTCTTCTCGAGATTCAGTATCCACCCATGATGCTGTAACAGCTGTAACAACTGCATTGTGTGATCCAGGTGGAGCTGAAATTGGGCAGCGGAATCCACCTTTACTAGTAAATCGTCCAAATAGGGAATGACCGTTATTCCCTCGGAATGCAGTAAGCTTGCCATTGCTGCCATGATCTTTGTAAAGACCCGCGGAGCTGTAGCCAAACCGAACTGAAGAGCCTGGAACTGGTAATGGGCTCTTCCGACAGTGAACCTTAGTAGAGACTGATGCCCCGCCCAAATCGGTATGTGGAGATATGCATCTCTGATGTCGATAGACGCCAGAAACTCGTTTGCAGACATACCCTGGATCATTGATCGGAGCGACTCCAATGCGAAACCGATCCACCCACATTCAAGGCTCGTAGATTCAAAATCGGCCGATAACTGCCGTTGGGTTTCTGGACTAGGAACAGGTTGGAGTAAAACCTCTGTTCCTGTTGAGACTGTGAAACATGAGCTATAACCCCTTCTGAACAGAGGGAACTGATAGCTTGGTTTAAGGCCCGTCTCTTCTCCGGCTCCCTGAGTAATGCTGTAGCGAAGAAATGTTGTGGTGGTGGCCCCCTTAGGTCAATCACATAACCTCGGGAGACAATACCCCTTACCCAGGCAACTACTCCCGAAGCTACCCACCTGTCCCGGAAAAGAAGGAGACTGCCCCCTACCTTCCCTGAGACCGGATGGGCTGACATCCTGTAAGGTACTCGGCTTCTCAGGTGCCCTAGCACTCGGGCGCCTGAATGTGCCGGAGAATCTATCCCGGGTGGCAGAACCCCTACTTGGAAAAGAACCTCCTTGGGCCCCCTGACCTCTAACTGTTCCCCCCTCCTCGAAAGGAAGAATGGAAGACTCGGAAACGTGAGCCCTTTAGCTTCTGGGACACCACCGGCAGGAAAGCGCTCTTTCCACCTGTCGCCAGGGATGTGATAGTATCAAGCTCAGAGCCAAACAGGATGCTTCCACCAAAAGGCAGAGACTCTAAAGATCGTTTAGATTCGGCGTCCGCCTCCCAGCACGAAGCCAGAGTGCTCTGCTTGCCGCGACTGCCGTGGCTGAGACTCTAGAGGAAATCTGCGCTCCATCTTGTGCTGCCTCACACACAGTCTGCAGCCGCACGTATATGTTCCGCCAGTACCAGTAAGTCCTCTCTGGATGAGTCACCGACAATGCCTGCCACTAATTTGTCAGACTACGTCTCCATGGCTGGAAAGACCCATGCAGATGCCAGTAATGGGCGAATACCACTCCAGCGCCCATAAAAATACTCCTAAGGCATCCTTCCAACTTTTTATCCAGCGGATCCTTAAAGGAGGCCACCCCTTGGACCGGCAGAGCCGTGTGTTTTGCTAAATGAGCCACAGCTGCATCCACTCTTGGAGGCAGCTTCTACTTAGCGACCTGCTCCTGTAGAAAGGGATAAAGGGCTGCAAACTTACGAGGAGTAGCATACTTTTTATCTGGGGTCTTCCATGCTTCCTCTACCAGATCTGAAAGATCCTGAGACACTGGGAAACAAATGACCCTCTTACGCCTCCGCTTAAATGGCCCTTCCGCCCTAGCTGAGATGTCAAGGTCCGGACAGTCCAAATACTGTCGTACTGCCATAATAAGGTCCTCTACGCCCTGACTTGAGGCAGAGTCTGAACCTTCCTTGTCGGGCAGAACCTCCTCTTGGAGTTCCCCCTCTTCATTTTCTTTGTCCCCCTCGGGGTCTGACTCCAACAAGACACTGGATGGAGGAAGACGCTTATGCGTAGTGCGTAGTTTAGACTCCTCAAAGAAGCGTTCCATAGATGCCGATACTTTCTCGACCCGTAGCGCTAAGCGCTCCATGGTACGGACCCAAGGAGGATTAGGACCCTGGGTAACCACCCTCTGCAACAGCAGGCGGTGAGGGCAAAACAGGCGCTGCTTGAGCTAATTCCTCTCTACGGCGGAGCAACGTCACCAGGTCAGAGAGTGAACGGCTCATAGCCTGAGCCCATGCTGGCTCCCCCAGCTGGCTGAGCACACGTGGGCCCCAGCTGACAGTCCATACACAAAGCCCCTGCATGCAGTTGTCCACAAAGCAATTTCAGCGTTAGTGCCAAATCCACACCTTCCCACCTACAACCCTGTGGTCCAGTGTCCCCCAGCCTGGACGAAAGAGAAATGCTTTTTAGAAGTCTGCAAGTGCCTGCTGGTTGCTCAGCACTAAAAGACTAATTATTTAACCAATTAAGGCCGGTATCCAATAAGCCATGACAAATTTTCAGATGCAAAAAAATTATTTGTTTTTTCGACGATTTTTGAGTCTTTTTCGCTGGTTGTTATTTCATGCTATCCAATTAAAACCCCTTTTTTTACTTCCGAAAACGTTGTTTTTTTCACGAAAACACACAGGATCCGTGAAAAGACATGGACCTATGTATTTTCACTGCTGCGATCGGGAGGCAGGCAAAACCAAATCCACGATAACTGCCGGCATCAGGGCTAATTGGATAGCCCCAGCCGAGCGAATTAGCCGTGGTAATTTATCACGGCTAATTGGATCCTGGCCTTAGTGGTTAATATTTTTTCCAAAAACCGCCCAGACAGTATAAGGATTTTTAATGATTGAATTAGGACATGAGTATCTATTTAAAACTTATCCAACACGATTTTATTAAGAAACTATTTTTTTTGAAACACATAACGTTAAAACGTTAATATCGATTTAATGGAAAAATATCGACCGGCCATATATCGGAATATCAATCATTGGACCATTGCGACTTTACATTTACCCATCGGCTGCTCTTTTCTGCAGCTGCCTGGTGGGGATTATTGTCGCATTACCCGATCGGCAGTGATTGGCAGCACGGCAGACATGGGGTAGGGGGGTGCAAGGATGCAGAGAGGCCGCGAGGACCCTCTGCCATTTGCTGCTGCTGTAGGTTTTCTTCCGGTCAAAATGTTTGCGACCATGTCAAGTAACACGGCCTGACGTGGTCACAAATGATGTGACCACGCCAGACAAGTGGTGAATCATGCCAAATTGTGTAACACTAGCTGATTGCAAGCCTAACAGGGTTAATGTTAAATGGACAGGTAATCAAGTCCTGGCACATAAGTGCTTATTTCTGTAATGGTTTATTAGATTTAGGTGTGGGTGGACATAAGCTGGGTACACACTATAAGATGTGTAGTACGTCGTGGATCGAAACAATATATATCGTACACATCGTATTTTGTGTGCGTCACATCAGTCATTCCTGGTTGTCCATCGCATTGTCCCATCTGCTGTACTGCACGTCAGATGGGACGATGCAATGAATGACGCAGTGTAGTTACATGGAGCATGTAACGATACATTGTGCCATCGCATGGTTCATCATGCAGTCTGTACGATGTATCATTACATCTGTTGCCGCATCGCTTGGTCGCACAGTTGTATAGTGTGTACCCAGCTTAAGACAGGAAAGAGATTCTGTCCAAAGTGTTCACGGATCATCATCTAAATCCTTTGTCATTAATTTGACCACAGTTGTTACAGTTTAATAATATTATGTGAAAGTTTTTACATTTTTGGGTGTTTAAAGAAATAATGTTTCTGAAAATGCATTTCTATAAGTGTCTTGATTGAGAATAGTTCATCAGAAGCGCAGTAGTTTTTTATTCTTGGTGATTTGTTAAGATAGTTATGTAAGTTTCTATCTAGATTTTAAATTTTATCCCATTTTACCAAAATAGCATCTGTTGTCACACCGGATACATAACTGGATGTGCAGCTATAGGATTCTCTAATGTTGACGGTTCGGTTTTTATGCACATTAGCTGGGGACTGTTATAGTGTGCACCCCTGCCTGATTTCTTCTTAGGACTACAGGATGGGGTAGAGCAATGAGTGTAATAGAATATTGCAGGGAGTTATTAATGCTTTGGTTAAAGAAACGGATGGTGGCTGTATACAGTATTTGCTGCTTTTTCCCAGCATCTAAAGGGAGAAGGCATTTAGATATCTGGGGCAAATAGTAGCTGCAATTTAAGAAATTAAGCAAGTAGGTCAGTATGGTATATTAGTAATTTTTATTCTACATTTTAGTAAAGGTGGAGATGACTAACCACTTGCACTTTTCCTCATACCAGGCCAGAGATCTTGAAGCAAGAAATCAAGGTGTTCTTTGTCAAATACAATGATCCAATTTATGTGAAATTGGAGAAGCTGGATATTATGATACGGCTGGCATCGCAGGCCAACATCGCTCAGGTTAGGGTCACTGTACCTCTTCAGTCTTGTTTCATGTAATTATTCCACTCTGATTTCTGGGGCATACTTTCTTAGCTGTGGTTAAAATATGAAAACCAGTGATATGTGTTTGATACTGTAATTTCTGTTGTAGGGTTATTGCTGTAAATAAATGTGATCAGAAAGCACTGCTGCCACTAGCAGTGCTAACAAACAAATTAAATTTTTAACTGGCTACACCACACCATATCACTGCCACAAATTAATTTTAACCTCTTTACATGGAGTGTAGTCATGTCATGTGACCGGCAGCCGCAAGGGTTATTGTTAGGTTTTGGGGGGAGATTAGGGTTAGGCACCCCTAGGGGGGAGGGATAGGCACCCACAGGGAGAGGTTAAGGTTAGGCACCCCCACGTGAGGGATAGGTTTAGGGAGCAGTAAGGGGCGGTTAGGGTTAGGCACCCCTGGGGGTAGGTTAGGGTTAGGCACAAGGGAGGAGGTTAGGGTTAGGCACCACTAAGGGAGGGTTGGGGGGGGGTACAGGGGAGGGTTAGGGTACTTACCTGCCCCAGTCGGGATCTTGATCTTATCGGGCATCCGCTGTCGGGATTTGAACCGGCTAAACAGCCGCTGGCATTTCAGTCTCATTCCCTTTACATAACCTATAGTTTCACAGTTTGCTAAATCAGTGCAATTATTTTTCTTTTAGTACAGCTAAACATATGTTAGTACAGAAAGCTTGTAGGTAACACTCTGTTAAGGATTACCTTGCAGCTTTGTTTAAAAAGTTTAAGGAGCAGATTCAGTTAGCTGCGGGTTGATTGGTGCGTTCTGTTACCCCAGGTAAAGCACCCTGAGCTATTGAGTTACAGACCCATGTTCAACTCGCAATCAGCCCTAAGACTGCAGTTAACATACATTTCTTTTGCAACCAATCTGGGAGACGTCATGTTCTGATGCTGTAGAGTACCTTGACCTGGGGCCACAGGGCAGAACTGGCTTACACTAGAATGAATGAAACTAGAAGGGTGAATAATATTTCTCCTCATTCAGTATCACCTATCTGAAGTATAGGAGATGAGAGTAAATCTAGGTTAACTAAGTATACTACCTGGCATACTTGAACAACCTAGTACAAGTGAGTGCTTCATAAGTACAGGATAGATCAGTCCATAACACACTACAACATTTGTGTCTGCAATAGCAGCTACAACAACTTGACAGTCAGAACCAGCCCTAAACACACATGGTACGTGGTGAGTGAGACTGCATGCAGGAGTATTGGTATAGCAGACTTCGCTGATGCACAGATCTTGCTGTGGGAGCCAGACAGCACACTGTTTACAACAGGTGAGCAGATGGTAACTCTTTGCTGCAGAATGGTGAATGCTGATTAAGGGCTCAATACACTGCATTCAGATAAAACAACGTAGAGAACTGGTATAGATATTGCAGCTCAGGATCTGGAAACCGCTTCTGTCACTGGGGACCAGGAGTCCTTGGAGTCTTGTTGTACTGGCAATGGACAGGTGACAGAGAGCAGTTTAAATAGGGAGCTCTAGCATAATATTGGATGTGCAAATCATGTGCATCGTAGAGACTGAATAGCTGAAACTACTCAGATGACTTCAGGCAAGATGGTGGTGTGCTTGCTTTGCCGATCTGCAGCTACAGGAAATCCTGACTGGCCAGCAGAAAGGCACCAACCAGTAAATCGGCAGCACCGAGTAGGGTAAGAGGGGTCTAAGCACTTGATTTGTGACAGGACCGTGCTCATCATAGGATGTAGAGAGCGCTGTGAGGAGTTGGCACATCCCATAATCCCCACCGAAGTTAACAAGAATTCAGTTTACAGTTTACTTCATGCGCCTGAGGTAGTAGGCACCATCATTGTTTCCTGCTGAAGCAGCTTCTGTGAGTTTTTTTTTTTTTATTCCCTATTTTTGGAGAACCATTCGTTTTTTTTACAAAGTTCCTCACAAGGGAAATGTCTCACAGGTATCCGGCTAGAAGCATACCAGTTACAGTTGTTTTGGTGGTCCGGGCGCTACTTGCCGAAAATCCCAAGGCTGTGCACCTGGACCCGCGGCTACGTTACACAGCGCAGCCCCATCTCTTTCACTATTATTGAAATGGAATGTGCAGTGGTCCTCCATCTCTGGTGCGTGCCGGCAGTGTAAATAATAGTTGGGGCCTGAGGGGAGGATACTGGAGGACCTTACACAGTGTCTAATCCCCACTGTCTAGGTCAGTACCTGCAGTTAGTTAGCTTTTGCAGGAGGGAGGGCCATCCATTCCCAGTTTTTTCCAGGTTTATCAATAATTTTTTCCCAGTACGATATATCAGGTGGATTGATGCCCAATATAATATGGCTATATTTCTAAATCGTTATATATCAAATGGAAATATCGAGTTTTGGAGAGCACAATTGGCCATCCATGGGTGTCCTTTCAGGGAGAGTCCGATTTCAGAGGTTAGTAAAGTTCAAAGGGACTAATTATATTGGAGGGAAAGCAGACTCTATTGTTGCAGCACCTTCTAAGGCCTTCCATTTTGCACCAGATCCTTCCTAGTCTTCCTTCCAGGAAGACTAGATTTAACTGTGCGCAGACTGGTATTACTGGTATTAATCGAAATTACTGGCTTGCAGACAGGTGTCGATACTCCACTGCATGCGCTTGTTGTGGAGGATGGTGTCCTGTTTTAAGACTGTTCCCTATACACACTTTAATTCTTGGACTTTTCAGGCCCAGTTGCTGGCCCAGTGGTTCATGTCAAATCCCCATCTGGTGACTCAGTACTTCAGACTGTCCCCGTTGACTCATTAGTCTCTACTTTAGTGGCTGGTCAGGAGTCACTTCAGTCTAGGACAGCATCTGTTGGTGGAAACATGAACTATAATAACAACGGACGCTAGTCTCTCTAGTTGGGGAACAGTTACATTGGGTCCTCTGTTTCAGGGTGTTTGGATCAGAACCAAGACAGGACTTCGCATTCATATACTCGAGCTCTGGATGATTCGCCAGGTTCTGCTCGCAGTTCAGAGCGCTCTTCAGGGCAGACCTGTGAATTCAGTCTGGCAATGCCATGGCCTTGGCATATGTAAACCACAAGTGTGTACCTGTAGTGCAAGATTTTTCATTGGGCACAGAAAGGTTTGTTCCAGTGATATCAGCGGTGGTCACCCCAGGAGTAGAAAACTGGGAAGCCTACTACTGTACCTCAACAGACATGCCATTCACTTAGGGGAATGGTCTTTGTATCCCGAGGTGTTCACCTAGTTAGTGTAGCACCAAGGGCTGTACTTGATGGTCTCTCGTCTCAATCACAGAGTTCATTGGTATGGGGCTCAGAACCAGGGATCCTCAGACTGTACTGGCAGATGCCTTAGCAGCACCATGGCATTTTCAACTTGCATATCTTTTCCCGTTAATTCCTCCGATTCCCAGGGTTTTCAAGAAATTAAGGCAGAGAAAACTCCCTTCATCCTGGTGGTCCTGGATTGGTCTTGGTATGCCAATAACCTCCTATTGGCAGCAGTACCACTGTGGTGACTTCCTGCACGCAGAGATCTACTCAGCCAAAGTCCCTTCCAGCACGCAGACTCAGCTGGTTTAGATTTGACGGCATGGCTATTTTAGCCATGATGCTCTGGGCTAAGAGGTTTTCTGACGGGGTAATTCAGACGATGATCTTGGCCAGGAAACCAATGTCTTCCAAAAACTGTAATAGAGTTTGGAAGCTATGTCACTTGGTACGAAAAGAAGCAGGTTCATACTTGACCACGCATTTTGTCCTTTTTGCAGAATGGACTGGACAAAGGCTTAAAATTGGGTTCCTTAAATGAATAGGTTTCTGCCCTGTCCATTTTCTTTCAATGGGGCGAATTCAAGTCGGTGCGATGTTGAATAGCTGCGGGAGGGAGCTCCAGAAGCTATTCAATACACCGCGCTGTTTGGACGGGCAAAGGATTTCTTCTCGCACCCCCCCTGGGGATGCGAGGAGAAATCTGACAAAAGTGCCGGGCGCGCAGCTGCTTTACTGCTTAGCGCGACGCTAACAGCCGCGCGCCTTGCACTTTAATCAGAGAATGCCGGTTCTCGCGCCTTAACACCCTTGTTAAGTTGCGAGAACCAGCATTCTCCGACATAACAGCGCACTGAATTTAATAGCTGCGGAAGCTCCCTCCCGGCGCTTTTCAATTCAATATTGAATTGAATTCCCCCAGAGGAAGTTGTCTTCTATGCCCGAGGTCCAAAATTTTGATGTTCACACACCTTATGTGCCGCTGTATATGTTTTGTAGCATGTCCGTGTTCCAGAGTGTATTGTAGATCATTCTACTAGCTCAGTGAAAGCCTCTTTAGTGTTGCGTTATAGTACATCGATGGAGTGTCAATGGGGCGTTTATGCATGATAGCCACCTGTTCATCAGATTCAATGGACGGAATTCAATTGTTTTCGCGGCCCGCATCTCCCGTCTAAAGTGACAGGAGATCGCGGGCAGCTATGCAATTGTTCTAGATTTTCGTGCTGATCGCGCCCAAAGTGGTCGGGTTTAGCTGAGTAAAGCAGCTAAACCTGACCAAAGTGCTGGGCGCGATCGCGAAAAGTGATGTTTGGGCGCCCAAACATGTCACTTTTCGCACATTTCAGCTCTCATCCCCCAGGGGCTGCGAGCTGAAATGTAGCGCTGGCAGCTGATCGCGCCCGACAGGAGCAAGAATTTAATAGCTCCGTCGGGCGCGATAGGGGCTGGAATCAATTGAATTCCGCCCCGTGGGTGTTTATGGCTAAGGAAGCCAGCCTTGGGTACATAGTTATGGCTGAGTGTACCCTCCCATAAGGACAGCTTAGGAACAACCCCCATGGGGAGCAGTGTCCCCCAGATTGGATGCAAGAGAAAATTGGAATTTTGGTACTCTGTTAAATTGTTTCTCTTAATCCACCTGAGGGACACTGCATTCCCTCCGTTGTTGTGTTGTCTGCTACATGTGTCTTCACTCTTCGTGTGTGCATAGTATGCTTCAGTGTGTTTTTTTTCATTGCTGAGCTCCCTTTTATGGCTTTATAAAGTTTATCTGAAGTCGTCAACAAACAGGGTTAATAAGCAGCACTCTCTGAGTGGTGAGCAGCTCGGTAAAGATAATAGTGTGTAATATGAGTACAGCCTAATAGGCTGGGACCAAGCGCTGTAAATCTGTGTTTCTATATAGGAAAAATGTGTATGTAAGTAGAAAAATAGGATACAGTAAGGAGATAGAGATAAAAAGATACATTTAAAAAAAAGGGAAAAAATTTAAAAAATTTATTAAAATGAGAGAGAAAAAAAAAAGTGCAGATAAAATAAATAAAATAACATAAATAAAATAAAATAACAAAAATCTGTGGATGAGAAGAGAAGCGTCCAAGCGAATACTAGCTGGAGGAGGCAAGACCCCATTAGGAACGAAGCCGTCGTCTGACATCATCACACCGTCCGCGTCTCTGCCGCACACCACTGGAAATCATGGTAAGAAGAGGAGCAGCATCCACAGGTAGGGTCAGTTAGGGACATCCTCACCCACATCAGCAAGACCGCACAAATCGGTCCTCCCATCGGTGCACCAATCAGTCCAAAAAGAATGTAAACATTACTTATATGCATGTGGTTATTAACCACTACTTTTTAATTTGCTGACTGCCTGTTGCTATAATTGTAAATTATTTATCTTTTTTTGTTATTTTATTTTATTCATTTTATTTTATCTGCACTTTTTTTTTTCTAATTTTAATGAAATGTTTTCATTTTTTTCCCCTTTTTTATTATTTATCTTCTCTCTCTATCTCCTTACTGAATTCTATTTTTCTACTTACATACACATTCTTCCTATATAGAAACACAGATTTACAGCGCTTGGTCCCAGCCTATTAGTCTGAACCCATATTATTTGAAGTCATGTTAGCTCCAGTGAGGCTTACAGGATCACTTCAAACTTTCATTTCACTTTTCCACTTGGACAGCTCATGGAATACAAATATTGTGTAGAGTGGTTTATAGTATTGCATTCTTGTATTGAATCATCCTGTTTAGATTAAGCGGCCATTAGCCTATTCATCTCTGTAGTCTGCAGATGACTTGAAATCAGAAATATCGCATTGCAAGATGACACCATACTGTTGAATATTCTTGAAACAGTATAGAGATGAACATGTTCCTCATAATAACCTAGATGTTTTCATTTGCTGTACTATTATTATTGAATCTAATGCTCTTGTTGGGTGAGTGACCACCATTATTTATTTCTGTCAGGTATTGGCTGAGCTGAAGGAATACGCTACTGAAGTGGATGTTGATTTTGTCAGGAAGGCAGTGCGCGCCATTGGCAGATGTGCCATCAAAGTTGAGGTAAGGTGTACACCACAAATGCTTACTTCCTAAGTGAATATCTATTACATTGGTTGCATATATGAGAATCTGCTAGGCTATGGTTTCATTTGATTGTCGTTTTATGGATGTATTGTTTTTACCTAGAGTTTTATTGTATTTTAGAGTTTGGTAAAAAGTATAGATTCACTTTTAATTTCCACAAATGTTCGTTTACTATTGGATCCATCTTACACCAATTTTCCCATTACCTTTCCTATCTTTCTTCTGATCTTTGGGGGGTACTAGATAAATTATTTTTTTTTGTATTTATTATTTTTTTTGTAATGATTATAGAATGGAAATCACTAAAAAGATAGTAAAAACAACGCAGTACGTCTGTCCCAGCAAAGATTCCATTGCTTGTTGAGCGTCGAGCACAATATATGCCTCTTGTTCCACAGCAATCTGCAGAGCGCTGCGTGAGCACCCTCCTTGACCTCATTCAGACAAAGGTGAACTACGTGGTACAAGAAGCTATTGTTGTCATCCGGGACATCTTCCGCAAGTACCCCAACAAGTACGTCCTTCCTAAAAAAGATATATAGGTGGATAGTCATTTTGAAATTAAAAAAAAAGCTGTATTCAAGTAATGCTATGAAATGATTGGGCGCATTTAATATAATGTCTGAATCTATGAGCATGTGTTTTCAATTGTGTACGGCAGATATGAAAGCATCATTGCCACTTTGTGTGAGAATCTGGATTCCCTAGATGAGCCTGACGCCCGAGCTGCCATGATCTGGATTGTAGGAGAATACGCTGAGCGCATTGACAATGCTGATGAACTGCTGGAGAGCTTTTTGGAAGGATTCCACGATGAGAGCACACAGGTAACTCTCTACTGTGCATAATTGTGGCCATCATTTCATTCTGTCTTGCCAAACTGGTGGCTCATGGCCACACCTGTGTTCTCCCAGGAGTAATACTTGAGATGATTAATATGGTAACTGAGCGGCAGTGGAAGAAATCAAGTGATATCGGACACTGCTTGAGATTCAGGTAACGGCTGTCAGTAGATTAGGGAAGGATTGGTGATTACTGAGGAGGAACTACTATTATTGGGCATTATTACAGTGACTTTATTGGGCATTGGTCATTACAGTTACTGCTGGTATATTACGTTGCCTTACTGTGACTCTGATACATTTTACTGGACATTACATTATCTTGTAATTTGAATTCAGATTAAGATATTGTAAATTTGGGACCATTGAAACTTGTTGATATTTAACCATTAGTACCTTTGTATCTGACATGTACTGTTATGAACTTAATCAGTAAGGAAAATATTTTTAAACCTTTTGTTTCCACAAATACCCTTTCTGTTGCACATATTTTAAAATTTATTAACATAGACAATGATTCTCTTTTTCTGTAGGTGCAGCTCACTCTTCTGACTGCCATTGTTAAACTGTTCTTGAAAAAACCATCAGAGACGCAAGAGTTGGTACAACAAGTTCTAAGTCTAGCTACTCAGGTACTTCAAAATGCTATTTTGTAGCTTATTGCCTATTAAACTGGACCACCTTGAGGTTAATGGGCAGATTCAATTAAAAGTGATATTTGAGCGGTGCAATTGGGACGGCGTAGGATCGGTGCCTTTGGGGCGGCGTGTGAATGATGATAATAGCGCCCATCATCGCTCCTATGTCGTCCCAACATCATGCATATTAACTTGCACTCCCATAGGGGTGTGCAGGAAAATGTGCGATGTTGGACTATTTTATGTACGTGATGTGCACCCATACATTGTGCTGTAACATGGCATTTAATTGAATCAGCCCCTTAATGTCATGCAGTTAATCGTTTATGAAAGCAAAGTGAACTTTTTTTTTCAGATTTCTTTTTGCAATTAATTTCTCCACAAGGGAATATGGGAGGTAATTAAATTGAGTCATTGCATGAGATTGAAGGACATCATTGCAGTTCAAAGTGATTAAAATTGTGTGGCCAAAGCACATGCGAAATCATGATTTTCAAAATGACTTATAAAAGTCAACTACTGTAGCTTCAGCTGGGTACACACTATACAGATATATCTGCAGATGATGGTCGTTCATACACACTGAACGGCCATCATCTGCTTCTGGACGTGGGTCGAGGGCATGTCCGCCCCCCTTCCCACGGCTGCAGCTGCATGTGTACGGGCCAATATACCTAGCATATTGTCATATAGCTACAATTCATTGACCATGACCGGACACTGACCTGTCTTCTGCATCATTGATACCATGTGGGTCCTGTGTTGAGACATTTTATAGAATGATGGCAAAGGATTGCAAAGCCTTTCACCATTAGCAGTGTAAATAATAATTTCTCCTTCATTTACTAGGGGACACTGGAGCTTCTGACAGTGGGGTATAGATGGTGGTTTGAGTAGAGCCTGGCACTTTAAATATCTGAAAGTGTGACTGGCTCCTCCCCCTCTATGCCCCATTAGCCACAGTTTTCACAATGTGTCTGAGAAGAGAGGCACCGGCGCTGGTTTTCAGGGCTATTTGCAAATCTCCGGGAAGGGGGCAGAGCTTGCTGACGTCTGCCATGGTTCTCCCAGAGAGCTATGCGCCACCTCATCCTCCTCCTTCTTCACTGCACAGTGGTGTTGGCGTGTTCTGCTCACTAGGAGCGGCTCCATCTTCAGCTACACACAGAGCTCCTCTTCACAGTGAGGAAGGGGAACAGAGAGACAAGAGGACAACTAGCTCCAGCCTGCAAAGGGGTCTGTGAGTGCTGCAGTGGGGTAGCATTATTTCTTTTTGTAAATTCTGCTTCTCCCCACTTGTTTCTACATTGGGTAAATTAGTTGGGTAGCAGTTTTTTTTGTGTGAATTGTGCTCCTTCCCACCTTTCTACTTTGAGTAGCTTTATTATTGTAATTCTGCTCCTCCCCATCTGTTGCACTGTATGCCTCAGTTTACCTTGTCTATGTCAGGTCATCTGCAAGTGTGTGTTCGCGCGCGCTTGTCTGTGAGTGGGTTAGGATGTCTTCCAAAGCGACAGACCAGACTGCTACACAGAAACTGTTTGCCTGCGCTAGGTGCAGAAAGAAATTTACCCATGCTCGCTCTGAAGGGTCATCCCTGTGCAATGCTTGTGAAGCGGAGAGTGCTAACACAGCACAGACTGTCACACCCTCCTTAATAAATAGTTTGGAATTAGTTATCTCAAGGATAGAAGATAGTATTTCCAAAACTCCTCCTGTGTGATTTTTCACAAAAGGGTTTCCAGTCAATCCTTTGAAACAACTAGTTTTGCATCAGGTGATCGACAAGCTTCTGCTGGCCGAGGTTCCGGTCCCTGTTCCGACTTCTCAAAGAAACCAGGGATTTTATTCCAATCTTTTTGTTGTTCCAAATTCGAAAGGGTTAGTTTACATTCTAAATCTCAAGTCTTTGAACCAGTACCTCTCCTTTCACAGGCTCAAGATGAAGTTCCTCCATTCTGTGATTGCGGGACTAGAAGCAGGGGAATTTTTGGTGTCATTAGACATCAAAGATGCCTATTTACATATTCCGATTTGGGAGCGTCACCAGGCCTTGCTCAGGTTTGCCATCAGGGATGCTCATTACCAATTCCAGGCCCTGCTGTGCTGTCTCTAGTCAGCTCCGAGGGTGTTCACCAAGGTGATGGCAGTGATGGTGGCACTTCTGTGCTCTCAGAGGGTGACGATTGTCCCTTACCTGGATGACCTGCTCGTCAAGGCTCCGTCGGGAGAGGTCCATCTGCGCCAAGTGTCCCTTATACATCAGTTACTTATACAACATGGCTGGGTTGTCAACTTCCAGAAGTCTCAACTGATGCCGTCGCAGAGACTTCAGTTCCTGGGTATGAGTCTGGACATAATTCTGCTTCGGATCTTCCTGCCGATAGACAAAGCTATAGAGCTGTCCAGGAGTTGGTTCGCTTGGCGCTTAGGCCGAAGAAAGTGTCTGTGCATCTTTGCATCCGTCTCTTAGAGAAGATGGTGGCTTCCTTTGAGGCCATCCAATTCGGCAGGTTTCACTCCAGAACATTTCAATTAGATCCTCTGTCTCAATGGTCGGGTTCCCACCTACAAATGCATTGTCTGGTGCTCCTGTCTCCTCAGACCCGCATAACCTTAATCTGGTGGCTCTGCACGGACCATCTGGTAGCGGGTCCACACTTGGACTCTGGTCACTACGGACGCCAGCCTTTGTTGATGAGGAGCTGTGGTCTTGGACAACCACTTCCAGGGACGTTGGTCGCGACAGGAATCCATCTTACTGACCAACATTCTCGAAGTACAGGCAGTCTACAGGGCCCTGATTCAGTCTGCTCCTCTTCTACAAAGACTTCCGGTTCGGATACAATCAGATAACGCCACAGCAGTGGCATACATAAATCGACAAGGGGGAACCTGCTGCCGTCTAGCAATTAAAGAGGCCAGCCGCATTCTTCTGTGGGCAGAAAGGCACGTTCAGGCCATCTCAGCAGTCCACATTCCGGGAGTCGACAACTGGGAAGCAGACTACCTCAGTCATCAGGATCTTCACCCTGGGGAGTAGTCCCTTCATCCCGAGGTCTTCCTTTAACTAGTTCACCATTGTGGTGAGGCCACAGATAGATCTCGAGGTTTCCCGGACAAATTGACAGCTACCCCTTTACTGCCGCAGGACCAGGGATCCAGAAGCGATGGGAGCGAATGCCTTACTGATCCTTTGGCCGTACAGCCTTGTGTACCTATTCCCACCTTCCTGCTTCTTCCTTGGCTTCTCAAGCGGATCAAGCGCGAGTCGTCCTCAGTCATTCTAGTGGCTCCAGTAACGATACTGACTTTAAACCTCTGAACAATCCTGCCTATACCTTCTAAACCTTTTTACGCTCCTGCCTATACCTTCTAAGTTGACGCTATTTGCGTGCGCAGTCATACAGTAAAATAAAAACCTTCAGATATTGAAATGTGTTTCCAACGCACAAAGTGTAATATTCAACATAAAAACAGTAGGTTACACGCTGTGATCTAAAGACAATATAGCGCAAAGAAATTATACAGACCCAAGGTACAGTTATACATACGCACGCGCACTGGGACCAGTTACCGGCATCCATAAGAAACCTCCATCAACAGCATCAGCATGACGACTCCAGATTGGAGTCAGTACGCACATTTATACCCTTGCAGGGATTGGGAATACAATAGGTAAGTTTGGCTTGATTCCATTGGTTCTTCTTAAAGTTGTCTTGGTTACAGGATCATTTATTGGACAATTTCAAATGGATACAAACGGTCTCCAACCTCCCTTTGTATCCTTTTTCCCGCCGCATGCAAATCTAAGCTGCTAACATTACACAGTACATTTTAGTGTTTTAACTCTCTACAATCCTTAAGTTGTGAATGCATGTTGCGGTCTTCTCACCGATGATACCGGAAAGCTGTTGAGACAGAGTAGATCAGTACGACACTAAAAACGGTTTACTTATCATGTACTAAACCTTAGTTGTAGAAAACAGTCATTTCTTTAAATGCTGGCTTTGTGATTGAATTGAATAATAATAACCCTTTTGCGCTACGGATCTATTGCTTTAAGTGTATGTATGCAAGGGAGAACGACCTTAAATAGCGTTGTGCGTCTGGGGGTCTGTGGGGTACTTAGCGAGCAGCACTAAGCTGGAAAGGTATCTCTGAGTGTATGGGACTAAGTCGGTATTGGTTGTGTAGGGATCGTTAAAAAGCTGAACGTGCTTATAATTAGCTATTTTGCGTTGTGCACTGCTTAACATCGCGTGTATGTGTTAATGTGAATGCAGGGAAAACACCACTAATTTGCTACTTTTTAGTGCTGTTCATATTTAAGTCTGTGGTGATTTTAATGTGTTGGAAAGGCATTTTTATGTATGTCAGACACCGTCGGTATGTGTTTGGGGAAGATTGTTAAAAAGCTGGCCGTGCTACTTATTAGCAATTTTGCGTTGTGTTTTTGGCTTAGTCAGGCTTGGTATTCCGATCTCCCACTCTGTCTGGCAGACGAACCTTGGCCTCTTCCACTATGGTCGGATCTTCTGCAGCTGCGTCCATTCGTGTACCTGGATTTATGTCTGCTTCATTTGACGGCATGGCTGTTGAGACCGCCATCCTAAGAAGAAATGGCATTCCAAGAGCGGTCATTCCTACTATGCTTCTAGCCAGGAAACCAGTGACATCATTGTATTATCATTGCTTTGAAGGCTTATATCTCTTGGTGTGAAGGACGTGGATCTTCCACTTCCTCTTTTCATTTGTTGCGTCTTTTTCTTCAAAAGCGGCTTGACTTGGGTCTACATCTACTCTTTACATTTTTTCCAGCGTCGCCTAGCTCCGATTCCAGAGGTTTGGACCTTTTTTCAAGGGTTGCTTAGAGTTCAGCCCCCCTTTGTGCCACCCACGGCTCCATGGGACCTGAACTTAGTCTTATCATTCTTTTGTCAGCCACGTTTGAGCCTTTGGAGGACATGGATTTGAAAATTTTAACTTGGAAGGTGGTACTTTTATTGGCCTTTGCTTTGGCTTGGGGCTTTGTCCTGCCATTCCCCTTACTTAGTTTTTCACGAAGATCGGGTGGAACTGCGTAGCAGACCTTCAATTTTGCCTAAGGTGGTCTTGGCTTTTAACCTAAATCAGCTGATAGTGGTATCGGCCTTGTTTGACTCTTCTGGGGGTAGTGGACTCCCTAGATGTAATGTGGGTGCTTCGACCTTATGTGGCCCATACTGAAAGACTAAGAAAATCAGAGGCTCTGTTTGTCCTTTCATGGTGCAAATTGTCGTGGCTATCCTGCATAAAAAATAGACTTTGGCCAGGTGGATTAGTCTGAGTATTCATCAGACATATGTTGCTTTTGCTAGGCCTCCGCCTGTATCCATCTTTGCGCAATCTACACGCTCGGTGGGTACTTAATGGGCAGAACGTAGAGGTGCCTCGGCTTCACAGCTTTGTAGAGCTGCTACGTGGTCTTCGTTGAATACTTTTGTACATTTTTACAGGTTTGACACCTTTGCGGCATCTGCCTCGAGTTTTGTTCGCAAAGTGTTGCAGGTTGTTGTTCCGCACTCTATCCCCCCCCCCCCCCCCCCCCAGGAGAGAATCTTTGGGATCTACCCAGTGTCAGAAGCTCTAGTTTCCCCTTGTGGATAAAGGAGAAGACAGGATTTTGGTACTTACCGTTAAATCCATTTCTCCGATTCCACAGGGCACTCTAGACGCTCGCCCTGTGCTTCTTACCTGCTTACCAGTTAATTGTTCTGCTTCAGTTCTGTTGCAGTTTGGTCTGTTTTAGTTGTGTGACTATTGTGTTCCTGCAGACTGTTGTGTTCCTGTAGTGTGTTGGTCCTATTGGACTGAGTGTTCTTATTCCTATATCCTTCTCTGTCATTCTGCCTGTTCTCCGTCCCCTCTCGGACTCTGTTCTTAAAACTGGTGCGTAGAGGGGGAGGAGCCATCACACTTTCAGATTTTTAAAGTGCCAGGCTCTACTCAACTCACCGTCTATACCCCACTATCAAAAGCTTCAGTGTTCCCTGTGGAATCGGAAAAGATGGATTCAACGGCAAGTACCAAAATCCTGTTTTTAAATATGTAAAATTGTATTGCAGAAAAACACTTCCAGAGTGACCCTTTAATTCAGAAGTTGGGTAAAAAGTCCAATTTATGGCCTGCATTGTGCGCTTCTACTATTGGTGTCCGGATACAGCATGAGTGCACTCTGTTTTTCTAATTAGCTATTTTTTTAAACCAAAACTCTTTAAGTAGTATGGTGCAGAGTAATTGCTGTAAAAATGAAAAACTGACTGCAATATGCCTGTAACTATGGTATGTTTATTCTGGTGTCAAGGCTCTGAAATATAATTTGTCAGGTTCAGGTCTTTGCTGTACCTGAAGAGAAGGTAAATCTGAGAGTCTCTCTGCAGCTGCTTTAAGCGCTAAAACTTCCAATCCCTAAAATCCTTTAAGATCCTGTTTTTGTTTTTTCACTTCTCTTCTCCTGTCTTTTTTAAATTGAAGAATTTTAGTCAATGTCTCTATGTACAGTTTATACCCAGCACACTCATTTGGTATCTTGGGTAAAGTAATTATGGGACCATTGACACAGAAGCTTGTTAGGAAGGTACGAGAGAGAATCTAGGTTTAGAGTAGGTTTAGCTCTTCTCACATTTCTAGGTTATATGGTCTTACATGCTTCACACCGTTGGATAACTACCTATCCTTCATTCACTGATAACTCTCCAAACCACCAGAAACCTCTTCTTGAACTTTCCAAACTGATTAGTTGGAGGTTCCAAAGACATCTGGGGCTCTTTCTCCCTGTTACATGTTCAGTAGAGAGAGCTGCATACAACTGTGGATGCTTGTGAAAGGTTCTGGGGTAAGATAAATAGAGCACCTAGGTCATGCTCCCTGTTTGCGATTGTAAATACAAAGCATTATTTGATCACTCTGTAAAACTATCTGGAGATTGTTCCTGCTACAGTGGAGGAAGCCGTCTGAACTGGTATGGTTTGGCTGACAATCATGCTGTTGCTTGTTCTTCTAGTTTAAACTTTAATACCTTTTTTAAAATTACTGTTAAAATGAAGGTACACATTAATCAAATTGAGTTGATAGATGGTAATACAGCTAAATGTAACTTCATCTCATTATGTAGTACAAATTGTTCTGCCCTTTACAGTGACATATTTTGGCAATTGCTTTAAGACTAATGCATTAAGAACTTGATTTTAATATTGCACCGTTGATAATCATATTTAAGTGTTGTATTTATTAAGGTCACACGTGTTGCTTCTACCTTAGGATTCTGACAACCCCGACTTGCGTGACCGAGGATACATTTACTGGCGTTTACTCTCTACTGACCCTGTCACTGCCAAGGAGGTGGTGCTCTCAGAGAAGCCACTGATCTCTGAGGAGACTGACCTCATTGAGCCCACATTGCTGGATGAGTTGATTTGCCATATTGGCTCTTTGGCTTCAGTTTATCACAAACCACCCAACGCCTTTGTAGAAGGCAGTCATGGAGTTCACCGTAAACACCTGCCAATCCAGCATGGAAGGTGAGTGTTGTGACCTTAGCCGGTATATAATGTGCTATACAGTATATATCATACTCATTGAAAACATTGATTTTATTTCCGTTAAGTAATATTATTATTTACATAATGGAATTGGATACAAATTTTAAGAGGCAAACACAAGTATTAAAATTTCAATACTCATTTGTGGCTCTTACAGGTATTTTCAAAACATTAGTACATATAGCGTAGTGTACCAAGTGTTAGTGTTGTGCATGTTGTTATTGATAGGTCTAACTATGAGTATCAGTCATGTGGGTTCCACTCAATAGATAGACATTAAAAACGTAGACAATAGATATTACAGGCAATAGGTCGACAGGGACAAAAGGTTGACACCTTTTTTTTTTTTTTTTGTTAGGGTTCGGCACTAGAAGAGATGGTTAGTGTTAGGCTCTTACCCCAATGGTTAGGCTTCGGCAGCAGGAGGGGGCGTTAGGGTTAGACAACAAGGGGAGGAGGGGTAAGGTGAAGATTAGCGTTAAAAAAAAAAAAAAATCTGTCGGCCTTCATCCATGTTGACCTTTTCTCTTTCGAGCTTTTGTCACTATCGACCTTTTTTGCCTGTCTATCTCATTCTTGTCTATCTTTTATACAAAACCCTGTCATGTGGTGTAGAACTTTGAGTTTGGTCATAATTGCATTTGCATCATGGGTAACTTGCTCATGGAGTTCTTGAATGTTTAATATAAGTGTTGCAGTGAATGTCTGGAATACAAGAGTTTCCAAGTAATATGTAAACACATATCACAATGGTGAGCCGAATTATAGGCAGTATATTAGTATTGCTACTTGCTGTGCTGGAGCCATGGGGTGTGATTTTGACCCAACGTTGGAACTACATGGAGTTTGTATGTTCTCCCAGTATGTATAATGCAGGTAGTTTTCTCAGTGCAAAGACATTCTCTTTGGTTATTGTCTTCTAAATGGGCTTGTGTGTGGCTTTCTGTGAATCTAGTAGGCAAATTACTGTGGCAAATACATATATGGGTGAGTAAAGTTTTGCCCTTTTACAGTATCATGGAGTACGTTGGTACAGCATAAATTGATAGGTAGATTTAAAATGTGCAGAGATTTGTACTTGTGAAGTGTTGTGTTTGAGTGTATTTTAAAATAGTGTTAAAGCAAAGCTGGCCAGTGTTTGTTTGTTACATGCAAAGGCAGCCAGTATTATCACTGCATGCAAAATATATAATAAATGCATCTGCAACATTATTTGTTCCAGGAGCAAACTGCTCCTTTTTTATTTGCTCCTAACTCGGAATCCAGCTCAATGTCTTTATTTTACTGTGTTCTCCAATACCCCTTTTCCACTGGCCTAAATACCCAGGTTATTGCCGTGTGAACTGGGGTAGCGGCTCAGTGGAAAAGGCTCCTAGGAAAAAATCCAGAATCGACCCTGCATTTCTTCCCAGGTCTCAAGCAGGGTTTTAAGCTGGTAAATCCCTGGTCAGGCTCAGTGGAAACGGGTAACCCGGGTCTTCCTACCCTGGACTGGTTTACTGAAGCAAAAGAATATCTCACCCCCGTACAAACTGTAGTTTTTACCTCAGTATTTAGATTTTTAATGAATTTTGACACTGGTTCTACTTACGGTAGTATTGCAATATTGTCGGTATTGATGAAGCTTCTTTTATTCCATGTTCTTTTATCTATACAGAGGATAAGAGGGGACATAGACAACAAAACTATACTAAGGAAGAGAGACAACTACCATCCAACTAATGAGTTTGCTCCTTATTTAACAGAATGTTATGCTGTATCAAACTCTGGACAATATCAGGGACCCTGTCACCATGACTTGCCATCTATCACACAGGAACAGGGATAGTGATTTTGTTCTCCTGGTTTTCTGTGGCAGATTAATCATTGCTTTAGAACCAAATTGTTTGATACATGCAAGAATGTTATCAATGTGTGTTGGGTTAAGTTTTTAATTTTGTTTTTAGTGGTTGATATTTTTGTCAGCAGAAGATGGCTCACAATACTGTACGGAGCATTTCCTATATTGTCTGTACTTTCATTATTTTAATTCACATGACATGATATATTAATAGGTACAACTGCTGAAAGGTGCACTGCATATACTCTCCTTTGAATACGGTGTCTCAACTATTCCTCCCCATACAGAGGTGACCTCCTAAACCTAGCCTCAATATGTGGCGCGAGCAAGCCGCCAGGTCCTATGCGACTGCGCTGAGCATCTTTTTGCTGAAAATTTGATGCAAAGACACACCAGGAGACTGAACTGATTAATTGAAAATATGTGACACTTGTACATCTGTGTGTGACTGAGTCTGTATACGAAGCACAACAGAAGCTACCATGGAAAAAAGCTGCGACCGCTGCATTGTAGCACTTCCTATGCAGATTCAGACTCGCACACAGATATACAAGTTTTGCATATCAAATTAATCAGTGCAGGCTCCTGGTGCATCCTAGTCGCATTGCTTTGTGACTAAGACACATTTTCAGGCAAATAAAAGATGCTTGGCGCAAGCAGAGTCGCACGGGAGCTGGCACCCAGAGAGGGACTGTTTGGCTTGACTGCAACAATAGTGAATGAGGACACATTTATACATACTGAGCTAAAGTCAATAAATACAGCCTAATGATCTAAGCTCAAGTTAGAGTGATCCCCATGTTAGTGCGAGGATGTTTTGTACAAATAGAGACTGGAGAGGGCCCTCAAAAACACTTGGCACGGTCATCTGCCCTCAAAGTGTGACAGAAGAGAGAGAAATTGAGGTTCTCAGAGACATTAATCGTTGCAAGCCACCAATGTTGCATGAGATTTCTTCTAGAAGAATAGTAGGAGTGACAATTTATAGGGTAAAAGGCTGCAGACTCTCCCCCAGCTAAGGATGCCGTCCTGGTGTTCCCTGGGCTGCTCCTCCTTCACCCTTCTCCCCCTCAGAGACACATGGCAGCCATTTTAGGCATGCAGGTCTCCAAGAATCGCTGGTTCCAGTCTCCCTGTATACCTCTCCCAAGGGCCAGGTCATACAGCACTATTTCATACCAGCCACTGTGGCTTGTGTAGTTGATATTAGTGACCATTGCAGAAAATGTGATTTTTCTTTCTGATTTGTATGTGACTTGTGCTAGCGCTAACTTCTCCTTTTCTATACTGTCAGTTAGAACTATCCCTTTCTTCTACTGTACCCTGTCATACTAAGGTATAGAGGGTCATTGTACCTCACATTGTGAGGGCTATCACATACTTGACACCGCGTTGCACAGTACATGGTGCCAGATCTAACGCGGTTGCACGCTCCCTGGTATCAGATTTAGCGCTTTTGCAACTAACTTGTGCCATATATAGCGCTGTCACTCCAGGGGGGCTACCAGCAGTGCAGTTGCACACTATATTGTGCTACCTTTATATACATATATTGCGCTGTTGCACATCACCTCGTGCCATATATAGCGCTGTCACTCCAGGGGGGCTACCAGCAGTGCAGTTGCACACTATATTGTGCTACCTTTATATACATATATTGCGCTGTTGCACATTACCTCGTGCCATATATAGTGGTGTTGCATACTATATGCTGTAACTTTTAACGCTGTTGCATTCTACATCGGGCCATATATAGCGTTATTTCATATGATATTGGGTCATATATAGCGCGTTTGCACACTACATTGTGCCATATTTCACATACTACAATGTGTTTAATGCATTGTATAGTTACTATGGCGGGCAAAGGAAAGAATAATAAACAGCCTCAGGATCTTGCCCCTATTCTTTTGTCCTGTAAAGCCTGCTCAGCGGGTTTAGCCCCAGGGGACTTTATTCAGGATGGGCTTTGCACTAATTGCTACACAGCCCCTGGTCCCTCAGCCCCGGTGTCTCTCCCTCAGGACCCTCCCTGGGCTGCCTTTTCACAAATGCTGGCAAAATTTTCAGAACACTGAGCGGTCCCCGTAGTGGTTCCCACTCTGGGATGGCCACAGTAGGTACTCCCTGCAAATCCTTTGCCTCCACCATGTGTAGATATGCCGTCTACCTCAGTACAGAGTTTGGCTACTACTTCTACAGCCTTGCAGCAACTGCTACAGAAGGAAAAGCCTTTACCTACCAAACCCTCTAAACAGGCTCGGTTTTCCCCCCAGTACACTCAGTTATCTGATTCTGACATGTGGGCAGGCGGAAAATGCAGACCCCTCTCACTCTGACTCCATCTTCGGAGAAGAGGAGCCATCCTCTAAGCTAGATATACTTTCTCTTGTTAGAGCTGTAAAATCCATTTTACAAATTGAAGAGGATGAACCTGCTCCTAAGAAAAAGAATGCACTTTTTAAACGACAAAAGGTAGTTTTACCAGAGTTCCCTCAATCAGACCAGCTATCTGATCACATGAGTGAAGCATGGATCATGCCTGGTAAAAGGATTCAGTTCCTTTTACCCTCTTCCAGCTATTGATTGCACTAAATGGGAAGTTCCCCCAGCAGTGGATTCTCATGTAACTCGTTTGGTTAAAAATACCACGTTACCCATTCATACTGCTACTTACTTGAAGGAGACTACAGATAGACGTATAGAAGCTTGTCATAAATCCATTTACTCTCTTACAGGAGCGATTACTCGTCCTGCTAGGGCTACGGCCTGGGTGGCAAAAGCCATTGAGAGTTGGGCAGAAGCCCTAGAAGAAACACTTTCCTCTGATGCTTCATGGGAACAACTCTCCTATGTATCTCACTTTAGGGATGCAGCCTCCTACTTAGGTAAGGCAGCTATGGATACGGCTCTCCTGGCCTCCAGGATATCTGCCACTTTGGCAGTGGCCCGTCGTATCGTTTGGCTCGGTTCCTGGAAAGCAGATTCAGATTCAAAATGGGCTCTGGAGTCTCTTCCTTATTCGGGGGACATCGTATTTGGTCCAGAGCTAGATAAAATTGTGACTACCTTGGTGGCCAACAAGACGGCGTTCCCGCCCTCTGCATATAATACAAAGCCTCGCACGTCATCCTTTCGGGCCTTTTGCTCTCAAGGAAAAGCCAAAGGATCAGTCTTTTCCACGGCACCAGACATCAGCCAAGGCCTCCAAGTCTAGGGCCAAATAGGCCTGGGCTACTAGACGTCCACCAGCCAAGTCTACGGACAAGCCTGCAGCCTGACGGGGCATGGGAGGCCGATTTCTTCAATTCGCACAGGTTTGGCATCTACCCACGTCAGATGCCTGGGTAAGAAGTGGTCTCCCACGGATAGGCCCTCTCCTTCCTGAGGTGACCCCCCCCAACAGTTGTTTTGCACAGGACCTCCTTCGGACTCAACCAAGGCCCTGCTGCTCCACAAAGCCGTTAAGTCCTTACTGAATTCAGGAGTAATAACTCGGGCCCCCTCCTTACAGTGGGGCAATTTTCTTTTATTCTACCCTTTTCTTAGTTCGGAAGCCCAATGGGTCTCATCAGCCTATCCTTAATCTCAGATCTCTGAACAAGTTTATTAGGATGCCCAAGTTTCGTATGGAAACTCTCCATTCTATTATCCTAGCTATGGAGCCTGGAGATTTTATGGTTTCCCTGGACATTCAGAACGCTTACCTACATGTGCCTCTGGTTTGCTATACTACAGCAACATTACCAATTTCAGGCTCTACCGTTTGGCCTCTCAATGGCCCCTCATGTTTTTAACAAGATCATGGCAGTCATGGTGGCCTGACTTAGTCGTCAAGGGATCAGACTGCTCCCATACTTGGACGATCTTTTGCTGTTGGCAAGCTCCCCAGAGACTCAATGCCCTCTGCAGTTAACCATTACATTTCTACACATGCACTGTTAGCTGATCAACCGGAAGAAGTCTTCCCTGACACCCTCTCAAAGGATGGTACATTTGGGAGCCCTCATGGACCCTCGAGTTCAGAGAATCTTCCTGATGGCAGACAAGATTTCAGTGATACAGTACTTACAGACTACGCAGACTGCTTCACAGTTGCAGAGTATCGATTCACGCTGCAAGGCAGGCCTTGGGATCAATGGTATCCACCTGTGACATGGTGGAGTGCGCTCAGTTTCACTCCAGGCCCATGCAACACCTGAAGCCTCCCCAGGAGATCCCAGATGATGAGCCTCCCCCCAGAGGTTTGTCTGTCCCTAGCCTGGTGGCTACAGACTCCCCATTTGAACCAGGGTCATCCCTTTTGGATCCCGGAGTGGGCTTACCTCACAGGCCAACACTTCTTCCAGGGCCAATGGTCCCCAATCGAGACAATGTTGCCAGTTAACATCATGGAACTTCGAGCCATATACAGAGCTTCCCACTCTGGCTCAAAATGTTCTGAAAAACAGGGCAGTACAAGTACAGTCTGACAACACCACGGCTGTGGCCTACCTCAAACATCAACGGGGCACTCGAAGTCCTTCAGCAATGACTGAGGTGCCCCGCATTCTCGCATGGGCTGAACGCAATCTCCCAGCCATTTCTGCAGTGTTCATCCCAGTATTCTCAATTGGGAAGCGGATTTCCTCAGAAGTCACGATGTGCATGTAGGAGAATGGTCTCTACACCCAGAAGTGTTTCAGCTTCTGGTGGACAAGTGGGGTCTCCCAGAAGTGGATCTCATGGCCACAAGAACAATCTTTCAGTATACAGAGCAAGAACAAAGGACCCCGACGTGGCCTTCATAGGCGCCTTGTCAGTGACATGGACTATCCAGTTGGCATATCTCTTCCCTCCAGATCCCTACTTACTCGAGTGCTTCGGAAATTCAGGCAGGAAGGAGGCACAGTCCTTTTAATAGCTCCGGTTTGGCCCAGACATCATTGGTACTCGGATCTTCTAAGACTCTCCATAGACTTTCCTCTTCAACTTCCTCTACGAGTAGACCTGTTATCTCAGGGACCCTTTCTGCATCCGGACCTAGCCCGTCTGTCTTTAAGGGCTTGGCTCTCGAGACTTCCCACCGGCTAAGGGATTTTCTAGCTCTGTGGTCCAGACCATGCTTAGAGCACGTAAACCGGCCTCACCTAGGATTTACCACAGAATCTGGCATTTATATTTCCAATGGTGTGCTACTTGAAACTATGACCCTCAGGTCTTAAGTTTCTCTAATTCTTGCCTTTCTTCAGGCTGGACTGGATCTAGGCCTCCGCCTAGCATCTATCAAAGAGCAAGTTTAAGCTTTATCTCTCTGATTTCAGCGCAAGATTGCAAGATTACCTAAGTCCCAGGAAATTGCCCTGCTTATGTGTGAATGGTACTCCTGGACTGCACCAAGCAGCTTTTACATTGATTTGGCAGCGCAGTGTGTCCTATAAGACGCCCAGCGCTGCTGCTTTGAGTTGACAGCGTGGACGTTCAGCGCTGCTGCTTTGAGTTGGCAGCGCAGAGTGTCCTATAGGACGCTCAGTGCTGCTGCTCACCACCCCCAGCGCCGGACACCGGGGACACCCGCCGGTGGGTTTTTGCCACAGCGGGCCACCCACACTCCCGCTGGACCACCAGGGCACATTTAAATAATTTAATAATAATAAAATAAAATCAGCGGCAGCCGGAGAGGGGATAGGCGAGGAGAGGCAGGTAATATTAAAAACTAAAAAACCCTGCTTTTGTCTGAAAGGGGTCTACCTGGGAATTTCCCGGGTAGACGTTGTAGTGTGAAAGGGGGGTCTAGACCAAATACCTGGGAATTTGCACAGGAGAAATTCCCGGGTCTGAGCAGGAATTTCCCGGGTCGCATGTCTGAAAGGAGTATAACTCATAGTTCAATGGAAAATGCTCCCTTATTTTTGCATATAATAAGCTTCCCACTGGAACATCTTTATAAATGCTGGAGTTTTGTTTTCCGTTCTTTTAGGGGATAAATGTGCAATACCATAGAGTTTATATGTCTTCTCTGCAAATGTAATCCATGTTCTGTCTGTTAGGATTCTCTATATACATTGTCTATGACTAATATATATAATTTATACATAGCTGCCAGTGTATCTTCCTGAAGCCCCTGACATCACCCATGGGACAGTCATACCCCCCTCCATTGTCATTTCATTTGAACTGAGTTGCAGAAATATATTTTTGCATTATTCTAATCAAATCTGTTGATGTCAACAAGATGGCACAGCATAAGGTCCATCTGTACACAGGGGATTAGGTGTGGCATTTAAAAACCGAGCAGTTGAAGATAGCTGTTAAGTAGTGGTACTCTACTTCTGTAATCTAATACAAATGTATTTATTCCTAGTATTGATATCGGTGACAGCCCTGTAGGTCCCGCTCCAGCTACCACTCTCGAGCAGCCACAGGTCATTCCTTCACAAGGAGACCTCTTGGGTGATCTTCTCAATTTAGACCTGGGACCTCCAGGAAATGTGCCACAAGTGTCCACAATGCAGATGGGAGCTGTGGATCTGCTTGGTGGAGGTCTAGATAGTCTGGTAAGTGGCTTCATTCACTGTTATACAACTGTTGACTGGGAAAAGGCACTACATGCGCCACAGTTTTATTGGTATTATAGTTAAACAAGAAAGCAAAACAGTCACTGTATGTTCAACTGCTGTTTTAAGTTCATTGCTACCCATCTTCAGCAAATTTCCTCGTCTGGGTTGTGAGGATTACATGTTAATTTGGTATTTAAATGAAAGCTAATAATACATTCTCTCTGACCTAATTCTCAGCACTATAAAAGAAAAAAAAAAACAATCTGTTTTTGCTAGATATGCAGAAAAGGAGACCAATGTAATGTGTTATTACTAATTACGTTTATGTGCTTTATGCATTTTGTGTCATCTTTCAGAAGTAGAAATATACAGTATTCCAGACTATTACAGTGACTGCGTTCCCTGACTCATAAAGGGTTAAAGCATGACTTTTGTAGATCAATACATCCTGTTTCTAATTGTGTCAGGAACATCCTGTCCTCACCCAAACACTACAAGCAGCACTCATGCTGGTGGCATCAGGGCAGTATCTGCACTTTTCAGCTGGTAATTGTTGGGGATGTTACATTCGCTGTTGTAGGCACTGATTGTTGTTTTCTATAGTTCAGCTGTCTGTTCGCTGACAGTAACCTTTCTGCTTCTTTCCTCCTGTGTTCCGCCTACCCTTGCAGATGGGAGAGGATACGCAATGGGTAACTGGTTCTAACTCTGTAGTATTGTGATAAAATGGCATTATCCTTCTCTCCTCCCTCTATTGGTTTCCATTATAGAGTCTCTCATCAGGCAGCTCACATGCATGATCCCTAGCATTCAGCTTTGAACACTATGTTCAAAAGCATACAGTTTCTTAGCCTGACAAAACACAGCCCCTGTCTTCCCTTGCACCGATTACTGTAGCACAATACATAACCTTGTATAGATATGCCATTATTTCTCCCATGTTGCCTGCTTCAACTTTCTTCTATGTGACTCTTGTCATTCAAACCATTTCTTCCAGATATTTACATTAAGCATTAAGTTCTGTTATTGTTAAATGTATTACTTTACTAATAATGTAGTACAAGTCTTGGATTAGCCTTTCAGCAGATACGGTAGAACTTGACTCATCTTTTGTGATAATAAACCACTAGTTAGCTATATGGATAATTTGGTTCAGCTGATTAAAACTGTTATGTCCAGCAATTCAAAGAAGCCAGGAATTGGCATCATACATGACATTAACTTATTGGGGGTGATTCAACTGAATTATCTCCCCGATTAAGGTGGCCGGGAACTAATTCAATTGTTTTGGGCGACCAGCCCAGAGGCTGCACTTATCATGGATTTCTGCTCGCGCCCTCCCGAGGAGCGAGCACAAATCCACGGAAAATAGGGCTTTGGTGCTGGACGTGAGTGCAGGACGCACCTTAAGTGCATAGCGTCCAGCATTTAGCACGGGAGAAGCCTCTTAACATTTAAAATCCCGTGAATTAGAGCGTGAGAATGCTGCAGCACGGGGCTGATTGCGCAAACAATTTAATTAGCTACCCGGCTACTTTAGAAGGGAGTTAATTCTCTTAAACAATTGAATTGCCCACATTATTTTGTATTGTAAAGGTAGAGATTGGTGTGTTATTTGTCATTATGTAAACATCAGTGACATTATTTTTTGTGCAGTTTGCGCCTTTTAAGTCCAGAATTATTTGTGTGCATGTTTTGAAGATTTTATTATATGTATTTGTATATGCAGTACTATTTTTGTATGAAAAACAAACCTAAAGTGCTGAGGGTCCTGTGACCAGTTGAATGTCTCCCTGGTCATTAAACTAGCTGGATGGAGTAGCCTGTTGGTGCAAGTTTTAGACAGGAGCGTTAAAATTAACTTGCGATGCTGATAGAAGGACTTTCTGTTTCTGTCCTGTACTTGGTACCATTGAGTAACATCAGTAAAAAAAGCACGGTATATGATTATATGTAAGTAAATATTTGTTGTAAACCAATCTATGCTGTAATTCAGCAATGGTTTTAGAGATTTAAGTGTATACATATTCAACTAGCTATACACACATACTGTGTTAACATGTTTTTATTCTGAATTTTAAGGAGTTTGAGAAATTCGCCCTGGTTTTGAAAGTGGCAGCTGTTTTTTATTGGGATATTTCTTTTGGAATATTTATATTCGTGTAATATTTATTAATTGCCAGATTGTGTAGTTATTTGAAAATTAATTAACTTCACAGTAAAATGGCACTATTCTAGTGTTGTAAAGTCATCCTATAACGTATTTTTTCAAGATGAATAAGCACACCGTGTTAGTCTTTTGTACAAGGTGAACCACTTAAAACCAGCCCTCTTAACTGGCCCACCTTAAACCCAGAGCGCAACAACTATTGGTGGTTAGTGTATTCTTTCGTAGTGCATGTCTTTATGGTCAGAACCAAGCATTTGATATTATGAAAATAAAAGTAAGTACTACAGTACTTTCTTGGTTTTCTTTCCTTACCGCATTAATGGTACCCTACATTTCTTATTCAGGGTACATAGGGATCCACAGGGATGTGGTTGGAGTGATCCAGGCACCAAACAGTTAAGCTTTTAGCTCCTAGGATGCCTCTGGTCCTCCTCCATGTATACCCCACCACCAGCCATAGGCATTCAGTTGTTCGTTTCGTACGGCAGGATTCAGACGTACCTGTGTAACAGGGGACTGCTAAGGCCGTCCCAAACTTTTATTTTCTATGTGTTTGAGTTAGCAGTGCTGAGCGTCTGTATTAAGACGCATGCACTGCGACTCAGTCTACCTCCCATTGGCAGCAACACCAGTAACGTCTCTGGTGATTTCAGCGGGTCATGGCAGAGCTTGCTAGCAGCGATGCTGGGGCCTGGACTGCAACCGGATGAATGGAGATGTCAGGTAAGGCGATTTCTCGCTTACGGGGAATCGCACACAGGAGTCCTTGCTTCCTGCGCTGGAGACGCACCATAAGCCGCTACAATGAGGGCCCGGTGTGTCCGCTCCCTCGCTATACTATTGGGGCCTTATCGTCTGACGCCGGGGATCGGCAGCAGATACTTCTGCTACGGTCGGTTGATGTGGCTTAGGGGAGGTAAGCTCTCCCCCGGCAGCTCCTCCCCAGACGCAGATCCATGAAAGGTTTATGGGAGTCTGAGTCGCGCCTCCTACCCTCCTTGTGTAAATGAGACACTCACAGTCCATTATCTGTGCTCTGCTGAAGCGATTTGGTCTCAGGAGGTTTTTGGGTCAGTCTCCCTGTATACATCTCCCTCAGGTCAGGTATATGGTGCTCTGTCTCCTACCAAGCCTTGTGTTTGAGTAGTTGATTCAGAGTCTACTGCAACTAAATTACATATGCATTGTATGTGACTGTTTGCTAGCTGCTGTGTTTATACTGCCTTTTATTTCTGACTGTCAGTTATAACTATCACTATTTTTTCTCCTCATCCCTCTTGTACAGGTGGATGGGGGTTTTTCTGTTTACTTCATATTTACTAGTATTTGTGGAGGCTGTCACATTGCATTGCATTGTTACCTTTTATTATGGAATATGCAAAAGGTAAAGGGAAACAGGAGGTTGAGGCCTCTGTGCTGGTTTCAGGTAAATCCTGTTTGGCAGGCTTGTCCCCTAAGGACTTTATACTGGATGGTTGGTGTGCTGTCTGTTATTAAAAACCACATCACATGTCCAGTCTACCAGCCCGGGTACAGGAGCCATCTTGGGTACCTCCTTGTCCCAGGTGATGACGCAGCTAGTGGATCATTTGGCTACTCCTACACTGCCTACTTTAATGGGATACTCAAAGCATGCTATGTTTGTCCCTCCTATACATCCTTCCTGGTTGGATGTTTATACTTACTCAGGTCAGAGTATGACGGCTGTTATGAACAGACTGGTAGGCACTAAGGCACTTAAGCAGACGTTCGTTTTTTTATGTCTGCTCAGCATGTAGATTCAGACACATCATCGGAGGAATCAGATGATGCGCCGGGTTCTTCTGCCGAGTCTAGCTCAGGAGAGGAGGACCATCCTTATACAGTGGATGTCTTTTCTTTGGTGAGGGTGGTCAAATCAATCCTAAGTATACAGGATGATGTGCCGGCTCCTAGAGAGAAGGCTCTGGTATTTAAACACCAGAAGATGGTAAAACCTGAGTTTCCTAAATCTGAGGGGGGGGGGGGACGGTCTGCTCACTGAACTGATGGAAGAGGCGTGGAGTAACCAGGATAAACGGAAAGATTAGCATCTTTGTATCCTTTCCCGGCTACTGAATGTACTAAGTGGGAAGTCCCTCCTACCGTGGACTCTCAGGTAACACGTAGTCAGGAACACTACGTTGCTTATTCCGTCAGCATCTCCTCTTAAAGATCCTACAGATTAGGAAAATTGAAACATGTCTTAAAGCAGTATTTTCATCATATTGAGCTGTTATTTGACCAGCTGGAGCTTGGGTGTCCAAGGCTATTGAAGAAAGGACGAGGACATTGGAGGATACTCTACCAATTCTACCAGAGAACAGCTGACATATATCTCCCACATAAGGGAATCGGCCCCTATGTGGGAGAAGCTGCAATAGATGTTGGGCTCCTAGCTTCTAAAGCATCGTCCGCCTTGGTTGTGGCTCGTAGAGCCTTTTTTTTTTTTTTAAGGTCCTGGAAAGCAGATGCGGGGTCAAGAAGGCTCTGGAATCTGCAAATTGAAAAAGTATATTTCCAAAGTAAGGACTACTGGCCTCAAATAACAACAGACGCCTGGGTTAGAGAAGTGGTTTTTCAGGTGTATGCTCTCATTTTTCGGAGACATCCTCCCCATAAGTTTTTCGCACGAACTCCGCCATCGGTATCTATCAGGAACTTGGCCCTACAGGAGGCCATTTACTCCCTGCTGCAGGCAGGGGTGATCAGCCCAGTTCCTGTGGTTCAGCAGGGAAAGGATGATTATTCCAATTTATTTTTGGTTCAGAAACAGAATGGGTCTCGCCCTATTCTAAATCTGAAAACCCTCAATAGGGTTATCTGTGTATCCAAGTTCCGTATGGAAACTCTTCGATCAATGGAACCTGGGGATTTTTTTTTGGCTTCTCTGGACATTCAGGGTGCGTACTTCCATGTGCCGATTTAAGCCATCTCACCAATAATTTCTACGGGTTGCTGTCCTGAAGCAACATTACCAATTTTAGGCACTGCACTTTGGGTTCTCGACGGTCCCGTGTGTCTTCACCAAAATAATAGCAGTGATGACTGCCTATTTCAGGCTTCAGGGAATCCGAATACGGCCATACCTGGATGGGTCTTCTGATAATGACATAGTCTCCAGTAATTCTACAACACCATCTACAACTGACATGGCCTGCCTACAGAAGCACGGCTGGATAATCGATTGGAAGAAATCTTCTCTGTCTCCAATACAGCAGATGGTACATCTGGGGGCACTTCTGGATTCTCGGGCATAAAGGGTGTTTCTGCCAGAGGACAAGACTGTGGCCCTGTCATTGCAAGTGCGCAAATTGCACCGCAATCAAAGGGTATCCATTCTATCAGCGATGCAGGTCTTGGGGTAGATGGTATCCACCCTCGACATGGTGAAATATGCTCCATTCCACTCCAGCCTTTGCAGCAATTGATTTTCTCCAGATGGTACCAGAGGATCCTTCTCATGCGTCTCTCTCTCTCTCTCTCTCTCTCTCTCTCTCGTGGTGGCTACATAAGAATCATCTGGATAAAGGTCGCCCATTCTGGATCCGAGATGGGGTGTTTTTAACCACGGACGCGGATGGGGAGAGGTGACAGGTCATCGCACCTTTCAGGGAAAACGGACAAATCAGGAAAGTTATCTGCCCATAAACATTCTGTAGCTTCAAGCAGTATACAAAGCACTCGTCATGGCACAGGACCTGCTTCATGGCAGGCCTGTCCAGATCCAGTTTGACAACACGACCACAGTAGCCAATCCCAATCATCAGGGAGGCACGCAAAGTCATGCAGCCATGAGGGAAGTGACAAAAATTCTGGTTTGGACAGAACGTCATCTTCCAGCTATTGCTGCAATATTCATCTAGGGAGTTCTCAATTGGGAAGCTGACTTCCTAAGTCATCAGGATATACATGTCAGAGAGTGGGTTCTCCTCCTGGGGGTTTTTCAACTCCTGGTGGACAAATGGGACCTATAAGACATAGATCTCATGGAATCATGTCACAACCACAAGGTCTCCAGGTATGGGTCAGGACTAAGGAACCCTCAGCCGCCTTCAGGGACGCACTGGAAGTAAGATTGGATTTCAAGCTGGCGTATCTGTTTCCTGAAATTTCCCTCCTCCCAAGGATCCTCAGGAAATTCAAGCAGGAAGGGGGAACAGTAATACTAGTGTCTCCTGCTTGGCCTAGATGTCATTGGTTCACCAGCACACAGAATCTATTCATAAATAGTCAGTTTCCTCTTCCTCTATGGCTGGATCTGTTAGTGCTGGGTCCCTGTCTGCATCCGGACTTACCTCGTCTGTCCTTGATGGGGTGGCTCTTAAGGCTTCCATCTTAAGAGCCAAAGATTTCTCCAGCTCTGTGATTTAAAAGATGCTTAGGGCACAAAAGCCTTCCTCAGCCCGCATCTGTTAGAGTTTGACATTCTGTTGGGTGTTCCCTCAAGAAAGTATGACCCTAAGGTTTTAGGTTTTCCCGGGTACTTATTTTTTTCTAGGCTGGGTTAGACTTTTGTATCTGCCTAGCCACCCTGAGAGTGCAGGTTTCTGCACTGTCAGTCTGGTTCCAGAAGAGAATTGCATCTTGGCCGGATATTAGAATTATTTTTTTCAGGGGGTTCTCCCAGTTCAGCCACCTTTTGTAAAACTGGTAGCACTGTGAGATTTGCCTTTGGTTCTCAAGGGACTACAAGCTCCCCAATTGGAACCTCTGGACCCTGTAGATTAGAAGAGGTTGACAGCGAAGACATTTTTTTTTTGTCCTTGCTATCTCTTATTTTTTTCACTAGGTTAGAGCTGTCCTCCGTACAGGGGAGGGTTACCTTTCTAAGGTAGTTCTCCATCTTCATGTGAATGAAGAAATTGTGGTTTCAGCTTTTTCAGTCTTCAGATCTTTCTGTAGGTGAAATCTTCCTGGATATGGTTCGTGCTCTCCGTATATATGTGGAGCGTACAAACTCTCTCAGAAAATAGGTAGCTCTTTTTGTGTTATATGATTTTCACGAACAAGGTTGGCCAGCCAATAAACAAACTCTGGCTCGATGGTTACTTATGATGATCTCCCAGGTTTACACTAAGGCTGATCTCACTGTCCCAAACACAGCGACAGGATATTCTGCTTGGTCTGTGGAACAATCGTGGGCATTTCATCGTGGTGCCTATGTTGAACATTTGTACAAGACAACCACGTGGTCTTACGTCCACACTTTTTTTTTTTAGGTTATACGCCTTTTGATGTTTTTGCCTCTCAGAATGCTTCCTTTTGGGCGAAGAGTTTTCCTTTCTGCTCAGGAACGTCCCCCAACCTTAGGGGAACTGCTTTGGGACATCCCCATTGGTATCCCTGTGGATCCCTATGGACCCTGAAGAAGAAAATAAGAGTTATGGTAGACGTACCATTGATGACTCTTTTTCTTTGAAGTCCACAGGGCATCCACCATGATGCGCTTCGCTTCATTGGGTAATTTTTTTCTGGCATGGATTCACTCATATTGTGAGAGTGTTTCTGGTGTATGATTGTTCTTCCTTCTCCTCTTTCCTCTTTCCTTCTCCTGCCTTGGGCTTCTTTACAGAACTGAATGCCTGTGGCCGGGGGCGGGGTATACTGTATATGGTGGAGGACCAGAGTCATCCTGGGAGCTGAAAGCTTAACTGTTTGGTCCTGGATCACTCCAACCACATTATCCCCATGGTATCCTGTGGACTTTGAATAAAAAGTGTTACCAAAGTAACTCTTATTTTGTCGCAAAGCCATTCTTGAGGTGGGCTGGTTTTAAGTGGCTTATCCTGTATTTGAAACTTAGAATGTGAATTGCAGCAAATAATACGTTAATTATTGCTACATTGTTAATTATTGCTTCTAGGCGTACATGCTAGAAATAGGGACTTCAGCACTACCCGTGTTCAATCAGTTAACTGACCAATTTTATTGTACCAAAAACAGCTCAGATATTGATGTTTTTTATCTAATAATGTCTGAAATTTTTTTTTAATAAAATGTATATGTTTATAAAAATACGTGTCTATAAGCACCCATTATAAAATAACCTCTCACCCTCTCATCAGAAATAGCCCCTCCCGATTGAAAAAGATCCCCAGTATCAATACTCTTTCCCCCCCCCCCCCCAGTTGTAATAGCTTCCTGTGTCAATGGGCCCCCACTGTTTAGTGCCTCACCTCCCCATGTGTCACTATGCATTTATTTATTTTTAATTTCCCACAGACAAAAAAAAGATTTAGTGGGCAGAACCCACCCCTGCCCCGCTCTCTCATCAAAATATTTCTGCTCGGAGGGTAACTGTTCTCCTCTTCGCACCTTTACTTTAGGCACATATGCCCCACAGTGCCGTTCGCACGACATTCTGGGGCGCAATTTTGGAAGTGATTTTGATGGTCACAGACTGCAGTGTCAATCCTAGGCGTCCTTCATTAGACAAGGGGAACACAGCAGGACAGCACTAACACATGAGGTGCGACCTGGACAGGTAACGCACTCCTGGCTGCGGTCGCATCTCAAGTGTTAGTGCCAAGCAAGTGGTTAAAGGGAAACTAAAGTCAAACAGGAATTGAAGTTGAGTAATTAAATCAGCTTGTTTTATTAAGGATGATAGTGGGTCTTTTAGGATAATTAAAGTTCATGAAAGTGTGGACCTTTCTCTCCTGACTTTCTTGATAATGAATCCTCAGATTGAACATGTTCCACAAATTGCCAAACACTTTCAAATGTATCACTTTTTTAAATTCTTGGTATTGAATGCAGCAGCGACCTTTAGTATAGATTTTAGGTTATTTTTGTCCCCAGGCCTCCTCTCTGGTATGTCACAGAGTCTGAAAACCATTCTTACCAATGAACGCCTTACTGACTCACGCTATCACTTATGTTAGGGAGTTTTGTGCCTGCTCCATTTATTAAGCACAAGCCAACTCATTGTGGAATCATACTTCCTAAACGCAAATAAAACACAATTAGCAACTGCATGTGAAACATGTTTGCATTTCACATGTAGTTTCACTGGCATTTGCTCAAAACAAACGCCAGTGGATACAAGGCCTGAGAATATTGGCTCATTTATATGATGCTTTCAGCCTCACTGAACCAGCTCCAACTTGCATGTAGACGATATGCTGCTTGTTTTGTAACACATACTAGTGGAAGTACTTCATTTAAAGAGTGCTTTCTTTCTCAGCAAATCACTGCAAGTGCTTACAGCTACATTGTGTTTATTTTATTCTTCTAAACTCTCTGGGGACAATTCTTCCCAGACAGTTTCCCTGCCAAGAGGCTTGAGATAGCCGCTGAATGCCGGAAAGGGCTTGGGTCTGAGCCACTGCAGTGACCACATCCAAGCATCAAGAGCCATGTTTACACCTTTGATACCTATTAAGCTGGCACAGGACTACATCAAGTTCTGATTTTGGGTTTAGTGGCTCAAGTTCATTGGTAAGAAATAGGACTTGGAAGCATTTTGGTTACTTTGTAAAATCATGGTACATGAGGTTCACCACCAATAAAGGTTGCTTTATAGCAGCCTTTACTGTACAATATAAATAGGTTTGCAAATACTAAAAAAATTTTACTCAACCCATGAACCTAGTTAAAGATCATGGAAATAGGGGCAAAATTAGGTGAAATGTTTAGTTGGTGCATTCTTCATAAGTCTGTCACTTTTATAATTTTTATACTGGATCAGCCGGCTCCAAAGTTAATGCGAATAAACATACTACATTGCTGTCTTACTCAAAAGGTGGTTCTCAGCTAGAGTAAGTTTACTCCCTTGAGAATACCATAAAAAGATTACAATTTTGAAATTAATTAGTAAATCAAATACTGTATAAATTTGGTCCAGTCTCTTTTAGGTGCTACATAAAATACATCACAGCTATGACAAGGTCAGTTTATTAAACTCAACAGTCAGGTAGAATGTTCTAAGCTTTCCCGTGGGGTTGAAATACAGATTTTCTGCTTTCTTTTATGTTGTCATTACATGGGATATGTAAGACCACTTAAAAGTTAAGAACACAGTTTATAAAGAAGCACCTATATACATTTTTGCTCTATTTATCATTTGTGTTGCATGCACAGTTATAAATTTGGTGAAAGTTTAACTTTAATAACATTGCAACCATGCAACTATGGTGTAGTGTCTTGTATCTCCTGTCAATAGTTTTATTTGGCACTTAGAGACCGTCAATATATGGTAAAAGGCTTAACATTTCATATGCCTCACAATGTTAGTCTTGTTGTTATAATACTCTAGCGTTATCAAAAAAAGTCACTCGTTCTTTGGACTACTTTCAGCCACTTTAATATAGCTGTAAACAGGACGGCCAATTAAAAGCTGCAGTCACTGTGCGACTTCTGGTTTATCCTCCTGCTTGCATAGCCCTGCTTTTCAAGAGAGACTGAGAAATTAATTATAAAGCCACAGGAAAACCAACAGCATGGAAGGGTACCTCCTTGAATAGCACCTTGTCTAGTGTGAATTTTTATCATTACCTAGGAATGCCATTTTCAGTTTTGTGCTAAGTAGCTTCTATCCTGGATCTGTGTAGGTGCCTTAACATAATTATCTTTGTATTCAACAGTAAATTTGGATAGACACCTTGTACTGCTATTAAGTTTTGAAATATCATTATCACCTTTGATGCTACTTAGTAGCGAATTTATTTATACTGTTTGACACTATTTTTTGTTTTCCAGTTGGGAAGTGACCTTGGAGGTGGGATCGGTGGAAGTCCAGCGGTAAGAACCTGGGATACTACCTGACACACTATAGGTGGAATATGTGTGCCTATATTTTCCTTCTTCATTATTTATTTATTTTATTCACCTATTAATTAGTAGTGCTATTACTAAACACACTATATGATCTATTGCATGATATATTGTTCCAATGCACATCGGAACAGCATATCGTACACATCGTATAGTGTGTACGCCCGATCAATTGTTCATCACATCGTCCCATCTGCTGTTCTGCTCAGCAGATGGGACGGTGTGCCGAGCAATGCCATACAGTTTACATGCAGCATGTAACAATACATTGCGCCGTCAACAGTGGATCATTCAATGTGTGCAGTGCTTATGATGTATTGTTACATCGCATCACAACATTGTTGGGTCACATCAACGTATGTTATTATTTTGTTTTTGTTTTGAAATCAACCTGTATTTTTGGTGTAATGGCCCTTAGTGGAACTATGCAGGTACAGGCAAACTTTATTTGAAACATTGACCATCTCAATTTTGGATTAATATAATTTCAGATTGGCTTCCAACATTTAAATTTCCTGGAGGTACAAGGTATTGATTAAAAATATTATATAATATACACCTCTTCTCATACCATCGACACGTCATTTTTTGTTTCATGATTTTAGTTTCTGGGATGGTTATCGTCGACTCATGCTGCAGCCCTAAAAAAAAGTTATCTTTAACCGTGTAATGATAAATGGGAAATTAGCTTTTACGGATTTTAATAAACCAGTATTCTTGCTGTTTGGTTTACATACAGCAGTTCTCTGAATTTCTCTATTTTATCTCATTGATTTAAGTCTACAATCCTCTAAAGGTGCCCATCCACTAGACCAGGGGTGGAGAACCTTTTTTCCGCTGAGGGCTATTTTGATTTATCTAACATTATTCACGGGGCCGGTGCAGGCCATGACCCTTTGAGCGACATCACACGGGGCGGAGCCACAATCGCCGGGGATTACAGCAATGCCTGCAACATCTTGAGAATACTCCGGGGAGCTGTAAGGTTAGCAGTGGTGTGACCGTCTGAAGCGTCCTACGGATGCTCCAGGCGGCACTGCTGCCTAGATTCTGGCTGCAGGATGCCATTCTAGGCACACTGCTAGCTAGATGAGGCTAGCAGAAAAAAAGCACCGAGGGCCATACCAAATGATTCCGGGGGCCTTATACAGCCCCCAGGCCTGAGGTTCCCCATCCCTGCACTAGACGATTAAGTTGAGCGATTGAACGATATCGTTATTGTTCAATCATTCATAAATCGTTTGCAAAAATGTCTAAAACGATCAGCGATGCGTGCTCCCGCTGGTTGTTTAGCCATCTATCATCGGGCAAACATGCTGGACAACCTGACGATAACGTCAGGTTCAGCATGTTTGCAGATGATTGATTGTGCCTACACTGAACGACTGCTCGCTCAGTATAGGCACAGCACAGACTGCACGATTACAATGTCATAATCGTGCAGTCAATTTCAGGTCTGCTAGTGGATGGGCAGCATAAGACTGATAAAAACTTTAAACTTATCCTTCGCTTGTTCACCAGACTTCGGGGACACTTCTCCGTCTGGCTGTTTTGAGAGCGTTTTGCCCATTCAGTACTTAGGCCAGTGGGCTGGATTATCTACGAGTTAAACAGAGACCTGTTAATAAGTACAGACGATAAAGGCACAATCTTCAGACCATATTTCCTATTTACCTAATAATGATCATTTACAATCTGAGGGAGTTGTACTTATCTTCTTAAATGACGTATACTGACATTGTGGGGTAGTTGTCCAATATCACCAGCTGTATTGTATCTTTGATCAGCTTTAATGAACTTCTTTGATCAGCTTTAATGAACTTGTTAGCCCATCTTCCATATCCTCCACCTTTTGTGATTGTCATTTTATCTCCAAGTATCCCTATTACCAGAAACATGCCAACAGATTGTGTTGTCTCTTTACAATGCTTTGTTACTTTCACACACGGAAATGACAAAACAGCCTGTTGCTGTAAAAAAAAATAATAATAATTTCATTAAAATACATAAACATTTTAAGCTTTCAACTTTTAACACATGCATCTTTATTTTTAAGTCTGTTTTATTATTTTTTACAAACAGTACAAAAATGACATGACAAACGGTATCAGAAAATAAAAACAAAGATATACGCACATTGTTTTACAAGACAACACTTTGTCGTAAAAAGTCCAGCAATATAAATGCAGAATATGTGCTTAGTTATCATAACCACTTGAATAAAAGTTGTTTATATAGGGGAATAAAATAGGAAGGGAATTGGAAGGGGGGACCTATGAGCAGTCAGGCGTGTCATTCAGAAAAACTTGTGCTTGGTAGTAGAAAGAATTACGTCACAAAAACATATTGAAGCAGTATTGATAAGATTACAATTAGCGGTGTGGTGCAACCTAGCTGGTAAATAGTAAATGAGGGAGGAGACAACCTGAAGCCTTCAATTGCTTATACAAATACCAATTTGTATTTTCAAATAGTTTATAAATTTGAGATTGAGCTTTGATCATCTAGATGTGAGATAAATATTTGCCATTTTTTGTTAAAGTGAATCACTACCTTCTCAATATCGGGAAGTGTCGCCTTTCTGTCAAAATATAACAATTGCATAAGAAATCTCTTGACAATGGTTAACATGGGAAGTCCAATTGATGACTATCACTTTCTTGGCCACAGTTGCAATAGTTGTCAGGATGTGCATCTTTAATATGGAACAGTTCATTTCTTTATTATAATTGTTTTACATTTCCTAGTCCCTCGCACCTGCTGTTTCAGTTTTTACTATACTGTGTCCTCTGCAAACTATTTAGGTCTACAGCTAAAATGGAATTTTATAAATTTAGAGAGCTCCTCAAGTTGTTTTTTACACTTTGGTATAATTTATATACATCCGTTTTTCTTTGCTTTATAAAATATTTTAATCTAAAGCTGGCATGGACATGTGCTCTGATAGAGGAACACGTTTCACAGTGTGCTGTGTAGATAAATAGAGACTGGATAGAAACATGAGTGTTCACTACAATACTAAGCAACACAGTAAAAGTATTTATCCAGTAATCCTATTAAAAACTAAAATACTCAAAATAATACAGTTTTCAAATATTAGTATCAAAAACATTTTTGTTTACTGACCGTGTAGTTTTAGCTGCCTTAACTTACTAAAGCTGGGTACACACTAAATGATGTGTACACCCAGCGATATCGGCAGCGGCAAGGGTGCAGGCATTGGTAAGTGCATACACACTTGAAGATGCCGGGAATGACGGCAGGGGAGGAGCGAGGACATGCTGCATTCGGCAGCATGGCATCGCTAACGATATCCCCAGATTGTGCTGCAAATGCAGACCACCAAGGATATCGTTAACGTCCCACACGAGCACGCATCATTAACGATCTAGTGTGTACACACTAGACGCGTAAACAAAATTGTTGTAACGATGTGTCGTCATGGGCAATATAGTTTAAAAATGAGTCTAGTGTGTACGCACCTTTTAGACTACTTTTTTAAAAATGTATGGAAATTTTATTGATTATAACTTATTTTCTGTTTGCCTGTTAAATAGTAATTTCATTGAAGTTGTGTTCAAGATAGTAAGCAGCAGTTATTGTAGATGTGTGTTCATTCTGCATATTAAAACCTTAGTGTCAGGTTTCATATTTTTAAATACTTAGAATGCCTGTTGAAATTGTCTTTTTGCACACATCTTCATACACAAATACAGAGTACTATATTATAGTTACCCACTAGTCTATGAGCTATGGCAAGCTCTGGTTCTCTATTCAAACACCTTTATACTATTGAGACTTTACACCTTGGGTCAGAGCTTGGCAAGTAGTGGATTTCAAGCCATTTGTACATTCGCTAACCTGGTCTGCCAGGGTAAGCATGTCTTCAGCTAGAGCTTGCCAAAGTATCACATCATGATGGTAGAACAGCCAATTTATGTCCCGCCTTGCTACTGATCTAGATGTTAAGTAGTTAGACATAAAGTATAGATGGTTAATTTGCCAAACTCTTACTGGCCGCATTCTCACCACCTGTCATCAACGTTTAGTACTGCTGGTGTCTCTCTCCGTAGGTTGTAGAGATTCACTACTTTGGATCTAAGGTTTCCAGCTAGTGCTGAGTCAGATCTCTTCATTATTGAAGTTAAATGACTTGGATCCTGACTGTGTGTATCCTGGGACACTGCTGAGTACATTGAATTGTTTCGGGGAAGGAGTGGCGGTACCCAAGTAAAAGTCCTATTATTGGGAAGGGGAGTGAATAAGCGTAATAATTAGAATAGACAACTCCTTTTAACACTTTCAGCTATACTGGCTGGTGAAATTACAACATACATGGGCAGTTTTTACTTATGTCCAATTTCTTTGTAACACTCACTGTGCCTATATTTAACTCGCAGGTTGGACAGACTTTTATCCCGTCCTCTGTCCCGGCTACCTTTGCACCATCACCTACTCCAGCTGTGGTTAGCAGTGGACTCAATGACTTGTTTGAACTTTCAACTGGCATCGGGATGGCCCCAGGGGGATATGTTTCCCCGAAAGCTGTAAGTGTGACTGAAACCATTTTCAGATTGCTTGTATCTATATGATTGGAACCATTTATTTATTAAACATTAGTTGTATTACAGTAACATTAAGTATATCTAGCAACCAATTTGCTACACAAACTGTCCTTGCCATGCACTTTTCTCATGGTAACCTTATAGTTTCTCATTGTATTTTATAATCTCGCTGAGAACATGCTGCAGTCATTCCATATTAGTTACGTTTTGTATGACTGATAACATATAGCAATAGCTTATACTTGTCAGCTCACACTAGACAATTTGCAGTTAATGGCAGCAGTTTATTTTATTATACAGAAAAAGCTTTTTCCAGCATGTAAAATGGCTACCTAAGGGCTAGATATATGGTTTGCATGAGAGGAGCATTTCAGAACAGCAACATATATCTGAGCTAACACATATGATTGAACGTATGTCCATTGGCAGAACGTTTACACTGCGTGTGCTCAGAAATGGTTGCACCAGAGTACAGGCAGTACAGAGCTGTAAGCATTATCATCGCATCTACACTTACGACCCAAGAAGTCAACTGGCTTATAATGGGGCGTTCTCGCATAGGACAGGTACATATAAATCCATTCTATGTAGTGTTGGACATGTTTGGCGTTCTATCTTTTACATAGTATAGTGTATGTGCAAGCCCACACTGATGATGGAGACTAGTAGTAAATCAGGCGCTTTCAACCGTGCATGTGCATCAATATTCCCATTTTTATTCCATGTACACTTCTTTTGAGCAATAAACTTTCAACCAGGCCCATTGTGCTTTGCAGTCTTTGTATAGGATATGTACCTTTATATTACTAAAACATGAACCACTGTACTGGATGCACAAAGCCTCAACTGTCAAATATAAGAAAGAAGGACGTAAAATAAAGAATATTAGCCTATTCAAATGCAGTAGGGAACAATGCAGTCATAAAGCAGTGTATATTCCAGAAAGTATAAAACATTTGTAAATATGTTTTGCATTTAGTGGTAGTTTAAGACCGCATACTTTAAAATAATCCAGAAAGTTGGATACAAATTATGTGCCTCGTTGTTTTAGCCTAGTGCCACTATTCAGTCGATAGGCACTGCGAACCCACTGAACAAATTAGCTAAGGGAAACATTGAGCCAGTCAACTAATTTGGTAATGTAATAGTAATTGCCTTGTGTGCTCTCTTAGGTTTGGCTGCCTGCTGTGAAAGCAAAGGGATTGGAGATCTCGGGCACATTCTCCCATAGACAAGGGCACATCTACATGGACATGAACTTCACCAACAAGGCCCTGCAGCACATGACAGACTTTGCCATTCAATTTAACAAGAATAGGTGAGGACTGCTTTTTGTGTAGTACAGCGCTGTCGCAGAAACCACAAGGATCATTTTAACCTTTTGACTAAAATATGCTATACGGTATACTTTGCTCACAGTTGTTGTCATTGTGCTGTGATACGTAAATGAAAAACATTTTCTTAGAGATCATAGGACCAGATTCAATTAGCCGCAAAAAGCATTCGCAGGTGCAAACTTTTTGCACAAAAGTGCGTATCGTGCAATCCTATTGCCAAAGTTTTCTCATGTGCAAAAACTCTATAGACAAAAACCAGCGAAAAGTTTTCACCCTCTCAGAGCAGGTGAAAAAAATTAGCAAAATATCTATTTTTGGCAAAAAATTTGGGGACTTGGTTCAGAACCCATTGGACACTCCCCCATTGACTAATTTGGCAAAAATATTTTTTTAATTAGCTTCATTTGGCCAATAACAAAATGACAATTTGGGGGTGAAAATGATAAAAGTACTGTATAGTGGAAAATGGGTTAAAGTAGTAGGTCAGGTACTTTGGGGCCTGTATGGATGGGACAGGTGTTTTTAGGATTGCAGGTGGCTGCAGCAGGTGTAGTTTTTAAAAAAATTTAAAACTGCACTTTAAAGACACAAAATTATACTAGCACCCATTTTAATGTACCCCCAATTTAACTACAGCAATTATTTTCTCCAAAAAATATAGCTTTTTATCATTTTTCAACACTTAAGCAAATATGCATATAACAGCCATTTGACACAATTTAATAACCTCAAATACTTTTATTAGGGTTATTAATACACTTCTATATTTATTTCCTATACCAGTTAGGCTTTTTATTGGGTTACAGACTGATTTCCCCAAAATGTTCTGTACATTTCGCTGGTTTCACCTTGCGCAGTTTTCGCACATATGCGTTTTTGTGTCTTTTGTAATAGGATAGGGGGCAAAAACTGTTTCATCAGAAGGCAAATCGGGAGAAATTACACCCTGAGAAACACATCAAGGTTATTCAGGACACTGTTGCTACGTCCTAATACTGTACCAGCATTAAGAATATACCCGCCAGCTAATCTGCTTGATATCTGCTGCCTATATTGGCCTACACTACCACAATTACATCTGCTGACACCCCTGGGTACCTGCCACTGGCGGCTGCTATAAGCGAGACTGACTTGTAGTCCGCCTCTGCCGCAGGAGACAAGACAGGGATAAAGCCAGCATCGACAACAGGAGCGCCTAAAGCGATGTTAGTGCTATTGACGGGACATTGCTACTAACGAGACATTGCTACTTTTAATGTGAACCACAAGATACTTTGAATCTTTCTAGTTTCCGACTATTCGTTAATACAGATACGTTCTGACTTTTCATGGAGCACTAGTAGTCAATGTAATTTCTTTGCAAACTGCATATTGGTCACTCATGACCATTATTGGAGCGGTACTGATTTACAACTAAAAGGACACGTGATCACCCCTTCTATACTGAAGTGTGCCCTATATTTACCCTCTGACCAATTAACACTCTGAAAAACATTGTTGCAATTTACATATGCTACTGTGTCTCCATACGAAATGAGTCTCTTACAACAGAAATATCTGATCAAAATCTGGGGGACTCCTGCAATTCCTGCATGAATAGGTGGATCACCTGATGAAGGTTACATACTCATATCTTGTTGATTCTATGCACCTATGCTGAGAATTAATTATTAACACATTGATTGTATATTGTGATCATATTATACCGGTTTTTAAATGTGCATTTATGTCCATGTTATAACTAAATGTTTTTATTTGATTCATCTAACTAATTTTGGTCAAGCACTGCATCTTTCTTCCTTTATTGTTGTAGTTTATGATTGGTAGGCCTCAGCACTGGTTTTGCCGATTACATTGACAATAAATAATTTGATTTGGTACAGGTCCAAAAACCTGTGGCACCCCTGCTAGTACCCTGCCACGGCCCCCAGTTTAACCACTGCCATAGAGAATGTCCTTTGTTTAAATGAAAAATTGCTTGATCTAAGTACTAATATATGGAGCATATGAAAGACTATGTATTTTTACGTTAACGTAAATGAAAACTCTTTCATTTGTAGTTTCGTAATTAAATGGCAGCAAAAAGAGATCTTTTTACTAAAGGCCCTCAAGTGTACTACTGTATAGGGCACCATGTATTTGCAATAAAATACCTTCCTACTCATTTAAAAAATATAGGAAAAAAAGAGTCTGTTGCTGGTTTACGGTCAGATAGCCTTATGTATGGTTTAGCCTCACTGCTTTTGTCCAAACTTGCCTTACCTAATATGAAATGAATGGCATGCAGAAGGGCAGCTGTTATTAGGTGTGAGGATTAAGGTATTTAGAGTATTAATATATGTATCGGCCATAGTATACTTGGGTGAAAAGCTCAGGGATTAGGATACCCGAGCCCCTGGCATTGACCTATCTCACTGCATTTTCACATTTTTTTTCTCAAGGGTAAAATAGTGATATTAGTGGCAGATGCTACATTCCCAAAGTGGGAATTGGGAAATTTTATATTATTTACAAGTGTTTTATTTTATTTATTTATTGTTGTTTATTAAAGCACGTTGCAATATGATATTTAAAGAGTTTAGTAATATGAGTAGGATCTGCTCTTTCTGTGAAATTACTTTTAACCCATATCAATATCAATGAGCCCGTATCAATTGCAATGAGTGAGTGGAAAACTTAGTCTGCATCATCTGTAAAGAACTGAACTACAGGATACAAATTGGGTGAAATGGTGCAACTTGCTCACCGAGATGTTCATCAGGTCTCAGAGAACGTTCATTTGTAGCTCTGCAGTCAATTTCTTTGGATCTAGTCTCATCTGGATTATTCTGTCTGTGGCCGCCGTGGTCAGAAGAAGCTACAGGTGACTAGAAAGGTGATGGAGATTTCTTACCTATAATGGACTCTTTCTCTCTGTATATTTCTTCAGCTTTGGAGTAATTCCCAGTGCACCCTTGGCTATACACACACCCCTCATGCCAAACCAAAGCATCGACATTTCTCTGCCTCTCAACACTCTGGGACCTGTCATGAAAATGGAGCCACTTAATAACCTCCAGGTATGTAACTACCTCTAATTTTTCTGTCATTTCTTTTTCCTTCTGTTTGAATGGGTAAATATTAAGCTGCAGCAGTAGTTTCACCATTAAACCGTTGTTGTTGTTTTTTGGCTGGAATGATGTCATTGGTGCTTCTGGCTTTCATTAAGCACTATAGAAATAAGGAGCCAGATAGCAACAGACGTTGTGAGCATACACAATGATAAAGAAATGCTGTGTGTGTCCTAAGATAGGGCAAGCTTCCACCAAAGCATATTCGCTGTGCTCAGCTGGGAGTGTTGTTGGTTCATGTATTCCCACTGAGCCATCTGCTCACCCCATTCAGTCCTACTGATTCATCTAGAAAAATCAATTTGAGTGTACCACCCATGCCAGACATGTCATTAATGAATGTGCCATCTACAAGACTGTTCTGCTCCCTTTTTCCTTTGTGGCAACATTCCAGGTTAGTGGCATAAATGCAGGTGGCAATGTGCCGCAGTATTAAATCCCAATCTGTAACTGTAACAATATCCTTCCAAGTGCTGGTGAATCCAGAACACGTACTGCTTACAGAAGAGCTATTCTGCACGTATTTCTGTATATCTACAGACATGTGTGTGCATGTTTTGTGTATGCGTATAGAACTATATAGACACATTAAACTAGGGGACATTTAAATTGAAGGTGCTTTTTAAGGAGAACTTGTAATTGATATCATTATAGCACAATGTGTGTATCGTGGGCAAGGCAACGTGTCCCATACTATGAATGACAGATCACAGATCACTGCTGAATATTTGGCTCCTGCCCGAAATTTTAAAAACAGAAGTTGTAAGATAGAGGAAAACGGTACACATGTTGCAGGGAACCGGCCATAAAACATATTAATATAACACTGTACATGTCTAGCCAAAAACACATTAAGCAGGATTTTAGTCAACGGTACTTTCTCGTTGAAAGTTTTATTTAATTCTTTCATTTCAATGTAACTGCCAAGGAGGATCCAACTAAAAAAAAAATCATTATTAGCCCCTAAGACCATCTTACACTATTGAGTTAAATGAAGAGCCCTTTTTAGGATAGTGTGAGCATGTCCCTTGTTTCCTGTCGGCACAGATTTACATACATGTTTTGCTTTTTACACACACACTTAGGACCTGATTGAGAGATTGTTTGCCATTACACGTGTGAATAAGCCGCACTGTGCACACGCATCGATTGTTTTGCGTTTCCGTCTGCTCGCAGGATCCATTTGCAAAGTGAGTGACAGGTAGTCAGCGTTAGGGAGAGGTAACAAGGGGTGGCTAGGCAAACGTTGGCGTGTCTGACAGTTTAAACGCCATTATCTGGGTGTGCATAAATTAGCCATTGCGATATCTTACACAGCAATACAGCTCTGCGTGTCATGACAGCTGCAGTTTTCGTGCTGGTCAGACTTGTCGCATATGCTGCATGGCTGTCCAATCTGCATCGATGTTACCGATGTTTACGTTGTTGTACGTCATCAAACGGATATGAGTAGGCAGCAGTGGGCGTCCCTATGCTCTGCTTTGCTTTCAAAGGTCTTAGCATATTTTAGCAACTGTGATCTGAGAGAGAATGCACTTGCGATTGCATTAGCGTAAATCTCTGAATCAGTCCCTTCGTGTGGAACATAATATAAATGAATCTTCCATCCTCCACTATTAGGTCTGCATCCACACAACCTCTGCTTACTGTATGCTTTTTACTCCCCAGACTGCTGTCCTACTCATGCACCACATACAGTCAGGTGCATAAATATTGGGACATTGACAGAATTTTCATATGTTGGCCTCTATTCACCACCACAATGGCTTTGAAATGAAACAAACAAGATGTGCTTTAACTGCAGACTTTCAGATTTAATTTGAGGGTAATTACATCTAAATCAGGTGAATGGTGTAGGAATTACAATGGTTTCTATATGTGCCTCCCACTTTTTAAGGGGCCAAAAGTAATGCGACAAACTAAACAATCCTAAATCTAACTTTCACTTTTAAATACTTTGTTGCAAATCCTTTGCAGGCAATTACAGCCTGAAGTCTGGAACGCATAGACATCACCAGACGCTGGGTTTCATCCCTGGTGATGCTCTGCCAGGCCTCTACTGCAAATGTCTTCAGTTCCTGCTTGTTCTTGGGCATTTTCCCTTCAGTTTTGTCTTCATAAAGTGAAATGCATGCTCAATCAGATTCAGGTCAGGGGATTGACTTGGCCATTGCATAACATTCCACTTTTTAGCCTTAAACAACTCTCTGGTTGTTTTTGCAGTATGCTTCGGGTCATTGTCCTTCTGCACTGTGAAGCGCCGTCCAATGAGTTCTGAAGCATTTGACTGAATATGAGCATATAAAATTGCCCGAAACACTGCAGAATTTATTCTGCTGCTTTTGTCAGCAGTCACATCATCAATAAATACAAGGGAACCAGTTCCATTGGCAGCCATACATGCCCACGCCATGACACTACCACCACCATGCTTCACTGATGAGGTGGTATGTTTTGGATCAGGAGCAGTTCCTTTCCTTCTCCATACTCTCCTCTTCCCATCACTCTGGTACAAGTTGATCTTTGTCTCATCTGTCCATAGGATGTTGTTCCAGAACTGTAATGGCTTTTTTAGATGTTGTTTGGCAAACTCTAATCTGGTCTTCCTGTTTTTGTGGCTCACCAATGGTTTACATCTTGTGGTGAACCCTCTATATTCACTCTTCTCTTGATTGTTGACTTTGACACATATACACCTACCTCCTGGAGAGTGTTCTTCATTTGACCAACTGTTGTGAAGGGGTTTTTCTTCACCAGGGAATTAATTCTTCTGTCATCCACCACAGTTGTTTTCCGTGGTCTTCCGGGTCTTTTGGTGTTGCTGAGCTCTCCGGTGCGTTCTTTCTTTTTAAGAATGTTCCAAACAGTTGATTTGGCCACACCTAATGTTTTTGTTATCTCTCTGATGGGTTTGTTTTGATTTTTCAGCCTAATGATGGCTTGCTTCACTGATAGTGACAGCTCTTTGGATCTCATATTGAGAGTCGACAGCAACTGATTCCAAATGCAAATGTCACACCTAGAATCAACTCCAGACCTTTTACCTGCTTAATTGCTAATGAAATAACGAGGGAATAGCCCACATCTGTCCATGAAATAGCTTTTGAGTTGATAGTCCCATTACTTTTGGCCCCTTAAAAAATGGGAGGCACATATAGAAACCGTTGTAATTCCTACACCGTTCACCTGATTTGGATGTAATTACCCTCAAATTAAATCTGAAAGTCTGCAGTTAAAGCACATATTGTTGGTTTCATTTCAAAGCCATTGTGGTGGTGAATAGAGGCCAAAATATGAAAATTCTGTCAATGTCCCATTATTTATGCACCTGACTATATAACAAGAATAGAAGGAGGTGGCCTTGCACCAGGCAGATTACTACTTAGGAGATCATGGCAGGACTGAATTGTTACATTATTGGAGTAGGATGGAAGTTTATAGTGTTTTGGCATAACTCATTACAGATTATTTGCAGTGTCCAGTAAGTAGGAGCAATGTTTTGTAGTCACATCCGCTATGCATTGTGTCACTGAAACATAGCTTTATATAGCATGTCATTTTACCTTAGGAGGATACATTACTCATATGGACAATTCCATATGACTTGGTCAGCTAAACTGACACGGTGATCAAATAATGGATATTCTGACAGTGCCTTAACTTTTGGAAGATGCAGCCAGAGAATTGGTTTATGTCTTGTAGCCTGTCAATGACATGGGCAAGCCCATGGCACTAAGATACGTTCAGTAATGTGAGGGCAGTGTACATTCTTTCCGCTCAGTGTTGCTAGCTCCCAGACATGTCCTTCCAACATAGCTCAGTACACTGGTTGTGCAAACATGACTGTCCCTAAGTGTATGGATTTGTTATAATTCATAGTGACAGATGTTATAACCCTTCGTAGGATTACATGACAACACTGTGTCTCAGAATAGCTCTGCATATTATAAAACCTAGTCTTCAGGCATGAGGTAATGAGAATTTACATAGTCCTAATCATTTGCCTTTGTATTATGCATTTGAACAGAAAGTGGAAAATTAAGTACTTTGTTGTATTCTTTATTTTTGGATAAATGGTTTTAATCCACGTCAGTCAGTAACAACAAAAAGCGAGTTCATTTATTTATAGTACAGCATATAAATACAAATGTCACTTCTGTTCGCCTGATTGAGAGAATGATTTAGGAAAAGCCAAGTAGGGCCACTGTGGGGATGAGAGGTTAATAGATGTTGTGAACTCTTTAGATCAGCTGTGGGATATACGATGCCAGGGTCTTGATGCTAGTAAATCTAGCATGTTAATTCATAGTTCTCCCTCTTGTCAAATAGGTGGCTGTGAAAAACAACATTGATGTGTTCTACTTCAGCTGCCTCATCCCTCTACACGTACTGTTTGTGGAAGATGGCAAAATGGGTAAGAGAGAATTCTTCTGCATGCGTAGGATTTTATATTGTATGGTAATGTCACTTTAAAATGGTTGGATTCAAGTCTCATAAGTAGCAAGTCTGCCCTTCCACTGAAGGGTATTTAAAGTTAGAACTGTCATCCATCTTTTGTGGCCTAGGATGACTCACTGCACAATGTACTTTTATGTTTTCCTCGTTGAACTGACCTGTTGCCTATACCCTAGACCTGCTTAGTACACTCTCTCCCCCCACCCCCCTTTCCTAGGCAGGCTTGTGAACATACAAAGACTGGAAGAGGCTGCTAGTGGCAGAAGCCACATAGCATGGAAAAATTTGATAAATGTACTTAATGATAAAATGTTGTGTCTTTTGGATTAAAACATTGTCATCTTTGTTTACATCCTATATTTACAGTATATGTTATATATATAATAAGCAAAGTTATGTGCTAGACAAAGAAACAAGCATTGTGAGTTTTCATATAGCTTAATTTTCATGTCATGCACTGTAAAGTTCATAGTCATAGTAACGTCTTCCCCATGTAAATTGTTGGAAGGGTCTGCTGGTGTATAATTTATTTTCACATTCTATTTTTATAGAGCGGCAAGTCTTCCTGGCCACGTGGAAAGATATACCTAACGAGAATGAGCTGCAGTTCCAGATCAAAGAGTGCCATCTGAATGCAGGTTAGTCTTTGTACATATGTACAGTTCATCCCCTATGTTACAGTTGAATATAAGCATTGATTTATAGACTTGCAAAGTTAAGCGTAATGGTGTTACACTGGGAGCAATAGCCGATAAACTACTTCAGACACTCCTGCAACGGTTACATCGGGAGGTCGATCCCCGGGAACAAAGTGTTTACAGTGTGGACACTGATCGTACAATTACGCCAAGGATCAGAGGGTTGATCAGATTAGCAGAGTGATCTGCAAAATTGTGTACCCAGCTTTACACTTGTATTATATACCCACAATTCTGATGGGTAGCTGGCAGAAATGGAAAAGTGTATTATGTACAAGTACAAAGTGCCTTTTTTTTGTCTGTTAATCCTTCAAACTATTAGCACAAAACGAAAAAATATCATAACCAACAAATATGGAAAAATTGTCCTAAAAAGCAGTCAATAGGTTACTACTTTGGGATGAAGCTTGAAAAAGTTATTTTCTTTTTGTTCAAAATATAAAATGAGCTTATTTTCGTTCCATTGTTTTGTCTGGCTTTTTTTGGGACGAGCATTGTTTTTGCCATTATTAAGAATGAATATCTTTGACATTGAGGTAGAATCCCACCTAAAAAGAATTGCTCAATAAAATATGAAAAAGTTCAAACTTAGGCCTGTATTAAATTAGAGGCGAAAACTCCATAGTCAAAAACAGGCACAAAAGTTTCTACACCAAAAGGGAGGAGAAAAGAAGTGCAAAATCCCTATTTTTGAGTAAAAAGTGGGGACTTGGGGCCTGATTCAGAGCCGCTCGCAAAAAGCGAGCACTCGCTCTGAATCAGGGCGGCCGCATGTTTTTTTAAAACCAGCCTCCTGGCCGCTCGCATTGCTGTGGGTGACCACCCACAGCTTTTGCGAGCGGCCAGGTGATGGTCGCGACCATCGGGCTTGTGACGAGACCCTTGTGGTAGGGTCTCGTTCCCGCAAGCCCCAGTGAGCTTCTGGCTCTAATAGAGCCGGAAGCTCACCACTGACATCACTTGGGGAGTTTGACTGGGGTGGTACACCTGTCAAACCATAACGCAGGTGTCCTAAGGCAAGCTCAGGGAGGACAGAAACCTCCTGTGGAGCAGAAGGGCTTCTGCTCCACGGGAGGTTTCTGTCCTCCCTAAGCTCGCCTTAGGACACCTGCGTTACGGTTTGACAGGTGTACCGCCACTCGTGATGTCAGTGGGGCCGCCCCCAAACGGCAGGCGTTCCTTCGGGAACGCCTCCATTTGGCAAGCCACCCCTCCCCGACCCGCTTGCCAAATGGGGCGAGCTGTCGATCAACATCGACAGCGGCCCCTTTTGGATGCGAGTGCTGGAGCGAGTAATTTCTCGCTCGCTCCAGGTCGCGTGCAGTGGCGTGCGCACTGCATGGCCATCGAACCGCTTGCGAGTGGGTCTGAATCAGGCCCTCGGTTCAGAACCCTTTGGCCTAATGACTAATTAGGCCAAAAAAAAAAAAATTCTAAATACCTGTACCTCCTAAAAAAGCCATGTAATTTTTTAGGTGAAAATACAAAAAGTGTTTGAAAATTGAGCTAAAGTACTGGGATAGGTATTTTGGGGTACTTTATGGATGGGACAGGTATTTTTAGGTTTGCAGGAGGCTGCAGCAGGTGTATTTTTAAATTTTTTTTTAATTTTGCACTTTACAGACCCCAAAATATACTAGTATCCATTTATATGTACCCCAGATTTTTGATTTGATTCAAGCAGGCAGCAGTACTTGTTCTCCAAGAAATTTGTCACTGTTAATATGTACCTGAAATGTATCAAGTTACACAAAACTGAAGAAAATCAGGTATAATATACAGCGAATGATTTAGTTGTTTGTCCAGCCAGACAGCGTCTGCTCTGCATGATAGGTAATTGTTCCTTCCCACACACATGCACATAGATAATGTACTGCCAGAAGAATGCAAACCATACACTAACAATAAAAGAAAAAACACGAACACTCAGCCATATGCTCTATTTTCTTAACCCTCATCCCTTGCACTACTGCTTTCTTCCACCTCCATCTCCTTCTACAGTGCTTACACTCCTACCTTTGCTTACTAACATGCCGCACTAAGATCAAACTCAACTTTTAGCGGATACAGAAATAATTTTTACCCTCTTGCAAATGCCATTTTATGTCCTCAAACGTCATAGGTGCCACACTCAAGCCCTTGTCCATATTGGCACCTGCAAAGGTAAAATAACTTGCATAAACATTACAGTTACTATTTGCGCTGAGCTGTTCTGAAATGATGACACCCAGCTCCATCACCCCTCTTACTCACATATTTTTCATGTACAGTATGTTCACCCACTGACACGGTCATTATTTATTTATTTTATAAATGAAGTCTTTGTATTTGAGATTTTTACATTTAATACATTCAAAGAGAGAACATTGCAAACTAAGGCCCGTATTCAATTAGGGAGCAAAAAGTCCGTGCTGGACTTTTTGCTCCACATCGGAGCTTTTCTGGGGAAAAAGTATCGGGCGTGTGCCCGCTTTATCCCCGTATTCAATTTAAAATGAGCAAAACCGGGACCCGGCGAATTGGGATTTACGAAAAAAAAACGGGAATTTTCAGGAAATAATTGTAAGACCCCCCCCCTAAAGATGTCCAGACATTGGGGCTCACTATGGGTACCCCCGGTTTTGCCTGAGGATGAAAGTCGGGTTTTTAAATAGCCGCGGCAGGTGTTTTTTTCCCGACATTGAAGAAGTGATGCAGAAGAGTACTTAGGTTTTTTTTAAGTGGTCCCATCAAACTTGGGCTACATGAAAATGGGTACTAGCATATTTTTTAAGTCACTAAAGTAATTTTTTAAAAATTCTGCAAAAATGCACCTGCCGCTAATAGCCTATTCTAGAAAACACCTGGCGCATACTTGCAGAATAGCCCTGAACCTATTTCCCTATTTTTAAACACTGTTTTCCCTGCTTAGCCTAGAATACTGTATTCTAGGCTCCTTTCTCACCTCATGCTCTATGCCATGTAACATTCTCAAAATACATTCTTTAACAACCTTGTATTTTATATGTAGAAATGAAGCAACACATTAATACTGTACTGCTTCAATGAAGTTAATATGGAATCTTCCTCGTAAAATGGTACCCCTTCCCTGGAGGACACCCATGGATATGCTGTAAATTATTTTTGGATCTCACCTGTAGGAGGTTGGTGGTTGTTGTCGAACAGTTATGATACCAACCAGTAGTTTTATAGTTTTTTCTGTTTTCTAATTTAATTTTTCCCACAATTTTTGTCAATATTTACTATTGAGATTATACTGTAGTGTCTTCATTGCAGAACCTTAGCTGGAACAGCTTGGCGCCCTTTTTCCCACTAAATAAATCTCATAATTATAAAACTGTTGCAGATTGTCTAAGCTATGGAAAAATAGTGTATATCTTTCCACCTCTTCCTCCCTCTCACCCACCATGCTTGCCTGCACTTTACTTCCCTCCAGTAGCTGCATGGAAGTGATCGTTGCCAATTGCCTTTAATATTTGTGGCTGATAATGCTGCTCCTCTGCAGTAGTTACACTAATCTCTACCACCAGCTGCTACAATTGTTATTCCACTACCTTATGTGTGACTTTCTCCACACACCTGTTAGATAAGCTCATTTGGGCAGGGTCCTCTTTATCGTTTCATGGCATTGTATATTATCTACTAGCGACCCATCCCACCTTCACACGGGAGCAATTTTGAATTTACAGCGAGTCTTTTTTGACCAAGGACTTATAAGATTGCCTTGATGACGACACTAGTCGTATTCCCTCGTCAACACGAAAAGATTAGTTTTGACGTGACACGCAAAATGGCCGCGTAAAGTTGTCCTTGAGAAAAACAATTTCCAGACACGTTGACACGTTAAGTGTCTTTCCCTGTGCTTTATTTATTGTCATACCAAAGCAGACTCTTACCGGGAATTGGACTCTTGTGAAATGAAAGAATCGTTTTTCACATAAATGAAATAGGAACGGTGGATAAAGGAAAAAAATGAAATTTTGTATCAGTAAGCAGGGCTTCCATCAATCTTTCTGGAGAAACCGGATAATATGTATCAATCTCAAATAAAATAAAGTCCATCGTTGTGATATATCTTTAACTGTTTAGGCAGCGTAAGCTAAGAAAACGCTCGGACGTTCATTTTATTCATTGACTTGCTTCACTAAAATAGTCAGCGACGCCACAATGCTAAATGTACATTGGAACGATCTATCGCGTGGTCGCACACGGGATCGTGTAATGTGTACGGCCGGCAGAATATATTGTTCCATCGCTGTGTGCCGTCGCTGGTTATACACATCTGCTTTACAACGAGAACCAGCAAATAGGTGCTGCAGCAACTATGCACACTACACAAAAGTAATCTTGTGATGGAGGCTTCCACACATGGTGGCACCATACTGAGGCACAGAGCCTCACAGTCCATACTATGACACCTAGAAATGTATTTACTCTCATGGTTCATTATGTAGTTAGTTGTCACATTTAGGGCGGGATGTAATAGAGATCGAGTCTGCCGGTGGTGTGGGATGCAGACTGATCTCGATCGTTTTTTGGCTTTGCCTTGTAAATGACTTCAACTTTAAAAAAAACGATCGAGATCAGTCTGCATCCCACACCACCAGCAGACTCGATCTCTATTACATCCCGCCCATGGTTTCTCTTGCTCCAATCAACCATATGCTACATATACATTTAGGTATGATATTACATTTAAGGTTGAACAAATACAAGCCATTGTTGTTGTTATCAGTGTTTCAAAACATTACACAGGTCTGCAAAATTTAAGGTATTGAAAACTTTTTTAATAATACTTTTATATTCTTAATTATCCTCCTGTGTACATCACATTTACCTATAAGGGGGTTACACCCATTTTTAAGAAAAAACAAGAAGTTTAATTGTTTTTGACATATTTATTGTGTGATACGAAGAAGTGTAGGTGATATCACTGTGTTTTGTCTTAATTACAATAACAATAAAATCAAACAATAATAGAAACAAAACCATAACTATTGAAAAAATCGTTAATGTTTTTTTTTTTTTGTCTTCAAACTTCGTTTTGTCACTTTACGCTCATAAGCTTTTTCTGTCGTCTCTGTGTATCATCCAGCAGTAGTCAGCCATCATGCTGACGTCCCAGCAACCCTGCTATCTTCTTTCTACATCTTTACAGTGAAGAACAGGGTGAACGGGTTCCACCACGATGTTAGTCTCCGAGATTATTCGGGAAATGCTCAATATGGGATTTCAAAAAATGTACCTTTAAACTCGTATTGCAGCCAAGGTTTCTGTTACTTTTAAGCATTTCCCTGACTATTTCTTTGTAATTTGGATCCTTGATATTGCCTAAAAAAATTTAAATCACTTATACTGTATATGTACTGTTTGTTTGTGTGTGTGTGTATGTGGTGGTAGGCAGGGGTTAAAATGAGCCGGCACAGGGCAAAACTGTGTTGTATTTGGTTCCACCTTCTCCAGCTCACCTTCTAGTTGTAGTTGTGTGTGTGCAATGTTCCTTTAGTCAGTATGGGGTTTAGGCCCTTTGTAAATTTCAGCTCCAGGACCATGTGGACCTTAATCTGGCACTGGGTGGGGGAAGTTTTATGACTAGAACTGAATTGCAACGTTCTATACTACCGACTGAATTAATTTAAGACAATGTTTTATAATAAATGTAGGCAGAATACATGTATTACTTTAAAGAATATGAAAAAATAACATAAATTCGTTAAAAAACCTTTTTCATCGCAGACCTGTGTTATTATTCAGTGTTCTGCTCCTATTTTAGAAGATTAGCAAAATTTGTTAAACTGTCCACATCATGTTTTCAGGCAAATATAATATATACATGTCTATGGTGCCAGTCATTTTGTAGGTTGTTTTTTTTTTTTTTTTTTAAACCATGTAAAAAAAAAAAAACATCTTAAAGACCAGGTTTCGAAACTTTTGCACAAGATAAATTATCGGAACCAATCTTAATGAGTCCTTCATCTATAGAAACCCCCTGTACTTTGGAACGCTATCTGTTCACCTGTTCGGGGGTCCTGGATAACCTTGTGTTGCTTTTAATTGGTTTACTCTTAGTAAATTTAGCCCTCTCCATGACTTTGCAAACCACTGATTTTACTAAAGCCAAAACCACAGAGAAAAAACACTTTGGAATAGAATAGAATTGAATATGAAAGCACCAAAGATGTTTTAGAGTTTAGACCATGATAAGAATAGAATGGAATTAGGAACCTGAGCAAATTCACCCAAAAAAATGACTAGGCTCAGACAGGCGTAATTGCTGAAACAGCAGGTAAATGAATTGATTTTGAAAGGCAAGATTAATTAACACCCAATTGGGCTATGGAGGATTATGCCTAAATCATACCAGACTTGACTGGTCTTTAACAGAAATACAAAAACAAAACATAAACACAATCACACACACAAAAAAACTATTATTTTTTTATTTTTTTTTTAAAGAAAAAGAAAAAAAAGACAGACTATATGGAAAAAGCACTTCAAATAGACAATATACAGAATAAGAAAAAAGATTTTATATATATATATATATATATATATATATATGTGTGTATATATATATATATATATATATATATATATATAAAAAAAAATTCACCGCAATTAGCAATCACTTTATATCTTTCTCCTTATACTTACCTACAACTTTCTCCTTCGCCACTTAAACTCCTCACAAACCTACAAAGTGAAAGTAGCTAGCTGTCTGTTTCTATGTTGTTAATTGAATGTTGTTTCTGTAAAAGCACCATTAATTTAATAACTTTTAATCCACTATCTGTTTCTATGATGTCAATTGAATTGTGCTTTCTGTAACAAATATAGTTCCAACAAGTAAACAAATATCAATAGAATTCCTTCTAATTCAAAGTGGTTTGTTTATATGATGTCAATTAAATGAATATGAATAGAATATGTTCTACTCCGCAGTAGTTTCAATAGAAACCACCACCATATAGAGCACACCGCTGCGGGTTATAATTTCTAAACCCACAGGGTTCGACGACAGATTATGGGCCTGATTCAACAAGGATTGCAAATGTGATTACGCACGCAATCGGCCGATTGTTGCATTCTGCGTATGCATCTTATGGGCGTCCTTATGTTGTGCTGAGACGGCATAGCGATCGCAGAGGATTAGCATATCTTCGCAGTGAGACTGTGTGCGTAGTCGCTATTGAAATCGCAGTTACGATCCGTACTGCATCAGACCCAATGTTTAAACATCAACCCCAACTTTTAGTAAATGGTACCAATTTGACATGAAAACCACTGTCAATTGACAGCGGTTTCTGGAGGATTCTAAATGACACCAAACCTTCTGCTTAGTAGATGTAGCCCAGAGTCTGTCAGCTGTTTGAAGTTGTGTGCTAATGAATGCAGATCCTTTGTAATGCACTGTGGGTTCTAAAGAGCGTGATTCTTGGTTGCAGGTTTGCCTCAATTCAGGCTGTGTAGAGCCGGGTGCCAGTGCTCTCTGGCAGTGTAATAACATTGCATCGGATGCTTTGGGGTATATGTAATAGGCTGCAGACTTAAAGCATCGGCGAGTGCTGTGCGAGACTGCCTGACATTTTAAAGTAGCAGTCATTTATAAGGCAAATCAACCTGGTTTTACCTATTAAATGTCTGCTACTTTAAACCATCACTCAGTCTCGCACAGAACTCCGTCGATGCTTTAAGCCTGCAGCCTATTACATATACCCCTTTGTGTCTGCACAGTAAATTAATTCTGTCCCACTGAAGGTGGTATTTTTAAGACCTGTAAGATTACTTTTCCATGAAGCAATATTTGGGATGAGAAGGGGGTTATTGTTGTTACCTGGCAGTTGTGTTAGGTTTGGATTCAGTACATGGTGAAGGAAATACATGGCAGCTCCTGTGCAAATATGTGGATAATCTAGATTGTCTGTGTGTTGGTACAGTCTACAAAAGAAATAAAAAATAACGTATGTTTTATAATATCTTTTTTATTTATTTTTTCAGTCATTCCAGCATTTGATTAGTAGCTTGCTGTATTTCTTGCGCTCTGAAGCAGTTGTCACCTTTTTTAAATACCTTTTAAATATTATTATTGTTCTTGTAGCATCCACACAATGTACAGTCAGTTCATCATCACTAGTTTGCCATCTTCCTGCAAAAAATATGAAGAGTAGGGCGCATGATACAGTTCAGCAGCTCCTCTGTGTGTGTGTGTGTGTGTGTGTGTGTGTGTGTCTGTGTGTGTGTGTATGTGTGTGTATGTGTGAGAGAGAGAGAAAGATGCCTTCTAAAAATAGCACAGGTCATGTGACAGTGGGAAGGATTATTAACCCATGGATTCCTAGGGAATTCTTTGCAGTATTGTAAGAAGCCTGAGGATTTTTTTTAGCAAGAACAAAGACATAAACAACAATGCAGTGTTTGACTGATAAGCGCCCCACATCCTTACAAACACAATATAGGAGCAATTTCCAGTACTAGTAAACCTGTAATTCCATAGCATCTGCTATCCGGCAGCAGGGGTGCCTGGTAGCATCTCCTTGGTAATGATACCATGTCTCTGAGAGTCTGGATCTGTGTAAGTATGTGTTGACACATTTATATTATGAATACATGAAAAAGCCAGCCTAGGACACAGCGCAACTTTTGTGCTTTGCTCCTACCTGATAGCAAACCAATGTAAGTGGAAACTGTAAGCGTTATTCAGTACACACAGATTGCTTGTGCTGATATCAAATCATTACACTAGCTTCATTTGCACATAAAGATAATAAAATATAAACTGAAAGAGCTGTAAATGTAGTAAATGAACCAGTTAACCAGGCATTAATAGATTTAGCTTACACATGAGGTCAGTTCAGTTAGCTACTAATGACTCTTGGCCACAAGTAAGTACAACTACAGTGCCTTGCAAAAGTATTCACCCTCTTTGCATTTTCCATGTTTTGTTACCTCACAACCTGGAATTAAAATGGCTTGTTAGAAGGTGTGCATCATTTCATTCACAGAACATGCCTACGACTTTGAAGTTGTTTTTTTTATTTATATTGTGAATCCAACAACATTTAGGACAACATAACAAAAAACTTTAGCGTGCATAACTATTCACCCCCCTAAAGTCAGTACTTTGTCGAGCCACCTTTTGCAGCAATTTCAACTGCAAGTCGCTTTGGATAAGTCTCTATGAGCTTGCCACATCTGGGATTTTTGCCCATTCCTTAAGGCAAAACTGTTCCAGCTCCTTCATGTTGGATGGTTTCCGCTTGTGAACAGCAATCTTCAAGTCTGACCACAGATTCTCCATTGGATTGAGATCTGGGCTTTGACTTGGCCATTCCAACACATTTAAAGGTTTCCCCATAAACCACTCGAGTGTTGCTTTAGCAGTATGCTTCGAGTCATTGTCCTGCTGGAAGGTGAACCTCCGTCCCAGTCTCAAATCACAGGCAGACTGATATTGGTTTTGCTTGAGAATATCCCTGTATTTAGCACCATCCATCTTTCCCTCGACTCAAATCAGTTTCCCAGTCCCTGCTGCTGAAAAACGTCCCCACAGCATGATGCTGCCACCACCATGTTTTCACTGTGGGGATGGTGTTCTTGGGGTGATGGGATGTGTTGGGTTTGCGCCAGACATAGCGTTTTCCTTGGTTGCCGAAAAGTTAAATTTTAGTCTCATCTGACCAGAGAACCTTCCTCCATACATTTGGGGAGTCGCCCACATGCCTTTTGGCAAACTCAAATCGTGTCTTCTTATTTGTATTACTAATTACTTTTTTTCTGGCCACTCTTCCATAAAGCCCTGCTCTATGGAGTGTACGGCTTATTGTGGTCCCTTGCACAGATACAACAGTCTCTGCTGTGGAACTCTGCAGCTCCTTCAGGGTTACATTTGGTCTCTGTGCTGAATCTCTAATTAATGCCCTCCTTGCCCGGTCTGTGAGTTTTGATGGGCGGCCCTCTCTTGGCAGGTTTGTTGTGGTACCATGTTCTTTCCATTTGCTGATGATGGATTTGATGGTGCTCTGGGGGATCATCAAAGATTTGGATATTTTTTTTATAACCCAACCCAGAATTGTACTTCTCAACAACTTTGTCCCTGACTTGTTTGGAGAGCTCTTTGGTCTTCATGGTGTGATGCCTCTTGCTTAGTGGTGTTGCAGCCTCTGGGGCCTTTCAGAAAAGGTGTGTTTATACTGACAGATCATGTGGCACTGAGGTTTCACACAGGTGGACTTCATTTCACTAATTATGTGACTTCTGAATTGGTTGCACTAGAACTTTTGAGGGGCTTCATAGCAAAGGGGTTGATTACATATGCACATGCCAATTTTCAGAATTTTATTTATAAAGATTCTTTTTTTTTATATATTTTTCTCATTTCACTTCACCAAATTAGACTATTTTGTGCAGATCCCTCACATAAAATTCAGATAAAAATACAGGTTGTAATGTAACAAAAAAGGTAAAAAGCCAAGGGGGGTGAATACTTTTGCAAGGCGCTGTATATGCGATACCTACAGACTCACAGATGTTTGTTTGTAGCCCCACAGGGCTGAGCACAAAAATCCACGAGTCTGGCGCGAGATTGGGCCGTGAGGGGGGCAACTCACCCCCCTCACATCTAATTCAATTGAACAGTAAGGCTGGGTACACACGTAATTATTTTCTGTCCAACCATCCAACTAGTTGTTTGATTGGAATGAAAATCTGGTAACGTATGGGAGTAACCGATCAGCAATTTGCTCCTAAATGCCAGAAAACAGATGAAAATGGTAGTCAGACAAGTTTGTTAAATGTTTAATCTAAACAATTTGTTCAAACAACAGTTTTTGTCCAATTTCTGCATTTGGGAGCAAATTGCTGATTGTCATTTGCTTTCATACCTTACCAGATTTTCATTCCAACCAATAAACTAGTTGGATGGTGGACAGAAAATCTTTACGTGTGGATGCACCTTAAGATTTAAATAAAGGTATTTAACAAAGCTGTGTTGTCCTTAGGCAGAGCCTTATGTGCCTAAGTATCAATTCATCACAATTTCATTACACAGATACTTAACACTGACGTTTGTTTTATTAATTTGGGTGGTTTAGTTTTCCATTCTGCATGTGATTGCTTTTTAGTCTTTAATTTTTATAATCGTTTACTAAAATTTTAATTCTGAATTTTTTGCAAAATTGTATTTGTCAGAAGAGTGGGAGCTTCCATATTGATGAGTAGACCAAAGTCTAATGCTGTACAATCCATGTTTTCACTTGAAACTCTTCTATAATGACCGTGCATTACCAATCAATACTGTTTGAAGTAGTGTTAATTCTAGCTTAATGATTGGGCAGGATGATCACGAAGCACGGCTCTTCTGCACACGCTAAAGTCACGTTCCTGTCCGAAAAGGGAATGTGGACTTGCAGTATGTCGCCCTTTCCATCATTCTAGGGGTCGTGCCCAGTACCGAGATACTGGGCTGCCCCCAAGCTCTCCCTGCATGCCGTCTATTCATCCTCTTATCACTGGTCCCCTAACTTTTAACCCCCCTCACGCATGACTCTGTGGCCCGTGGGGTGGACGGCAGCAACAGAAAGAGGCACAGTGGGAGGCTACAATATTGGGAAGGAGTAGTTTATATTTTAACATTTAACCGATGGTGCAGATTTAAGATATTTGAAAAATATTTTATTATATTATATATTTTAACTTTATGTATAATAAACACATTTTATTTCAGGTAATATGACTATTCAGTCCAATATACTAAAGAATGAGTACAGTTTAACCAAACAATACCTATAGTTAAACTAATGCATTTTATTGTCCTAATGAAATCAAAGCTGATCTTTAGGTTATTTATAGGTTTAGTGAATAACTTTTTACAGCTGGATCTAATGAATGTATTTGTGTTGTACAGCACTCTTCCATTTTATCTTCCTTCAAGTACTGACTTTCTCTTTTTTTTTTTTATCATTACTCGGCACTCAAGACAAGAGTTTTCATATTATTTAGAGATGAATAATAGGAAATTGCTGTAATTTAAAATGTCATTGTCCACAGAACTGCTTTGTGTATATAATAAACATGCACTGCACAGAAATTTTGATATTAAATTATAAAACTATCTCTTTTTAGACTCTGTTTCCAGCAAGCTACAGAATAACAATGTTTACACTATTGCCAAGAGGAACGTGGAAGGACAGGATATGCTGTACCAGTCTCTCAAACTTACCAATGGCATCTGGATCTTGGCAGAGCTGAGGATCCAGCCTGGGAACCCTAATTACACAGTGAGTGTATAAGTTATTTTGCTATTACATTAAACCTAAAACTATGATCAGATATGAAAAGGAAACATATGTGCAAGGGTGCGCATATATATTAGCGATTTGGATGGCCAGTTGCATTACATAAGTCCAAATGATAATGATTGCTACAGTATAGAAACACACAGTCAGGTGCATAAATATTGGGACATTGACAGAAATTTCATATTTTGGCCTCTATTCACCACCACAATAGCTTTGAAATGAAACAAACAAGATGTGCTTTAACTGCAGCCTTTCAGATTTAATTTGAGGGTAATTACATCCAAATCAGGTGAATGGTGTAGGAATTACAACGGTTTCTATATGTGCCTCCCACTTTTTAAGGGGCCAAAAGTAATGGGACAAACTAAGCAATCCTAAATCTAACTTTCACTTTTTAATACTTTGTTGCAAATCCTTTGCAGGCAGTTACAGCCTGAAGTCTGGAACGCATAGACATCACCAGACGCTGGGTTTCATCCCTAGTGATGCTCTGCCAGGCCTCTACTGCAAATGTCTTCAGTTCCTGCTTGTTCTTGGGCATTTTCCCTTCAGTTTTGTCTTCATCAAGTGAAATGGATGCTCAATCGGATTCAGGTCAGGGGATTGACTTGGCCATTGCATAACATTCCACTTTTTAGCCTTAAAAAACTCTCTGGTTGCTTTTGCAGTATGCTTCGGGTCATTGTCCATCTGCACTGTGAAGCGCTGTCCAATGAGTTCTGAAGCATTTGACTGAATATGAGCATATAATATTGCCCGAAACACTTCAGAATTCATTCTGCTGCTTTTGTCAGCGGTCACATCATCAATAAGTACAAGGGAACCAGTTCCATTGGCGGCCATACATGCCGACGCCATGACACTACCACCACCATGCTTCACTGATGAGGTGGTATGTTTTAGATCATGAGCAGTTCCTTTCCTTCTCCATACTCTCCTCTTCCCATCACTCTGGTATAAGTTGATCTTTGTCTCATCTGTCCATAGGATGTTGTTCCAGAACTGTAATGGCTTTTTTAGATGTTGTTTGGCAAACTCTAATCTGGTCTTCCTGTTTTTGTGGCTCACCAATGGTTTACATCTTGTGGTGAACCCTCTATATTCACTCTTCTCTTGATTGTTGACTTTGACACATATACACCTACCTCCTGGAGAGTGTTCTTGATTTGGCCAACTGTTGTGAAGGGGTTTTAATTCTTCTGTCATCCACCACAGTTGTTTTCCGTGGTCTTCCGGGTCTTTTGGTGTTGCTGAGCTCTCCGGTGTGTTCTTTCTTTTTAAGAATGTTCCAAACAGTTGATTTGGCCACACCTAATGTTTTTGTTATCTCTCTGATGGGTTTGTTTTGATTTTTCAGCCTAATGATGGCTTGCTTCACTGATAGTGACAGCTCTTTGGATCTCATATTGAGAGTCGACAGCAACTGATTCCAAATGCAAATGTCACACCAAGAATCAACTCCAGACCTTTTACCTGCTTAATTGATAATGAAATAACGAGGGAATAGCCCACATCTGTCCATGAAATAGCTTTTGCGTTGATAGTCCCATTACTTTTGACCCCTTAAAATGTGGGAGGCACATATAGAAACCGTTGTAATTCCTACACCGTTCACCTGATTTGGATGTAATTACCCTCAAATTAAATCTGAAAGTCTACAGTTAAAGCACATTTTGTTTGTTTCATTTCAAAGCCATTGTGGTGGTGAATAGAGGCCAAAATATGAAAACTCTGTCAATGTCCCAATATTTATTCACCTAACTGTATGTGTGTGTAGGTAGCATTAAATATTCTATATCGAAGCTGCTTTTATGCTGATGTGTATAGAGACTTACCAAAGGATTATTCCTTTGTACAAGATGGAACAGACAGGGAAAAAAAATCCTTTTCAGGGGCACTCTTTAGATGGCAAGTATTAAAACGTAACTTTTAATTGTACAGTTAAAATAGCTAATGAGCAATCAAAGAACTTACACAAAGATATGCAAATAAATTAACAACTATAGTAGAATACGGTTCTATATTATTAGGTGTTCTTTATATTTTCGTTCTGAAACATGCAAAAGAATGTAGGAGCCAAAATAGCAATAATCACAAATTGTGCAACCTAAATATGGGAAATACTGTAGCAGTGGGTATATGGTAAATGTCACTAACCAGATCAGGGGCGGATTGGGATGGAATACCAGCCTGGGAAATTAATAGATGCAGCCCTAATGGGGGCGGGGTCTGTTGAGGGGGCAGGATCCCTCCTCATAGGACCTTATTCTGAGTAGGTAAAAGTGACCATATGCTGCGCACAACCTTTCTCCTGTTAAGCTGCCCATCCATTACGCGATGCAGGGACGATGGCACGATTATGACACCGTTGTCTCCCTCGGGGTGAAGTGCATACTTTGAACGTTCAGAAGTTCAGTGTATGCAGATCAATCATCCCCGAACATGGCAACCTGACGCCGATCGTCAGGTTGACCGTCATGTTCGGGCGATGAATGATGATAGAAACGACCAGCGGGCACGGGCATCGCTGTTCGTTTTTAACCTTATACTGCCTGATTTGAGGCCGATTACCAAGCGATGGAGCGATAACTACCCTGGTTATCGCTCCATCGCTAGGTTTAATTGCCTAGTGGATGCGCAGCATTATTTGTTGGGTCGTGCTGTCTGCAACTAATGTGCATACAGATCTCTGGTAATGTATTTGTATACAGTGTGATGCTGATTGAAATCTATAATTATGCACAGAATAGGATGTATTAAAAAATATCTTTTACTTATAATGGCAGAAAGACCTATATCTATACAGGTGTCTAATACTCAGTAGAAGACTGATACCAGCACGGTGTGGTGGACACACACACATATAAGTCATGTGGAAAAACACAGTGCCAGTTATTAGATATAGCAATGTTAAACATACATAAGCATAATTCAATAGTGGGAGATTGGATGGAAATGGTCGGGACAAGATGTATTTACATGGGCCAGTCTTTAACCTGTAACGCACCACTAAGTATAAAAGTCCGGTGGTAGTATAGTCAATATATATGTGGAGATCTAGCGGCGTCCCGCTACTCTCAGTGAAGGATACTTGTGACTTGTGTTCAATATAGTTTGATGTTCGCACGTTGACCGGGGTGATCCTCTTGCGGTCCGGGGATGGCTGGCTGGAGCCAATAGCGAGGGTCACTCTATGCTGTGGTGCTCTGTGTAGCGTGGTCACGGACAATGCCCCTGCAACCAGGGACAAGTCCGTGCACGCGCGTCCGAGGAGGTATCCAGCGGTCCTTGCTCAGGAGAACCGGGGGCCGTGGAAGCTGCCCCTGTGAAGCAGCAAACTGGGCACTGTAATATTTGCCTACCGTCTCTACTGTGGCAGCTTGCCGCTGGGTGCTGACAGCTTAGCACTGTGTGCATGCCATGCAGCATCTGCTGCTACTGGCGGGTGTGACATCGCGCGGGCCACGGAGGGGCTGGAGGCGGAGCCGTCAGTGGTGACTGACGCCTCCAGGCTCCGCAAAGGATTATGGGAGGAGTTTCCCCCATCGGCCATTTTTTGTTAACTTCGGGCACACTGCTGTGTACAGTGTAGCTGCCCGATCGAAGTTTAAGCTCCGATTGCGGCAGCGGTATGGGGCAGTGGAAGCCCGGGGTACCGGTCCAGCAGGAAATGGCCCGGTGGCCCAATCCGCCCCTGAACCAGATCTATTTAGTGGTTATCTGAGGTGAAGATATAAATACTCCTATCCTCTGCAGCCATAAGGATATCTCACATGTAGCAAACACAATTGTTAGACCACTTCAAAAACTCAATAATAATGAATCGTATATTAAATAAATGTTACTCAATTGCTGAAATACAGTTTCCCACACAGCTTATGTACATAAAGTAAATTTTTGAATAGAAAATTGTAAGTTGAAGATAAATCTGACACTCTGGCTGCCACAGCACTGTTTCACTAAATATGAGGAAAACAGACGTCTTTGTTTTCTCATGAAGGGATATAATGTACAGTGTTGTAATAGGGAGAAAAAGAAATGAAAATAAACCAGACCTTGCTACTATTTCTGTCACACTGCTGTTTGCATGTGCATTGAACAGCAGATATAAACAGAACTGGGTAAGGAGAGGCTTAGAAGTAGAACAGATCGCTTTTTCTGTTCATTTAAGTGTTAACTGGGGTTTTCCTGTCACTCAGAGCATTGCAGGAAAGACCTCCGGACCGAATGAGAGAGCGATGAGGGAGAGAGGACAGCTGGCACCTGTGTGGAGAGATGGTGTCTCGGATTCAGCGCTGGGTAGAGACTATATATGCATAGGGCACCACTGACATGAGGTTTTTTCAATGTGGTCAGCCATGTCAGAGTGGGCAGGAAGCTATGTTGCTGTGGTCAGTGCTACACGTACAGATGATGAGCGCGGTGTACACTAGTTCAGAGGCTGCTTGTCATGTAAACATGCAGTCTGGAGAGGGCACCCACCAAACCTAAAACAACAAGAGCTCAGGAAGTGTGGCCCAAACTACCTGCATTTTTGTCCAGTTGAGTGATTAGGCACCCAGTGCTAACATCATAATTTGTCCAACTGCCATCCATTCAGTTGCCGCCTGTCATTTAATCACCATTCATTGAAAGAACCTCTGCTTTAGTACTTGTAACAGTGTTACACCAAGTCTCACAATTGCTATCTATCAGCAGAGAGAGTATTAGAAGAGAAAATGATCTCTAGCTAAATCGTATCTAGTTGTTAAAATTATCGACTATAATTGAGACATCCTGATGTGCCTGGGCTAAAACAACTATTAGGAAATGATTTCTTTAGTTAGTTATGGCTTTATACACTATAATGAAAGAGCATGAGAGGCTAACGCGACCTGAGCGAACTTCTTGCTAGAAGGGCCTTTCCCTTCTCAGTTTAACCTATTTTTAGGGGAGGGGTTTGTTTTTTCCTTTTTTAAACATTTGCCTTCATCATATTTAACAATACCATGCTAATACTACTCTTATCATTATTATTTATTTATTAACAGTTTCTTATATAGCACAGCAAATTCCGTTGAGCTTTACAATTGTAATCAACATTAACATTTTACTGGGTTGTAAAAGACATACATACATACATACATACATACATACCTACATACATAAAGGTAAGAGGGCCCTGCTCGCAAGCTTACAATCTTATGATTTCTGAGACCTTATGATGCATGGCTGTAGCATATTTTCACTATCGTTAACCAAAAGTCAGTATTGCCCCAGTACAGTCATATGACCTATCTATTGTAAGTCATGATTGCAAATCATTACAAATGTCATAAAACAGACTCTATGCAGGTTTTCGGGTAACAAGGAAATAGCTAGGAGCTGCTGTATTTGGTGCCACCCTCAAACTGTTGAATATTCCAGTACAGCCGAGCCTAAATGTTTTCCTGTTCTACATTTGTATCATTATTTATACATGGACAGACATACCTGTATTTTCACAAGGGTTTTTTTTTTTGTGATTAATCAGTGTTTACTAAAAATTACATCATAACGCCTGTTTTGTCTGCAAAATGGACATTCGCTTCAGCTTGTTATCATATTCTTGAATTATCTGTTAACTTTTTGTTCCTAAAATCTCCACAAGCTACATTTAATACATTTGTTTCGAGATGACTTCACAGGTACATTTGTGTGCCGGATACAACAGTAATCTGTTTGTGCTTTGTCTCCTGCAGCTTTCCCTGAAGTGCCGTGCTCCGGAGGTGTGTAATTATGTATACCAGGTGTATGATTCCATCTTGAAGAGCTAATAGAACAGTCTGATGGCTGACCTCCTATAGATGTATGCTAACTACTTCTCATGTAATATGTCTCACTCTACCGTATATTCTTACAATGTATTGGACCATCCATTTCAACATGTGAAAGTTCTGATGTCAGAAGGAGCGTATAGGAATTTGGAGAAAGCACCTGTTAATATCTAAAATCTCTCCAATCTGATAATATACCTATCAACTTTCAGAAGCAGACTAAACACTTGTTGAATTACTACATGAGTACACACACACACACACATATATATATATATATATATATATACATACACACACACATATACCAATAGCTCTCTCATATTCATTGACACAAAGTAGGTTTTCTTTATCAATATCATGTGCTTGCTGTATAGCGCAACTAAATATTTATTCAATGTGTAGTTCTTTGCCAACGTAAATTGCCATATTAAACTAAATGAACAAGTAGTGGTAGACTGTAGAAGTAGAGAGGTGTGTGTACAGGCGTTCTATGTGCTTACTGTGCATAGCACCAAGAGTGTTTTGTATCCAGGTCATATTTTATGTTAGTCCACTTGATTTCTCCTTAATACTTTTTCTATGTGCCCACAATGCCTAGCCTATGGTTTTAATGTATCTCACTTGGTGCCGCTTCCATTGTTCTTGTGATATACCACTGTATTTCATCACCTTTGTATACACATTTACATTCCATACCAGTGGTCAGTGCATTGCAGCCTAGAGGAGCATGTGACTTGTTTATCGTAATATCCAGTTCCCTATGTTGCTAAGACATCTCAAAAATATTGACCGAACCAATAAAAATGTATTTCAGAAAAACATATTTGTTGTTTTTGTTTGACTGTTTAACTTGTATAGTTCTTTGGGTTTCATGGACATTGTTTCTTTCAACCTAACCTCTCTAACCTAAGCATCCACATGAACTGTATACCTATAACAAAATATTAAATAAATAAATAAATAAAAAATGCTCATATCTAGGCTGGTAGCAGCATATTCAGGGGACGGAGTCCCCAGAAATTGCTGTTACCAGCACTGGGCTATGCCATCCAGAGCTGCTGGAACTATAGTAGGTAAACATATAGGTTCCCTCCTATAGTACCAACCAGCCCTGTACACTAGTCAGTCAGTACATTGCTCGATGTACTAGGACTAGTTGCTGGGATTTGTAGTCCACTAAGAAGAGATGAAGTATCTAACAATAAAAAAAAAATTTTTTGCATCCAACTGAACAAAAACCTGATAATGTATACAAAAAAATAATACACATCAATACAGATGTGTACAAATTTGTTGGTACCCGTACAGCTCATTGAAACACAGCCTCATTCCTGTTAAAAAGTGATGATATTAAAAGTTATTGTCTTATGAATAGCTGCATGACTTTGCTATGTCATATAATAAAGCAGAGGTTCCCAAACTCAGTCCTCAAGGCACCCTAACAGTCCAGGTTTTAAGGATATCCATGCTTGACCACATGTGACTTAATTAGTATCTCTGTTGGGTTGCCTTGAGGCCCACGTTTGGGAACCTTTGCACTAAAGCAAAGAAACTGAAAAGAAATGATTTCTTATTCTTCAAAGATATTGCAAAATGACCTGGACAAATTTGTTGGTACATCTTTATAAAACTTAATAAATAATTGTATTACACTGATATTTAAAACTAATTGCTTTCTTAAACTAGCATCACACAATCACTTTGATTTTCTAATCAGTCATTCAGCCTATTTAAACAAGGATAATAGTAGTCACTCTGCTGTTTGGTATCAGAAGTGGTGTCTCGTATACAGTGCTGGGTAGAGACTGTATATGCATCGGGCACCACTGACATGAGGTTTTCTCAATGTGGCCAGTCATGTCAGAGTGGGCAGGAAGCTGTGCTGCTGCAATCAGCGCTACATGGACAGATGATGAGCGTGGTGTACACTAGTTCAGAGGCTACTTGTCATGTTCCCACCGGCTGGTAGTTTGAAGAAGAACGTGCCTTTCGCCCCCACTGCTGGGTCTTGCTCTCCGATCTCGGACACTTCCAATTACGATCTCTAAAAGAATAATAAACAATACCTCTATGTTAAATAGAATATTTTTCTATCTTTTCCTTAAACTATTTGTATTGTTTATTCTATTAAAGTGGTTTGGTACAATGCCCTAGGACTCCTGTGAGAATCAATCACAGTACACAATTGTACTGAGCACTTTGTGACGTAGAGCTGTAGTAGGAGTACTCTGCATAATGGTACTCTACATCATGACCCAATATACACCACTAAACGCACTCCAGAATATTCCAATGTTTTGTTTTTACCATTCTAAAGTGGCCTTCTATGAGCTCTGATCTGAGTCCTATTGAACATTTATGGAAAGAGCTGAACCATGCAGTCTAGAGAGGGCACCCACCAAACCTAAGCCAACGAGCTCAAGACGAGTGGGTCAAACAACCTGCATTTTTGTCCAGTTGATTGATCAGGCACCCAATGCTAACATTATATTTTGCCCAACTGCCATCCACTTAGATGCTGCCTGTCATTTTATCACCAGGCATGGAATGCACCTCTGCTGTGGTACTTGCAACAGTGTTACACCAAAGGGTGAATTCAGTTAGCTGTGGTAACTTTTCATGTGCTAAGTTTTGCACCCTTTACGTGTGAATTCCGCTCATTGCGTCTATGCGTGCATCCGTTATTCACACAATCCAGTTTCCAAAAATTCTTCCTACTTTTCCCAGCAAGAAGTATAGGTGAAAATGGGGAAATCTGCCAATACTCCAAAAAAAAGGCAAAATTATATAGGATAACAATATAGAAGTGTATTAATGGCCCTAATACAAGTATTTGGAGTTCTTAAAATGTATCAAATGGCTGTTACATGCATTCTTTTTAATCCATCTGGGGAATTCCTTACATCTGGGTTATGTATAGTGAAGGGTGGAGTCGGACACTAGCTAATTGAAAACTGGCTTCCACCATCTATATAACCCCTCCCTTTCCACCGTATGCTCAGTCTTGTTTTCAGTGCCTTTGGAGTAAGGCACTGGCTAGATAGGTCCTAGCTTTCAGTTTGGTTTTATTTTAATCTTTTGGATTTGGGTGCTTAGTTCCTGGAGACAGACGACAAGCACCAACAGAGTGGGAGCTTTATATTGATTAGAAGGTTTGTGTGAACCTGTATCCCACTCTAAAGACTGCCTCTGAGAGAGTCACCAAACTAATAGTACTGGGGTCTCTCTCCATGCCAGACACATCTGATGGGGCAGCATACTAAGAGGTAAGATTTGTTACAAAGTATAAAAATCTTGTTGCCATTATATACTGCTTCCCGGTTCACTGCTTTTGAGCAGATTGGCCGGGGCTTGCTATTACAGACAGTATACTGTAGAGCCGGCTTGTCTCGCACCTCCATGGGTTGTCCAACACCACACTGCTTCAATCCTCAGGGGGTTTACTTTTGGACCACTGGAAGGGTTACAGAAGCAGCAACATCCTGCTGCATTTAAAGGAGAGAGGAGCTTTGCCGGGTTCCAGGACGCCGCTGCACGTGCAGGCGCACAGCGGTGAAGTCATTAGGCCGGCCACAAGTAATTTCCGGGGATCGCCGGAGGGAAGAGATGGCCAGAGTCAATAGGGTGCCGCTGCACACGCAGCGGGTGACGTCATCGGATAGGTGATGGGTGTGTAATCGCACAGCGGTGATGTCATTAGGCTGGGCCGCGGACGCCCGAGGCTAGGATTCACAGATGTCCTGAATTAGGCCACGTCTCCACTTCCCCAGGTATTTATTATTAATACAAGCTGCTGCAGAGCCACAGCAGCTGTAGTCTGGTTAGAATCCATAGCAGGCACTGGGGGATAGAGGCTGACAAGCTAAGCAGTAAAACTTTTTATTAAGATATTTTATTTTACCTTTGGTTTATTGACAAAGATTTTGGTCTTTTAAGGGCCAGGTGTTTTTTGCATTTAAACAGATGGGTGAATAAGAGTCTTGACTAGCCTCTCTCCTTTCTATTCATTAAGGGCTACACTTTTTTCTATCGGAATTTAGGTAGCTGTCTGCTTGAAGTACACTTGTCTTTCTTTCCCAGTATGGATAAGCCAGACAAGGGTTCCAAAAAACAGGGATCAGTCACTGTTTATAATTTTATCCAGGCTCGCTCTGTGCTAGTTGTTCACAGGGGGTTTCATTACAGGGATGTTGGGCTGAACAGTCGGTGCTGACTGATTGGGCTAGGTCTATGGCTGATGCCATAGGTGAATTACGTCACTTTCAGAAGAATTGTATGATACCCTGTGCTCAAGCTCCTCCCTCGGTAGAGCACAGATAGGCCCAGACTATGGGACGATGTCTCGTTCAGACGGCGAAGTCCCTGAAAAAAAATGACATCATCTGCAGGGGTCACAGCCGTTAAGACGTTCACACGCCTCAGTAGATTTTCCTGAAGAAGCTTCAGCTACTGCTTCACAGGAAGGAGAATTGGATTATGACTGGGAGGACACCTCAAACAGGGACTCCCAGACAGATTCAGGAGTTTCTTTGTTGATAGACGCAGTCAGGGAAACTCTGCAGTTACAGGAGGCAGCTATGCCAGAGATTAGTACAGTTTCTTTATATGTAAGAAGAAGCGTTTCGGTTTTCCCAGAATCTTCACATTTTGAGGAAAAATTTAAAGAAGCCTGGTTAAAACCTGATTCAAAATTTTATATTCCAAAAAAATTTAAGTGTCTCTATTCTTTTTCGGAAGAGGATATCAAGCTTTGGGAAATTCCACCCAAGGTGGATGTTTCTATTGCTAGGTTTGTCAGGAATACGGTTATTCCCACAACTGCTCCCAAATGCCAGAAAATGGACAAAAACTGTTGTTTGAACAAATTGTTTAGATCAAACTTGTCTGACGACCATTTTCAACTGTTTTCTGGCGTTTAGGAGCAATTTGATGATCATCATTTACTCCCATATGTTACCAGATTTTCATTCCAACCAATCAACTAGTTGGATGGTTGGACAGAAAATCTTTACGTGTGTACCCAGCTTAACACTTATAGATCCTATGGATAGAAAGAATGAGGCTGTTTTAAAATCTTTATTCACCTTGTCGGGAGTATTGCTGCGGCCAATTCTGGCCAGCGCCTGGGTGATGAAGGTTATCGGTCCATGGATGAATCAGATTACTGCTTTTCAATCAGGGAATGAATTTTAAGCTGACTCCTTAGCTGATCAGATTTCAGAAGCTCTAACCTATATAGGTAACGCTTTTTTTAGATACTATTCATGTTCAGTCTATATTTCAGCCTTAGCTGTTTCTGCCTGCCATTCGCTATGGCTTAAAACATGGAAGGCAGACTTAGAATCAAAACATGCTTTAGAGGCATTGCCTTTTGAAGAAAGTTCTTTGTTTGGTCCAGAGTGAACAAATTATTTCTCAGGTTACAGGAGGAAAAATTCATTACCTTCCTGTAACTACACCTAAACAAAAACTCCCAGGCTTCTTTCATTTCGTGGTGCGCCTAGGGGTCCCCGTATCGGGACCTGTAAGGGACGGGGTGGCCCAGACACCAGTCTGCCTACTGCTAAGTCAGCACTTGACTGTCACGGGACTGGGACCCGTCCTCTGGTGGGAGGTCACTTGGATTGGGTTGCAAAATAGGGTTCTTTCCAATATGGATTTTTGGATAAGTCAAATTGTCATCAGGGGTTACATTTTGGAGTTGGAGGATCCTGTTACGGAAAGGATCTATTCCACTCCTCTCCCTGTGGATGGTTGCAGAAAGGCAGCTCTCATGCAGGCCATTTCTGCGCTTTCCAACTCTGAAGCAATTATTCCGGTTCCAGTACTACAGGAAGGCATGGGGTTCTACTCCAGTGTTTTCTCAGTAGACAAACCAGATGGGTCGTTCCGACCCATTCTCAAAAAATCAGGATGGAGTCAATAAGCTCAGTCTTTTGTTCAATGGAAGAAGAGGATTTTCTGGCTTCCATAGACATCAAGGTTGCCTACCTCCATACTCCGATATGGAGAGGTCATCAGCATCTTCTGCGGTTTGCAGTGTGGCATCTGCCTTTTCAGTTTCAGGCCCTGCCATTTGGTTTGGCCACCACCCCCAAAATATTTAGAAAGTTTATGGCACATATGATATCCCTACTCAGGAGAGGGGGATAAATGTGTTGGCTTAGCTAGACGATTTGTTGCTAAGGGCTTCTTCATTAGATCTATTGCAACAACATCTTCAGATTACCTTAGGCATGCTCCAGAGATCTGGCTGGATCATCATTTTTCCCAAATCAAATTTAAATCCATCTCAGAGGATGGTATTTTTGTGTCTTCTCTTCGACACCCAGTGTCAGAGTGTTTCTTCCGCAGCCAAAGATTCAGGACCAATCCAGAATAAGGATCATTTTACAGATGCCTCATATCTCAGTCCTCAGGGCTATGCAGTTACTCTGAAAAATGGTGGCTTTGTTCGAAGCCGTTCCTTTCACTAGATTCTATGCTCGTCGACTGCTATATCAATTGCATTATTGATGGGTAAAGTCAGACCTTAGATTAAACAGACAGATGTTCAGATTATCTCTGCAGACCCGTCATTCACTCCTATGGTGGCTGCAGGATGTAAATCTGAACAGGGGTTGCCAGTTATCAATAATTGGATCATTGTCACCACAGATGCCAGCCTAACAGGCTGGGATGGTGGTGGTTCTAGACAATCACCTACAGGGCCTTTGGTCCATTAAGGAAGCTTCTCTTTCCATCAACATACTGGAATAAAGGTAATTTGGTATGCATTGGTTTAGGCTCAATCTCATCTAAGGAGGCTACCAGTGCGAATCCATTCAGACAATGCTATGGCAGTTGCTTATAGAAACAAGCAGGGTGGCACACACAGCTGGTGAGCAATGAGGGAGGTTTCTCACATCCTTCATTGGGCAGAAAGTTGGATTCCAGCTATTTCATCAGTTTACATTCCAGGGGTGGACAACTGGGAGGTGGACTTCTGAAGTCGCCACAGTGTGCATCCAGGGGAATGGGAATTACACCAGGAAGTGTTTGCGGACATAGTTTCCAGATGAGGGTCTCCAGACCTAGATTTAATGGCTTCCCGTCTCAAAAGGAAACTTTCAATGTACGGATCTCGGTCCCGAGATCCTCAGGCATCTTTTGTGGATGCCATGACAGCACCTTCGGTGTTCTGGCTGGGATACTTCTTTCTTCCTCTGGTAATGTTTCCAAGGGTACTTTACCGGTATCAATGAGTGTCACTGCCAGTCATTCTGGTGGCTCCAGAGTGGCCGTGCGGTTATTGGAATGCAATTCTTCGGAACAAGTCGGCAGACATTCCGTACCATCAGCCCCTGCGTCCAGATCTGTTACTTCAGCGTCCATGTCATCACCCCGATTTGCCTCACGCTTTGATCGCTTGGTATTCAATCCAACATCTTGAGGCCCAAAGGGAAAACCATGGTACAGGCTTGCAAACCAGTCACTTTCCAATTTATTATCTGATATGGAAGATATATATTTCTTGGTGTAAATGACACAATTTTAAACTTGAAAGGTTTTGAGAGTCTCGTTTTTTGTCTTTTCTGCAAGATAGGTTGGTTAAGGGTCTTAGATTGTCCTCCCTTAAGGGACAAATTTCAGCCCTGTCGATCCTGTTTCAAAGAAAATTGGCCACTATTCCTGAAGTTCAAACCATTGGAATCTGTAGAATTGCGATACCTCACTTTGAAGGTTTTTTCTTTTTTCCATTGCCTCGGCCAGAAGAGTTTCTGAGTTAGCGGCTTTTTTTGTAAATCTCCGCTTCTCATTTTTCATGAGGGATAGGGTGGTGTTATGCACTAAACCTTCCTTTCTCCCGAAAGTGGTATCTGCTTTCCACATTGACCAGGATATCGTCCTTCCAGCCTTTCACCAGGTTTCAATCAGTAGTGAAGCTTAGCCCTGTTGGACGTGGTACGTGCGTTATGTATTTACTTTGAGCACACTGCGTCTTTGAGTCATACGAATTCTTTGTTGGTGTTGATTGATGCTCCAAAAATAGGCTGGCCAGCCTTGAATGGAGCCATCGCTAGATGGGTCACTTCTGCCATTCGGCAGGCATATTTGTCTTCAAATCTGACGGTTCCGGCTTCAACTCGAGCCCACTCGACTCATGCTGTCGGGGCTTCATGCGTTGTGCGGCATGGTGCCTCGGTATAGCAGCTGGGCAGAGCAGCTACCTGGTCATCTGTACACACTGTGATGAAAAGGTATATTTTTTCTTAAAGAAGTGGGGTCTGATTCAGAATATAATGTCAATATATATGTCTCTCTCTGTAGGAAGGTGTATCTGTATAATGTCATGCTAAAGTCTAATGTGCGGTGTCAAGACCCTTAGTGTAGTTCTTTGAAGCTGGGATGAATGTTAGGCTTTCATTCCCATAGGTGAAAATTGTTTGAATGAACTGTGCTTGGTGAATGGTATATAAAGCTGCTCAGTTAAAAAACATCAGATAATGAAAAGAAAAACAAATGAGTGCTAATAATAGGTGAAGAAATGTTAATATGTAAAACAGAAAAGGGGGAAAAAAAGAAAGGAAAGAAAAAGGAGACAAACAAAAGCAAACAAACATAGACACCACGTAAACCATATATAATGTTTAGGCTCTTTTAAAAGACGTCTGAGGCAGGTCCAGGCAAGCGTACAGAGGTGTGTATAGTCCAATGCAAACTGTCCCTACCTGAGTCTTCGGCTTCCAGTGCCGGCAGCATATACTTAACCTGCACGGGGAAGCCACCCGATGTGTTGGTGGGGTAGCGGCAGCTGTGCGTGGCGGCACAGGATGATGTCAGCAGGTCGAAGGTAATCCGCTGGTATTCCGCTTTTCTTCCTCCTCTCTGTTTCTAGGCCCAACGTGTTTCATACCTGCCTAGGTACTTTTTCAAGGATGGTTTCTTGCTCATACAATCCTTCCTGATATAGAGAAAATTGCAGTGCCTTGTTCTGCACGCGTCACATCAGAGCAGCTTTCCCAGCAAGGAGGCGGCGGGTCTTTGCTTGCTTTGAAGCTTTGTTCAAGTTCATTCAGCTGCGGTGTGCTGCAACAGGGCCCAGAAATGCCTGAGGTAGTGCTGGACTGTTGAGCACACGGCAGTCAGACCTGCGGAGAAAGTCTGCGTTATCCTGGAGAAGTGACGTATTTCTGGGCCCGGTCGCAGCACACCGCAGCTGAATGAACTTGAACAAAGCTTCAAAGCAAGCAAAGATTGTATGAGCAAGAAACCATCCTTGAAAAAGTACCTAGGCAGGTACGAAACGCGTTGGTCCTAGAAACAGGAGGAAGAAAAGCGGAATACCAACGGATCAAGTTGTCGCGATCACCTTTGACCCGCTGATGTCATCCCATGCCGCCGCGCACAGCTGCCGCTACCCCACCAACACATCGGGTGGCTTTCCCGTGCATTACAGGCAGGTTAAGTTTATGTTGGTGGCACTGGAAGCCGAAGGCTCAGGTAGGGACAGTTTGCATTGGACTATACACACCTCTGTACGCTTGCCTGGACCTGCCTCAGACATCTTTTAAAAGAGCCTAAACATTATATATGGTTTAAGTGGTGTCTGTTTGTTTTTGTTTGTCTCCTTTTTCTTTCCTTTCTTTTTTCCCCCTTTTCTGTTTTACATATTAACATTTCTTCATCTATTATTAGCGCTCATTTGTTTTTCTTTTTTTCCTTCCCATAGCATCATAAAACTTGGTCAACTGTTAAAATCTGTGGTTGTGGGTATTGAACACAAAGTACAGGGTCTGTTCATAGCCCCAGGGGGCCAGGTCTATATAAACCCTGGAGTCAGGATGTGCAGCTGGGCATAAAAAGGACCTTACTTTGACCCGTATAAGTGGTATCAGTTTGCTGTCCCACATCTTTAAACAGTTTGGGTGAGCCAATCAGCCACTCTCTGTGGGGAGGGTTAGTATTTCCCCCCCAGGGGGGGGGGGGTGAGGGGGTGAAATAGCTGGGCACACAGGGATAAAATACAGGCTCACTGGGCAGAAGGGGTGATTCTCTGCTTGAGGCTGTCGACAAGACACAGGGCACCTGAATTTGTCATTGGGAAGGCCCCATCCAGTCGCGATCTGATTGGTCTGTTTTCTCCCATTTTATTATTTTCTTTGGTTTACTTGAAATTGTGATTAACTGTGTTTGTGACTCTTGGTAACATCCTTATATCCTTTTGTAATTTTTGTACATAAGCTTTGAAGATATTTCTTGAATTAAACTAAACTAATTTTAGATCTTGGAATCTGTGTTTTTATGACCCAAACACCTCATGTTTGGCATGTTACCTATGTTTAAATATTGATAAGTTGTGTGTACAGATGAGAGCAGAAGCTTGCCTTACGCTTTAGCGTTAAATTGGTCGTCTGCTGGTGGCAGATACCGGAGTTAACCACATGCGCTGAGGTATTGGTGTAAGGTCACGGCGGCGACTCTCAGATTGTCGTATCTGGGAAGAGTCGTCACGGCGGTCCATGACACACACTTTTACAAAATTATATTTGCATCTGCTTTAAATTGCATTTTAAATGTTCAAAGCCACTTTTATGCTTATTATCAGTACCAACCTGGCCATTAAATGTAATGTGTTTCCATTGTGTACTCACAGTGAAGTCATGCAGCTGAAAATTTGCATATGCAAGCAACTCTCTATAGGTCTCAAAAATGCAAGTCTTTTATCGGATGCGTTTTGCGATTCCATTTGTTTCCAATTCTGAATACGCAAACAATTGTATTAACATTTCTGAATATATAGTAGATGGAACACTAGCTATAATAACATTTTTCGGAAGTAATGACTTAGCTTGAAGCATTCTATGCAAAGCACTGCATTGGCAAACAAAAAAAGAGACACCCCCTTGGTCTGGTCACTCTGAGAGTGAGGATGGAAGAGTTGATTCATTACAATGTTTTGTCATATGGAGCAATCACATCCTTCCAACACCATCACTGAGACATTCTTTGTACATATTAAACACCAGGCCATAACCATTGTCACTACACATTTAAAGTATGGGTTAACCTTTACTACTTTCATTTCTATAAAATGGAAGGAAAGATCCAGTCACACTTGTATAGAAATAGCTGCAGGTGTTGATCTGCATAATATTGGAAATCACAATGCCTCACATATGAAAACTTTTGACCTAACTTGTAGGAAGATTACATACAGAACAATAGTAACAACGACACAAGCTATAAGAGAGTATAAAATGGTGTCATTTTGTGCTTTATTTCAATAGTTCAAGTATGTTATTTGTCAGCAATTGAAGTGTACTTGTTGTTATCAGTAGATAATTGAGAATGAAAATTACTCTGGTAAATGTGACTATGTAGCACCCCTAGGGGGAGGGTTAGGGTCATGCACCCCCCCCCCTCCTCTCTCGGGAAGGTTAGGCTTAGGGAGCGGTAAGAGGGGGTTGGGCATCCCCGGGGGTAGGTTAAGGATAGGCACCTCTAAGGGAGGGTTGGGGGGGGGGGGCAAGGGATGGTTAGGGTACTTACCTGCCCCAGTTGGGATCTTGATCCTGTCGGGCATCCGCTGTCGCGATTTGAACCGGCGGCTAAACAGCTGCCGGTATTTCAATCACATTCCATCTGCATTAATGTATATATACTGTAGAATAGCAACAGCCATTGGTATGATTCCAACTAATTTCTCTGAAACTATCTGTAAAATCTCTGTGTCTGTTTCTATGCTGCTCAGTGTCTCTGCTACTTACAATCGCAGATTAAAGAAATAGTAAATTACAAACTCCCGGCCTGCCTCGCAGGATGAACAGCGGGCACGCTCACCACATTTATAAACGCCTTCTATTTATATCCATGCTGTGAACTGCTACATCCTAACAAGCTGTCTTTGCCATGTGCCTCATACTAAGACTTCCCATGGGCGCATCATCGGAGAAGCAGCTGCAGAGCTGAAATGAGCGCAGCACAATGCTCATTGATTAAAGTCACAGCTTCTTGTAACATGACTTTCTGCAGACATAATGAAGATAAGCATTTACGCTTCTACTTTGATACACATATTGTAATCCACATGTATTCGGTTAACACACTGCATGCTGCCGTTATCCTGATATCTGGTAATGTGTCAGTTAAAACACAGGAGAACTTTATCAGCTTAAGTTTTATTGAAGAGTTTCCATTTATACCTGAAATGGAAAAATCTGCAGGTTGCATTGATGCTGTTAGTTCTGATGTCTTTGGTATCCATGCAGGTAATTGGATGCAGAACATCTGCCATAACAGAGTATGGCACCATGTCTCACAGTTAGTTATACTGGCATTTCCTATAATAAACTTCAGCCAATTGTTGTCCACTAAATATAAAATACAACCACGCATTTGTATCCAATAACACTGCTTGTGTTATTATGAAGTGCGCACATATTATGAACGGCCTACTGATCAAAACTCCTTTCAAACTGGTCCAAGAAAACTAATATGGCGCACACACCTTCAATACAGCTTGTTGGAATCAAGCTCTTTGAATATGAATTTATAAATTTAAACAAAAAGCATATAAACCAGGGCAAAGAAAGTTGGATGGTCTGATGTCATGCTGAAATGGAAAACGTGACATTAAAATACCAAAGCTGCTTATTTTCATTTTCAGTATATATATGATGAGGATTGGAGGGCACTAATGGTGCCCATACACGGTACGATTTTTTACCAGATATGGATAGTTTTGACGGGTTGTACAGACCAATCATATGAAAATAGGTGTTTTTGTGTGTTCTGTGACCCCGATGCGTGTCCCCACTGTCCTCTAGTTGGATAGCAGATCAGATGGTTTTGCAGAGAGATCTACGATCTTTTGAGTACAATGTGATACACTTCTATGAGGGGTATTCAATATGGGTTTTTTTGCGTTAATATCGCATTTTTTATCGTTTTTGCGTTAATATCACTGGTTTTAGTTTTACACCATATTCAATTTCAAAGACTTATCGCATTTTTGAAAAGTCTTTGATAAAAAACGGGGATAAGTTTTCACCATTGAATAGGTGTCGAAAAAAAGTGCAGAATTGGGGTTTAGGGGTGCAGGCTTAAAAAAAATAGCCTGCACCCCTGAGATTGACATTTAAAAAAGAACTGTGTCAAAAAAAAGTAAAAAAAAAAAAATAGGGACACCCCAAAAAATTACTTTAAAAAATGGGGTGCAAAAAAAAAAATGGGAAAAATTGTTAAACAATAGGCAAATAGGTTCAGGGCTATTCTGCATGTATGCGGCAGGTGCACAAATGCAGAATTTTTAAAAACTTACTTTAGGGACATCAAAATATGCTAGTACCCATTTTCATGTACCCCAAATTTGATGGGACCACTTAAAAAAATGAAAAAAATAACCTAAGTGCTCTTCTGCATCACTTCTTCAATGTCGGGAAAAAAACACCTGCTGCGGCTATTTAAATACCCGACTTTCAATTAAAGGCTAAAACGGGGGTACCCATAGTGTTCCCCCATGTTTTTACAACTTTAGGGGGGTCTTACAATTATTTTAAGGAAAAATTCGTAACTTTACGCAAATCCAACTTCGGAGTTTGCCGTTTTCGTTAATTTTATATTGAATACGGGGATAAGCGGGAGCACGTACCATACTTTAACGCAAAAAAAATCTCCGATGTGCTCCGTTACCTGCAGCCTTCAAAACTTCGAAGTTAACGCATTTATATTGAATACCCCTCATGTATCTTATCCTATGTGATCAATCGTACACCATTTGACCACATCTTGTGAAGAATTTCAAGGGCAATCGTACAACACATCTTACCAACTTTGAATTGCACCGTGTATGGGGGCCTTAAGACAAACCTGGATAGCATAATTCATAATGGGGGTTAGATGTACCTGGTAAATATATTAAGATGTTGGTAACTATGTATTTTACTACTAGAATATGTTTTGTATTTATTTATAGTTATATTTCAATTTTTTTTCTTGTCTAAATACTTTATTAATTACACCTGTATTATACAGAAATATTTGAATGGAATTCCATCTGTTAAACATTAATAAAAAATTTGTTCTCTGGTATCTGGCATTTACCCCATCTGGTGCGGCCCCAGAGTTTGTGCAATGTGATAATGTTCTTCTCTTTCATACCAAGACAAATTTTTTCATACGTGCATCCTATTGCCAACCAATCAAACTAGATTACATGTTGAATTTACAGAACACATCCATGAATTTTCAGTTTTGGGTTGAGTAATCCTACAGCATATATATTGTGATAAAAATACATGATTTCAATAGACAAATTTATACGACTATCAACAAGATCTTTACAAATAAGAGGACCAATTTTTTCTCAAAAATGTCTGATTGCATTTTACCTCTGTATTCAATTACCATTTCATTTTCCCAACTATAAAATACATTTTATAAACCGCATGTCAGATAAATCATCCCAGTATAATATTCATTGCAACTGTTTTGTGCCAAGCGTAATTGGAATGTTATTTTTAGAACAAAACAAGCTAGTGATGGATTGATGTATTCAAAATCCACAAACTTGACAACTGGTTAATAAATCTGTGTCAGACGTAAGACTAGAGCTAAACATTAGAAATAAAAATGGGGCAGCATTAAAAGTAAGACAATGCAAGCAAATCTTTGGTCATGTTCATAATAATAATGATGAAGATAATAATGCAGTATTCCACTGTCCACTTTCCATTATCTCTGAGGCTGAATCAGGGAGAGCAATAAGCTAGTTGGCATAGCATATTCTACATTATCATCGCAAATACGCTGATGCAGATTGTCATGATTCTGCCTGCCTGCGTCTGGATGAGCAGAATGGGTGAGTTCTAACATAGACCAAATAAAGGAAAGATGTCTTTGCGAACACATGCATGCTGGGAAAAAGAAACACATGCCTGGGAGAGCCATATTTTTTTGCAGGTGGTGAGGTGCAAATACGTAATGAGGATGACCCTGGAATTACTAACTTATAGGGCCCTTACAGTACATCAGGCAGCTATCTGGTCAATTCCCTGTTCTACTAATGCCTGGATCGGGGCATTGGTGAAATTCAACATGTTGGACAATACCGATTCTGACCCAAAAATGATCAGAATCAGAATGTCAGGTATTTTAAAATTTGTGCAGATTCCCCTCCGGATCGCCAATCATCGATGTCCGCCAAACAGTGTTTTTGCGCAATGTTCTACGTTGGTGGAACGGTGAATCGGCCTATAATAGATGTATGGACCGCATTACTGTTTATGCATGCTCTGCTAACGAGGATTTGTGCATATAATGCTTGAGCATAGATTTTATCAGCATTTAAGTTATTATTATCATTATTATTATTATCATCATCATCATTAGGGAACTGTTTCGGCTGTATTAGGTTTTTATAGTTTAATACAAATTTTTGCATAAAATGATTTACAACATGGGCACAAATGGAGACATAAGTATTGCTTCATGGTCCAGGTCTGACACTCACGTGCAGGGGTCAACATGGGCACTCTGGGTCTGATTCAGACCTGGTCGCTAAGCTGATAGTCGCCCGTCTGCACATGTGTGGCAGTGTGCGTGCCCGAGCCAGTCACTGCGATTTGTGAATCGTGCACTCCTAGCACAAAGACTGAGTGCTACTTTGAGTGACAGTGCCGTGTCTGAGCGGCAAAACAGCGTCATTGTACACGTCACCTGGTTGTATTACAGCCTGCAGTGATCGCAGTGCTTGCGGCAGGGTAGGGTCTACCTCAAAGGCTGCGAGCAGCTCCGATGGCTCTCGATGTTACTGAATAATCATACACTTCCTGGAGATGACGTGAGCTAAGAAAGAAAAGTGGGCGTCATTACACGGGCGTGCGATCACTCTGCCGTCTCTCTCTAAGACATAAAGGGCGTCCTTAAGCCTGGCCGTGCGATCGCGGAATTTGCATACCCGGCCCCTGACTGCTGCAAAAGATCAAAATATTTATAATAAACTCCAACAATTAACATGTTTTTTGTTTAAGTTTCTTAGTAAGTTTGGCCAAAGATGTTTGCCCACCTACCACATCACGGTGAACCGTAACTAGGGTGGTGCGACATGTGCCATGGCACAGAGCGCCACTAGACAGGGAGCGGTGTTCAACGGCGCCTGTCAATTTTCAGTTTGAAATCAATTTCACTTGCAGTGCTTCTGGCAGCTGGCCCCTGCAGAGATCCGTTTCTGCCTTTCCTTCTCTTTGATCACTGGCATCTTCTCTCGTTGACTCGCTCAGTTTCTGATCACCCCTGGCCCTTCCTTCCCATCTCCTGCCTGGCCACCACCCATCTTCCCATCTCCTCCCAATCTTCTCCCTAGCTGACTCCCACTCCATCCCCTCTACTGCCTGGCAACATCCCCCTTCGTCCCCAAGCAAGGCTGACACAGCTGAGACTTCCAAGTGTCTGCTGCTTGTCCCCCGCGGGCCGCAGCCCCAGTGCCCAGCTCATTGTAGAAAGTGCCACGGTGGGCCAGATGATCAAGATGGTGGCATGTGAGCAGAAGCCTCTGCTCCGGATGAGTGTGCTGTCTGTATGTCCCCATGGGAAGATGCACCCTCCTCGGAGTCAGGGCCGGGGCCCGGGGACAGCACAGGGGGTGGCTGAGGGGGATCTCCACACACTTGTGGAAGACGCCTGGAGCGGGTGCCCCTCCGTACCTCTGGAGCTCCCAGACAAATGGGGTAAGGCATGGGGCAGAGTGACTGGTCCCCAGACATTGGTTCCTGTGTGTGCCTCCCCACATCCACCTGCCAGCATAGGCTCCTCTCCTACACTGAAATAAATAAATGCAAAAAGGAGTTCTGGTTTTGTGTGTATGTGTGTGTATGATATATACAATATATATTTTTTGTTTCAGTTCTGACTTGGAGCTCCATGTCACAAACTCTCGGATAGATAGTGTGGATGCTGACCGTACACTTGGAGTTGGCATAAACCCAGAACAGAGCCACGGAGCCTAATGTGTTGGTGGCCTTCATCAGGGACCCCTACACCTATGCAGGTTGGTGCCCTCTGTGTTCCAATGTACAGGCTGGTGGTTATGAAGGAACTGAAGGCAGGCAGTGAGACTGGTCACTGAGGGCGTACTGGAGTGTAGTCATCAGGAATGGGTCACAACCAAGTGGGCAAGCAGAATCAAGTCAAAGGAATAACTGAAGAGAAACCAGAAAATCACATACCGGACCAGAACACAGATAACTAGCACTGGGAGTTCACTGGGAACAGACTCTGGAGTAAAGGTATGGAGCCTAATACTCTGGCACTTGAACAGTGCCCATAGACCTTTATGGGGAGAGAATTAAAATTTGGAGCCGAATGTGACATTATGTTTGGTGCGCGTTCCTCTTTGAATTTCAAGCAGAGTGGCGCTTGCTCCCCTGTGGGAGCCACGTCCATCTGTAGCCAGCGAAGCTGGAAAAGAGAAGAGCTGCTCACAAGCAGCACCCGGGGAGAGTGGAAATGCCAGCGGTCCCTGCAAGACGCCAGGAGCATGGGGAACTACTGCAGAGGGTGCCAGCTGGCATCTGCCTGTAATGGACTGGTATCACTGGAACTGGTAAGTAGGAGCTGGGCTCCAGCACGCAGCAACACCGTATGGTGGGCACCAAACACCCTACAGAATGTTTATGAAGGAAGTTTTCGTGTATTTGTGAAGAAGCTGGGGAGCAATGGACATTAGAGGATTTTACCCAACATCTCTCTTCCAGACCAAAACCCTTCCAATCAATGTACTGAATGGACCCTGGAGAGATTCTAGAAACCAGAATCTGTTTCACCTTGTATTCCTCTTGGTGGTCAACTGTGATGATGGAGGAGGACTTCTGGATAATGAAAACCGATTGAGAACCAGGGGTTTAAGGAGGGAGATATGCAAGTCGTTAAGAATTTTGAGTGTGGACAGAAGTTTTGAACTTGAATGCCATCTGGTTAATTACCTGTAGAATTTGAAAGGGACCAATGAACATTGAAGCCAGACAGCCAGACTCTGCCTCCTGTCGGAGTAAAACTTGTAACGTGAAAAAGCTTTACATAGATAATTTTTTTTTTCCTCACCCCACGTTTTCTTGACAGTGGCATGGGCTGCTGAAAGGGGTACTGATTAACAAGAAAGCAGTTTAGGTAGGACAGGATGGTAACCCATTCAGGATGAGAATGAACTGAGGCTTTGTGTAAATGTTATTATCTCAGCCCATGTGAACAGAGAAATCTTGTCATCCTGGTTGGCAGAGATTATTATTATTTATTTATAATTAGTTATTTATATAGCGCACACATATTCCGCACGCTGTACAGAGAATATTTGGCCATTCACATCAGTCCCTACCCCAGTGGAGCTTACAATTTATATTCCATATCACATGAACACACACATACACACTAGGGTTAATTTTGATGGGAGTCAATTAACCTACCTGTATATTTTTGGGGTGTGGGAGGAAACCCACCCAAGCACAGGGAGAATATACAAACTCCACACAGTTAGGGTCGTGGTGGGAATCGAACCCATAACCTCAGTGCTGTGAGTCAGTAATGCTAACCATTACACCATCTGTGTGTGAATTCTAATAAATGTTTACAGATCCTGGTTCACCATTCAGTTTGTCTGAAATTCTCTGAGGGTGGTAGGCTGAAGAAAAGCTCAATTTAATATTAAAACTCTTTTAAAGTGCTTGTCAGAATTTGAAGGTAAACTGTACTGCCCTGTCAGAGATTATATTCTCTGGGAACCAGTGTAGCCTGAAGATTTCATTGATGAATACCTCCACCAGCTTGGGAGCTAAAGGTCCCTTTAAGGGAACAAAATGGGATGCTTTAGAGAACCTGTCCACCTCTACCCAGATTGTATTGAATCCTCGAAAGTGAGGTAACTTTGTAATAAAATCCATGGAGATATAGGTCCATGGACGATCTGGAGTTGGTAAGGAATGTAATGGACCAAAAGGAACTTAAAGTTGAACTTTGTGCTGAGCACAAATAGAACAGGCAGCCACAAAGTCCTTTACGTCCTGATGGACAGACTGCCACCAGTAACTCCTGAGATCAAGTCCAGAGTCTTTTCACCCTTGACCAGTGAAGAGGGAAGCATGTGCCCATTGGATCAACTTTGGGCTCATGGCCTGATTCAGACCCGGTCGCAAGCGCTGAGCGCTCGCAACCGGGTCGATGGTGGCCCACAGCACATGCGCACGACAGAGCCAGCTCCGTCGTGCGCATGCGCGAGACCCGGCTAGCGACGGGCAATCCATCACTCCGGGTCTTGCACCAAAGGGGGCGAGCTGTTGTCGAAGCTGGATAATTGGCTGAGACAGAATCAGTTTAAAATTAGATTGGAACAACGCCATCTTGCGAATGGCCACAAGGCACCATCTTAGAAAATGAGATCTGCACAACGCCATTTTGCGAATGGCCGCCCAGCGCCATTTTAGAGAAACTCACACTTAAGTACATACGGCGATGCTATTATTAGTATCATGCGATCGCATATTTCACCATACCCCATACACAAATTAAATACACACAGTTGCGCTGTTAACATGACGCACATTAGCGAATGCATAAAATCTTGCAGGCGAATGCTGTTTATTAGCTTCATGCGTATGCATCTTCCCTAAGTTACATATAACTAACTAGCGTCTTTTCCCAAATCCCTCATACTTACACACTGCACACTCACATAAAAGGTTCCATAGCTCCAAAGTGTAATATTCAAGGATTATTATTACTAATGTTGTGAAATAAAGACTATTTTGATATCTAAGGTTTAGTACATGATAAGTAAACCGTGTTTAGTGTTGTACTGATCTACTCTGTCTCAACAGCTTTCCGGTATAATCGGTGAGAAGATCACCACATACATTCTCAACTTATGGACTGTAGAGAGTTAAAACACTAAAATGTACTTTGTAATATTAGCAGATTAGATTTGCATCCGGCGGGAAAAAGGAGACAAAAGGCTGTTGGAGGCTGATCTGTGTCCATTTGAATCAACCTGTTAAATGTCCTGTAACAGATGCACGCGTACTGGGAACCAATGGAACCATGCCAAACTTTTCTATTGTGTTCCTTATCCCTGTAAGAAGACTCCAATCTGGAGTCTTCTTACTGATGCTGTTGACGGAGGTCTCTTGTTGATGCCGGTAACTGGTTCCAGGGCGCGTGTGTATGTATAACTGTACCTTGGGTCTGTATGATTTCTTTGCACTAAATTGTCTTTAGATCACAGCGTGTAACTATCTGTACTTTTCTTGAATAATAACCTTTGTGCGTTGGAAACACAGTTCTCAAAGTCTGAAGGCATTTATTTACTGTTTGACTGCGTACGCAAATAGCGACAATTCTAGAAGGTATAGGCAGGTTTTAGAAGGTATAGGCAGGAGCGTATAGAAGTTTAAATCCAGTATTATTAGTTGGGGGCTCGCAGTGTAATCATGCCACCGGTCCGTTACACTTGGTATCGAACTCCCAGCAAAAGGGTGGAAGCGCGCCTGACAGGAGATCGCATTGTGCATTCGGAATCTGTTACCACCGTTGTTGCTGAGAGTGCGGTACTGGTTACTGTGACTTTAGGAGCGCTGATTAAGAATCCAGGGATGTGGAAGGAAAAAGTTTGTTTTCCTTCGTCGATAGGTTGTTTGTTTTGCTTTGTGTGTTAAAAAGGGGGAAGTCGCATTCTTGCGTACGCAGCCAAGTTGTATTATTGCATATGCTGCGAAGTCGCATTTTTTTTTTACTTTACACAAGGCAGGTGTATGGGTTGTTATTTTTGTTAGGGTTCGGCTCCCAGTGTGATTATAGTATTCAGTAATCGGTTAGGCTTATTTGAGCACTATAATTGAACCGCATGTTTTTCGGCTAAACTGTGATTGTGAACTGGTGAGAGGGTGGATGAAATCAACTGGAAAACAAAGGGTATTCATTGCCCCCTAGCAGATGAAACGTAGTCAAAAAGGGATTTCTGCGTGGGAGCAGCTTTTCTTCCATAGGTGAGTGGAGGCGTCTAGAGGTCTTCCATAGGGTTCGTGGATACACCCTTTTTCCAAGGTGTCCGCAGGTAAGTGAAAGTATCTTGACTGTAGGATTTGTCCCAGGATGGGAGCCACGCAAACAGTAGAGATGTTAGACAATGATGTGCTGCAAATGGAAACGCCGCTTGGATCGGCCCGTCGTATTATGCATACTAAGTATGGTGCTTATGCAATTAGGTACTGTGATATATGGTTTAAGATGATGATGAAGAGTGTAACGCCGTTTCCCAGAATTGGTAGTTTTGATAAGGATGTTTTGAACAATGTCCAAGATAACATCAGCCTGGTGCGTTCTCGAGTGAAAAAGGTAAAATATAATGGATGTTTAAACTTGTGGCAGCATGAAGGGCATGCGTGGCTTAAAAGTGTGCAAGTGACGCCAACTAGCGTTGTAAATGTATTACTAGAAAGTACACCCACAGCGCTAAACTGCAATGCATGCGAGCCACAAAATGGCACGCATGTGCAGCGAGGTAGTGTTGTGGAAGGTATTGCCAGTGGTTCACGCACACCACCGCCGCCCTATGTTGATGGTGGTGCAGGTACAGTTATTGAAAAAACCCATAAAAATGTAACAAGTAATTTGTACCCTCTCTTAAGTAACCATAACGAAAATGTTTATGATGTGGATGATGAGCCTATTGTTATGTCTGCCATTTCCCATGCTGTACACATGTTAGTGCTCCACCACGACAATCACAAGTGGTGCAGCCATCTCCATCAGTGATAGTACAGGAAGTGTTAACCCTATACGTTGCAGTAACAGACTAAACCCCCAGCCAGGTAATAAGGTCAAAAGTAGCAGTGTGGCCGGTCTGCATCCCATCCGGACAATAACTGTTCCGAATTGGAATGCGGATGCGAACGGAGTAGTACCCACAAGGGAAGTAGTAATGCATTGTCCTTGGACAAGAGCGGAGCTAAATTCCATAATGAATGATTTCCCCGATCCCAAAAAGGAATTAGCCAAATGTCAAAGATTTTTAAGAAATTTGAGTAGCTCTCATGAGCCAACCAACAAAGATTGGCGAGTAGTGTTAAGGGCCTGTCTACCACACAATATCGATGTGACAAAATTTATCACGGATTGTGTATTGGATGGAGATGTTCCCTTAACAGATGAAATTAATCAAAGTAACATTTCCCGCATTGTAACTCAATTGGGTATATATTTTCCAGTAGTAGTTAACTGGAACAAAATCCTCACCATAAAACAAAAAAGAGAGTGAATCTGCAGAAGATTATTGTGACCGGGCTCTGCAGGCTATCACCCAGTACACTGGGTTAGAAGATATTAAAGATAGCACTCACGACAGGGGAATGATTGTCACTGTACTCATGGATGGTCTCAAAGAGAACTTAAAGACCCGGGTTCAGACCTCACAGCCTGGCTGGAGGGGAGTCACAATAGACACCCTCATAGAATCTGCAATTGAACTTGACAAGAACATCTCTAAAAAAAGAGAGACCCAGAGCGAGAAACTAATGGCTGTCAGTATTCAAGCTCTAGAAGGAATGACTGTAACATCACAGCCAGCAGACACACCAGCACCCACACCTGAACAGTTACACGTCCTCAATAAATCCCACACCACCGCAAACACAGCCCTACCCCACTTATCACACACAGTCACAATTCCCATACTATCCACAAACCCCATATCTCCCACAATACCCTCTCCCTCAATATCCTTACCCATACCCACCACCTTTCTCTCCTGCTCAACCCACACAACAATCCTTTCATTCATCCAACCCACAAAAGTGTTTTAATTGTGACCAGCCAGGACATCTAAGTAAGAACTGTACGGTAAAAAGGGTAGGACCCCCTAACCAGGGAGTACCTAGATATCCTCATAATGATATACACACCAGCAAATGTCCAACAGGCACCAGCTCCAATTGTGGCTGTTAATGCTTTATTGGAGAGTGGGAGCCAACGCTAGGGGTCAGGTCATACCTGTAGTCTACAGATAGTCAGGTTAACGGGAAGTACTATGGAAGAACCGGTAATAATGGTTGATGTAGCTGGTACTAAATATCCTTTCTTGTAGACACAGGGGCGACCAGGACAGTGATAAAATCTCCTGTTAATTTACAGGTAACCAACGAGATAGTACCAGCAATGGGCGTAACTGGTAAAGTGCAACATTATCCTTTAACAAAATCCACAAAGGTTACTATCGGGCCATTGCATACCAGGCATTCTTTCCTTCTGGCAGCAGCAGCAGCAGCTCCTACTAACCTACTGGGAAGGGATATGTTATGTAAGATGGGATGTGTCATATATTGTACCCCTGATGGTGTATTTTTAGATGTCCCAGAGAGAGTTGCGCATGAGGTGAGGGATATGTTGGACACTCCCCAAAGGATAATGTATCACTCTACCAGTTCAAGTGCAAATCCATCTCGGGTAGATCAAATGTTATCCCAAATTTCAGATTCACTCTGGACCAAGGATGGACAGGAAACTGCATTAATGGCAAACGTAAGCCCAGTAATGGTAAATTTAAAAGGCGGTAGGCAAGCTCCAAAAATTCCCCAGTACCCATTAAAACAGGAGGTAGAATTAGGGGTATATCCCATAATTGAGTGATTGTTACAACAGGGAATTTTAGTTTGTACGGCTAGTGTAGCCAACAGTCCCATCTTTCCGGTAAAGAAGAGTGGTGGGAGGGGTTATAGGCTGGTACAAGACCTTAGAGGTGTTAATAAGGTGGTAGAGAGCCAATTTCCCGTAGTGCCAAATCCAGCTGTCATTCTCATGCAGATCCCACCAAATGCAACCCATTTCACTGTCATTGACCTCTGTTCTGCTTTCTTCTCTGTGCCTCTCCATCCTGACTGTCAGTACCTATTCACTTTCACATACAGGGGTGTACAATACACATGGACACGATTGCCCCAAGGTTTCATAGACAGCCCCAGTATCTTTTCCCAGGCCTTGCATGACTGTTTACAATCTTTTCAACCTGCCAATGGGTCTGTTCTCATACAATATGTAGACGATTTATTGCTATGTTCTGATTCGTTTGTCATGTTTAAATGATACTAAACTTTTGTTGCTTCATCTCTCGCAAACAGGACACAAGGTTGCTAAGGACAAACTACAGCCGTGCCAATCCAGAGTAAAATACTTGGGACATTGCCTAACCCAGGGGTTATGACATCTAACTACTGATCGAATCCAGACCATACAGAACATGACACTGCCGCAGAACCAACAGCAAATTTGTATCTTCTTGGGAATGTGTGGATACTGTAGAATGTGGATCCCAGGTTTTTCTATTTTGGCCTTGCCATTACAGTACTTAGGGCCTCATTCAGAGGCGGTCGGAGGATGCAAGCGGTCGCTCAGAAACTGGGCGGCCGCTTGCATCCTGACCGGCCGCCTCTGTTTCGGTCATTAGGCTGTGGGTTAACACCCACAGCTCTAACGACCGCTAGGGTGATGGTCGCGATGGTAATTGACCATCATGACCATCGGGGCTTACGACGAGACCCTAGAGTAGGGTCTCACTTGTCGTAAGCCCCGGAGAGCTTCTGGCTCTGTTAGAGCCGGAAGCTCTCCACTGACATCACTAGTGATGTCAGTGGGGCCTCCCCCAAATGGCAGGCGTTGCCATGGGAACGCCTCCATTTGGCCTGCCACCCCCCCGGCCCGCCTTCCAAATTGGGCGAGTTGTCAATCAACATTGACAGCTCGCCCCCTTAGGAAAGAGACCCGCTATGACCAGCGCTGTCGGTCGTAGCGGGTCTCATGCATGCACATGAAGGAGCCGGCTCCCTCGTGCGCATGCGCACTAGACAAACATCGAGGCGGCCGTACGGTCGTAGACCATACGGCCGCCTCTGAATACAGCCCTTAGTCTCTTCCTCAAAGCCCGACTGTGTCATACACACAGAGCAATCAGAGCAGGCTTTCCTTAATCTTAAGGATAGTCTGACAAAAGCACCTGCTTTGGGAATACCTGATTATGAAAAACCTTTTGATTTGTATTGTACGGAAGCTGATGGTTGCGCTGCAGGTGTCCTTACACAAAACCATGGTGATGCCAGTAGGCCCGTAGCATACTACAGTGCCCAATTGGACACTGTGGCAAGATCACTCCCAGCATGTTTAAGAAGTGTAGCAGTAACAGCTCTATTGGTAAGTAAAAGTGAGGACATAGTATTGGGCCATGATATGATTGTCTATACTCCCCATGCTGTATCTGCTCTGCTGAACTCTGCCCAAACCAGACACTTCTCTTCGGCTAGGTTTACCAAATGGGAACTAGCTCTAATAGCACCTGCAAACATCACTGTTAATCAATGCAATATGCTGAACCCAGCAACGTATTTACCATATGTACAACATGATGTACAAAGGGTGGAAGGAGACAAGTTGCTGGCGGGAAGTGAGTTCAACGGCAATAGTGATGCACATTATGTATGGAATATCTGAACCAGACCTTTACTGCACGACCTGACATACATGACACACCTTTAAAGAATGTGGATGTGACATTTTACATGGACGGGAGTTGTCATAGACAAACAGATACAGGTGAATTATGTACAGGTTATGCTGTTGTAAATGACACAGACATCATAGAAGCTGAACCCCTTAGTAGCACTAAAAAGAGCGTGTGAATTGGCAGCAGGTAAATCTGCTAACATTTACACTGACTCTAGGTATGCGTTCAGAGTGGTACACGATTTTGGAGCTCCATGGCGTCTGAGAAATTTTATGACAGCAGCAGGCACACCAGTTGCACATTCCAGACATATTAAACAATTACTGAAAGCAATTCAACTGCCCAAAATGGTGGCAGTAATTAAGTGTAAAGCCCATACATGTGAGGATGACCGGTGTCACTGTGCAACAACAGAGCAGATGAAGCTGCAAAATGGGCAGCAGGGTTAAAAATGTTTTTACCAACGGAACAAATTATGTCTATTCAAACAATTGATCTGCTGAAATTAATTTAGATGCAAAATTTGTGTTCTATCCAGGAAAAGTCAGTCTGGAAGTCCAAGGGATGTGGGCAAGAAGCCTCTGGACTCTGGAGGGATGGACAAGGTAAGCCAGTAGCCCCCAAGACATATTACCCCAGCCTGGCTGAGGCAGCGCACGGTCTGACTCATTTGGGAAAGCAAGGTATGTGCAAATTGGTGACAGCATACTTTTGCACACCGGGGTTTTCTTCTCAAGCGGAAAAGAGAGCAATGTCCTGTCTGACCTGCTTGAGGAAGAACATTGGGAAAACTATCCCTACCGAACCATCCCACATTCCACCGACTGACAGACCTTTCCAGGTAATACAAATTGATTTCATCCAATTACCATCCTGCAGGAATCTCAAGTATGTATTAGTGTGCACTGACGTGTTTTCCAACTGGGTTGAGGCATACCCAGTGGCCACTAATACTGCTGCGTTAACTGCCAAGAAAATTGTACAGGAGTTTGTATGCAGATACAGTATCCCTAAAATTATCGAGAGTGACAGGGGTACTCATTTCACAGGTGATGTTTTTCAAAATATGTGTAAACTGATCGGTATTAATAGTCGACTTCACACCCCCTACCGACCACAAGCCAGTGCCAAGGTAGAGAGGATGAACGGGACTATTAAGAATAAACTAAGTAAAATCATGGTAGAGACTGGACTAGGATGGCCAGAAGCATTACCGTTGGTCATACATAGCATAAGGACCATTCCCAGACCGCCTCTGAATCTGTCCCCCTTTGAAACACTGTTTGGTAGACAACCTCATTTGATTATAAGTCCCCAGGAAGACTTGAAGGGTAACAACGAGGTAACTGTAAGGTATCTTATATCAATGAGTAAACAGTTAAAAGCAGCAACAGCAGAATTGGCTGAGACAGAATCAGTTTAAAATTAGATTGGAACGACACCATCTTGCGAATGGCCACGATTCACCATCTTAGAAAATGAGATCTGCATGACGTCATTTTGCGAATGGCCGCCCAGCGCCATTTTAGAGAAACTCACACTTAAGTACATACGGTGATGCTGTTATTAGCATCATGCGATCGCATATTTCACCATACCCTATACACATTTTAAATACACACAGTTGCGCTGTTAACATGACGCACATTAGCGAATGCATAAAATCCTGCAGGCGAACCCTGTTTATCAGCTTCATGCATTAGTTACATATAACTAACTAGCGTCTTTTCCCAAACCCCTCATACAAACACACTACACACTCACATAAAAGGTTCCATAGCTCCAAAGTGTAATATTCAAGGGTTATTCATTTATTACTAATGTTGCGAAATAAAGACTATTTTGATATCTAAGGTTTAGTACATGATAAGTAAACCATGTTTAGTGTTGTACTGATCTACTCTGTCTCAACAGCTTTCCAGTATCATCGGTGAGAAGATCGCAACATGCATTCTCAACTTATGGACTGTAGAGAGTTAAAACACTAAAATGTACTTTGTAATATTAGCAGATTAGATTTGCATCCGGCGGGAAAAAGGAGACAAAAGGCTGTTGGAGGATGATTTGTGTCCATTTGAATCAACCTGTTAAACGTCTGTAACAGATGCATGCCTACTGGGAACCATTGGTACCATGCCAAACTTTTCTATTGTGTTGCTTATCCCTGTAATGGTATAAATGTGCGTACCGACTCCAATCTGGAGTCTTCTTACTGGTGCTGTTGACGGAGGTCTCTTGTTGATGCCGGTAACTGGTTCCAGTGCGCGTGCGTATGTATAACTGTACCTTGGGTCTGTATGATTTCTTTGCGCTAAATTGTCTTTAGATCACAGCGTGTAACTATCTGTACTTTTCTTGAATAATAACCTTTGTGCGTTGGAAACACAGTTCTCAAAGTCTGAAGGCATTTATTTACTGTATGACTGCGTTCGCAAATAGCGACAATTCTAGATGGTATAGGCAGGATTTAGAAGGTATAGGCAGAAGCGTATATAGGTTTAAATCCAGTATCGTTACTGTCGATGTTGAGTGACAGCTAGCCCCCTTTGGTGGGCGGGCCGGGGGGGTGGCTGCCCAAACAGAAGCGTTGCATGAAAACGCCTGCCATTTGGGGGCGGCCCCACTGACATCATGAGTGATGTCAGTGGAGAGATTCCGGCTCTGTTAGCCAAAATCTCTTTGGGGCTTGCAGCCACAAGACCCTACCACAAGGGTCTCGTCGCAGGCCAAATGGCCTCAGCTCGCAATAGCTGTGGGTGGTCACCGACAGCTATGCGAGTGGCCAAGAGGCCGATCCAAAAAAAAAAAAAGCCCGGCCCTGATTCAGAGCGAGTGGCTCTGAATCAGGCCCTTAGTTCTGATGATACAAATCATTTTCCAGTAGTTACAGTATTTTCACGCTGCTGGCGACAATGCATCAGCCTTGATATTTGATGATAAATGATGACCAGATTAAAAAAGCCAAAGAACAATGACCACCTGGCCAGGTGATAATTCAGACAGTGAGTTGTTTATAGATATAGCACATTTCTTCTTCGGTGTCCATAGGGATCCACAGGGATGCAATGGGGATATTATGGTTGGAAGACCAGGCACCAAACAGTTAAAGCTTCTGCTCCCAGAATTCTCTGGGTACTTCCCCATATATACCCCGCCCCTAGCCATAGGACTTCAGTTGTTCATTTGGTGTGGCAGGATCAAGACGCTCCTTTGTAACAGGGGACTGCTCTGGCAGGCCTAAGCTTTTATTTTGTGTTTTATTTTGTTTTATTATATTTGAGTCAGCAGTACTCAGCATCTGTTATAAGATGCAGATAATGCGACTCATCTACCTCCGCCGGGCCGCAACATCAGTAATTCTGCTGGTGCTTTCAGCGGGTCGCGGCTGAGCTTAGCTAGCAGTAATGCTGCAACCTGGACTGCACTGGATGTTCAGAAATGTCAGGTGGCGATTCCTCACTTATGAAGAATTGCGCGTGGCATTCCTTGCTTTTGGTGTCAGAGATGCAGCAGATCCGCTGCTGTCAGGGCCCGGGATTGTCCATGTCCTTACTACACCAGCCAGGGCCTTATCGTCTGATGCTGGGGATTGACAGCAGACACTTCTGCTGCCACGAGGCCAGTGTATCCGACAGGTTAACGCAGCCTTGGGGAAGTAGGTGTTCACCCTGCAGCTCCTCCCCGACCCAGACGCAGTTCCAAGAAGGGTTTTGCTCATCTGGGTTGTTCCGCCTACCCTCCACGTGTATGAGATACGGTCCATGCACAGTGCGCCCTGTATCTGTGGTCTCAGGAGGGTTTGGGTCAGTCTACCTGTATACCTCTCCCTTGGTTAAGGTATATGGTGCTCTATGTCCTACCATTCCTTTGCGTTGCTGTAGTTGATTTAGAGCTGTTGTAATTATATTACATATGCATTGTATGTGACTGTTTGCTAGCTACTGTTTGATACTGTCTTTTATTTCTAAATCTGTCAATTATAACTATCCATGTGTTCTCTCCATCCTTTTTGGGTGGAGGTTTCTTTCTGAGTACTTCACAGTCAATTAAGATTTTGTGAAGGCTGTCACATAACATTGCAATTATTGCCTTTATTGACCATGTCAAAAGATAAAGGGAAACAGGAGGGAGAGCAGCCTGTGCTGGTTCCATGTAAGTCCTGTATGGCTTATGTGTCCTCTCAGGTTGTAAAGGATGGTTTGTGTGTTGTCTGTTATAAAGAGTCACCTCACCAACCCAGTTTACCTGTCCCTGGACAACAATCATCTTGGGTTTCCTCTTTGTCCCAAGTTTTGATGAAGGTTGTGGATCGTATGGCTGCTCCTACTATACCTCCTTCGATTTAGTGTACACAGTATACTATGTTTGCACCTCCTATGCATCCTTCATGGAAGGATGTTTATCTCCATTCTAGTCAGAGTATGGCACCACCTGATGTTAATAACAGACCCGGTAGTGACCAAAGCGCCTAAGTGCAAGTTATCTTTTTATCAGTCTGCCCAACATATGGATTCAGACATATCATCAGGGGAATCAGATGATGCACAGGGTTCCTCTCCAGGGTCTAGCTTGGGGAGGAGGATCATCCGTCCACAGTGGATGTTCCTTCTTTGATGTGGGTAGTTAAATCCATCCTAGATATTCAAGATTATGAACCAGCTCATTGTAAGAAGGCTCCAATGTTTAATCACCACTGGAAGGTGGTCAAAACAGAGTTCCCTGTATCTGAACAGCTTACAGAGCTTATCGAGGAGGCATGGGGTAACCCTAATAAACGGTTTTATGTGAATAAAAGAATAACATCATTGTATCTGTTCCCACCTTCTGTATGTACTAAATGGGAAGTACCTCCTACTGTGGATGCTCATGTAACACATTTAATCAGAAATGCTACATTGCCTATTCCATCAGCGTCTTCGCTGAAGGATTCCACAAATAAAAAGATTGAAGCCTATCTTAAAGCAATATTTTTGGCATTTGGAGTGGTTACTCATCGAGATATGGCTGGAGCCTGGGTAGCCAAGGCTGTTGAAGAATGGATAAGGGCATTGGAGGATTCACTAGCAAATGCAACCTGAGAAAGATTATGAATATCTCCCACATACGGGAAACAGCTTCCTATCTGGGAGGGGCTGAAGTGGATGCTGGAATTTTAGCTTCTAGGGCATCAGCAGCATCAATAGTGACACGCAGGGCCCTTTGGTTAAGATCTTGGAAAGCTCAAAGAGGGCGGTGGAAGTCTTAGTTTCTACGGAAAGGTATTCTTTGGAGCAGAGTTGGATTATATAATTACTACTCTGGCGGCTTCAAAATCTGCAGGTCTGCCATCTACATCAAAGACTAGATCTAGGCAGGTTTCTTTTCAGTCCTTCCATCCTCAGGGACGAGCAAAAGAACAGTCTTCCTCTAGGCCAACTAGTTTCCACAAGTCTAAGCGACAAACTAAGAGGTCTGGCCCGGCAAAATGTCCAGCTTCTAAGCCAGAAAACAAGCCCTCGGCCTGATGGAGCGGGCCTCCTCCTGGGGGATCCCAGGGTGGGAGTCTGACTTCTTCAGTTTGCGGATTATTGGCATCAGAAAACTACCGATGCCTGGGTCCGAGACGTGGTCTCTCAGGGGTATGCCCTCACTTTCAGGAGACCTCTCCACTAGAAGATTTTTTGCACAAATCTTCCATCAGATGCAGTCAAGGCCTTGGCCCTTCAGGAAACCATTCACTCCCTGCTGCAGGCGGGGGTAATAATCCCGGTTTCTGTGTCTCAACAGGGAAGCGGTTATTATTCCAATCTGTTTCTGGTTCAGAAACCAAATAGGGCTTATCGCCCTATACTAAATCTATCCATGTACCCAAGTTTCGTATGGAAACTCTCCGGTCAATTATTTTGGCATTGGAGCCAGAGGATTACATGGTTTTTCTGCACATTCAGAGTGCATGTCTACATGTTCCTATTATACCATCCCACCAATAATTCTTACGGTTTGCTGTCCTTCAGCAACATTACCAAGTTGAGACTCTACCCTTTGGCTTATCTACGGCTCCTCGGGTATTTACCAAAATAATGGCAGTCATGATGGCCTATCTCAGGCGTCAGAATTCTGCCATATCTGGGTGACCTTCTGATATTGGCACAGACTCAGTTTATGTTACAAAACCATTTTCAAATGACCATAGCCTGCCTACAAAGTCACGACTGAATATTCAATTGGAAGAAATCGTCACTTTCTCCAACACAGCAGAAGCTACATCTGGGAGTATTTCTGGATTCTTGGGCACAAAGAGTGTTTTTGCCAGAGGACAAGATTGCGGATCTCTCATTGTGAATACACAACCTGCTACACAAGCAAAGGTATCCATTCTGTTAGCAATGCAGGTCTTGGGATCGATGGTATCCACCTTTGACATGGTGGGGTATCTCCGTTCCATTCCCGGCTTCTGCAAAGATTGATTCTCTCTAGGTGGAACAGAAAGCATCATCTTATAAGGTCTCAGAGGATCTTCTCACTCCAGAGATTTGTCACTCCCTCCTCTGGTGGCTGTGAAAGGATCATCTAAACAAAGGGTGCCCCTTCTGGATTCCAAATTGGGTGCTTCTCACCATGGACACCAGCCTTCACCGATAGGGGCAGTGACAGGTCATCACACCTTTCAGGGAAGATGGACAAATCAAGAAAGTCATCTGCCAATAAATATTCTGGAACTGTGAGCAACATACAGAGCTCTTGTTATGGTACAGGACCTGCTCCAGGGCAGGCCGGTCCAGATCCAGTCCGACAATGCGACTACAGTGGCCTACCTCAATCATCAGGGAGGCACAAGAAGTTATGCAGCCATGAAGGAAGTGACAAAGGTTCTGATTTGGGCAGAACATCATCTTCCAGCCATCTTGGCATTATTCATACTGGGAGTACTCAATTGGGAAGCAGACTTTCTAAGTCGCCAGGACATACATGCCAGAGAGTGGTCTCTCCATCAGTGAGTGTTTCAGCTCCTCATAAACAAATGGGGTCTACCAGGGATAGATCTCATGGCGTCATGCCACAACCACAAGGTCCCCAGTTACAGGTCGAGGTCCAAAGACCCTCTTCCTCTATAGCAGGGTCCCTGCCGACATCCGGACTTACCCTGTCTGGCTTTGACGGCATGGCTCTTGAATCTTCCATCCTAAGAGCGAAAGGTTTTTCCAGTTCTGTAATTCAAACGATGATTAGGGCACGGAAGCCTGCCTCTGCCCACATCTATTACAGAGTTTGGTATTCTTTTGGTCAATGGATACCCATAGGAAGTATGATCCTAAGATATTCAGGATTTCTAGGGTACGGCTTTTCTTCAGGCAGGATTAGACAAAGGTCTATGCCTGGCCACTTTGAGAGTGCAGGTTTCTCCACTGTCAGTCTGGTTTCAGAAGAAGATTGCTTCATTACCAGATGTTAGAATTTTTTTTCCAACGAGTTTTGCGAATTCAGCATCCTTTTGTTCCACCGGTAGCACTGTGGGGATTTACCTTTGGTTCTTAAGGGACTACAAACTTCCCCATTTGAACCTTTGGACTCTGTGGATTTGAAGTGGTTAACGGCAAAGGCACTTTTTCTTCTTGCTATTTCTTTTGCTCGCAGAGTCTCTAATTTGGAAGCGCTCTTTTGTCGCTCCCCATTTTTGATTTTTCACCAGGGTAAAGCTGTTCTTCATACAAGGGAGGGTTACCTTCCTAAGGTAGTCTCCCATTTTCATGTGAAAGAAATTATTGTTCCAGCTTTTCAGGCTCCAGACCTTTCTGTAGGTGAAGCCTCCTTGGATGTAGTTCGTGCTCTCTGTATCTATGTGGAGTGTACAAACTCTGTTATAAAATCAGATGCTCTTTTTGTATTATATGATTTTCACAAACGAGGATGGCCAGCTAATAAACACTCTGGCGAGATGGCTATGCATGACTATCTCTCAGGTGTACACACAGGCTGATCTCACTGTCCCAAGCACAGTGACAGCACATCCTACTAGGTCTGTAGGGCCATCGTGGGTATTTAGTCATGGTGCCTCCGCTGAACAGTTTTGTAAGGCAACCACATGGTCTTCTGTCCACACTTTTCTTAGGTTTTATGCCTTCGATACTTTTGCCTCTCAGGATGCTTCCTTTGGGGGAAGAGTTCTCCTTTCTGCTCAGGAGCGTCTCCCACCCTAGGGGAACTGCTTTAGGACATCCCCATGGTATCCCTGTGGATCCTGAAGAAGAAAATTAGAGTTATGGTATACTTACCTAGATAACTCCTTTTCTTCGAGGTCCACACGACACCCAATCTGAGGCACCTGGCTTCATTGGGTTATATTCTTTCGGTCACAGATTACCTCATATTATGTAAGAGTGTCTCTGGTGTACAATTGTTCTTCCTTCTCCTCTTTCCTTCTCCTGCCTTGAGGCTTTTTAACTAAACTGAAGTCCTATGGTTAGGGGTGGGGTATATATAGGGAAGGACTCGGGGCATTCTGGGAGCAGAAGCTTTAACTGTTTGGTGCCTAGTCTTCCAACCATAATATCCCAATGGTATCCCTGTGGACCCTATGGACCTCGAAGAAAAGGAGTTATCTAGGTAAGTCTACCATAACTCTAATTATTTTATGGTCTGTGAAGACAGTCACCAGGAACTTTGCTCCTTACAACAGGTGCTGCTATTCCAGCAAGGCAAGTTTCATTGCTAACAGCTCCAACGAGAGAACGGCTTCTCAGCTTCAGGAGGTCAAACCTTGGTATTTTGTGACTTCCTGGTAAGTGCAGTGATGGGAGCCACTACACATGAATAATTCCTGATAAACTGCCTCTAAAAATTGCAGAATCACAGGAATCGCTGAATTGTTTTACATCCATAAGGACAAGGACAACTGGCAATGGCAGAAAGTTTCTCAGGATCCATCCATAGACTGAAACCAAAGATAATGTATATGTCACACATCAGGCTTCCAAGCCCCAATACCTAACACAGTGTTGCCCCTTTCTGGCCTTGGGTAAACTGCCGAAGACATCCCTGAATCTGGTGCATGCCAAACGGCTGGTTGGTTGGCATATCTCCTGGATCATCTCACATCATTAGTGCATGGGTGCCGCCATCTTTATTCTTGTCAGCTGACTCTCTGCTCACCAATCAGGAGCAACTCTAAGAGCCTACCAGGGCTGAGGGCGCCTTATTTAAGGATGTTCCGGAGAGCAGCCCAGTGCCAGAACAACTCTACTCCTGTGACCTACTACTGGCTCCCAGCCACAATTCCTGGTATGTTCTGATTCCAAGATCTATTCCTTGATTTGTTCCTGTGCTTCAGTCTGCAAAAACCAGCATTAGATCAGTTAACGTACTTCAGTCTGCAAAGACCAGCATTAGTTCTGTAATGACTTCTGTCTGCATAAACCAGCATTCATTCCACGAAGTGCACTTCAGCCTGTCAGCATCATTATCCATTCTATGCAGTGCACTTCAGTCTGCAAATACCAGCATCAATTCTATGCAGTGTACTTCACTCTGCAAATATCTCTATCCATTCTAAGCTGTGCACATTATCCAGCAAGTACCAGTATCCATTCTACACTGTGCACTTCATCCAGCAAGTACCAGCATCCATTCTACGCTATGCACTTCATACAGCAAGTACCACTATCTGTCCTATGCTGTGCACTTCATCCAGCAAGTTCCAGTATTCTTTCTACACTGTGCACCTAATCCAGCAAGTCCAGTTTGGTGCATCCCCTGAGCGGTGCGGTCTATCCAGCAAGTGTCTACATCCCCTTTGCGCTGTGCACCTAAACCAGTTCCAGCATCCATCTAGGACTGTATGCAGGCTCTGTAGCACTACTTCTACCCTTGCCAGATGGCACACCTGGTCCATTGCCTTCAGACTCTGTTTCTGGAAGCTCTCCTCATCAAACTGCACAGTGCTCCCTGACTTGGCATAACGCCTACTGTATCGTTGCTATTCAGTCCAAACACTGCTGGTTCCCAGCTATCTTCCACAGTAGGAGTCTCATCAAGCCTCACAGCCAGAGGTTCTCAAACTCAGGACCTGATTCAGACCCACTCGCTAGCAAGCGTTCACACGCATAGTCGATGTTTGCAATCTGCGCATGTGTACGCATCGCAGTGCACGTGAGCGAACCAGTGCGAGAGATCGGGAAGCATTCGCTCACTGCGCATAGACTGCCCAGCAGAGTGAGTGACAGGAGAAGCCGTTTGTGGGTGCTGGCCATTAAAAACGGAGTAGAGGTGCGAACGCAGGCGTGCCTGAGCGTCTGAACGCCGTTTCAGAGGCGTGCATAATTAAGAGCCAGTGTCATAGTTGGTTGCTGGTTTTTACAGTGAAGTGCTCACAGTGCTTGCGGTAGGGTATGGTCACCCCAAGCGCTGCGATTGCTTCCGATGTTACCTGATGTACCGATGGTTGCATACACTTCCTGGATATGACGTGTGCAAATGGGCGTCAGGCTGCTGGGCATCTGCATACACAAAGCGATCGCACGCCATGACTTAGTGGGCGTGCTAATGCCTTGCTGTGCGATCGCCTGCCTACCCACATTTGCACACTGGTGACTTTCACTTTCTGATGAACCCTCGTTCGAGATTCTCCTGTTTATACTCAGCTACCGCTTGGGTCTCAGAAAGCAACAAGGGGAAGACTCTTCCTCGAGAAGGCAATTTCCCGGGTAACAAATCAATAGGGCAGTCCCATTGTCGGTGAACAGGTAGGGTCTCTGCAGCATTTTTGCGGAATATATCACTGAAGGATTGATAAGGGAGTGACAGGGAGTCGATTTGAAAAGATAGTAGCACTTTGAATGACCCAATGTGCAGGAACTATAGCTGACAAACACTTCTGATGACAGTGAGGTCCCTAAGACAGGATTTGTGGATTTATTCCAGTCAAGGGTGGGTGCATGTAAATGAAGCCAGACCCAAAATAATTGGACTTTCAGCCATTGGAAGCACAAAGAAGGATATCTGCTCTTTATGGAGAGCACCAACTTGCATGGTCAAACTCTGGGTCTGATAATGAACAGTAGTAGTAGGACTTTTATTTCTATCTACTCTGATTATACAGAGAGAAGACCGCAGATGTACTGTAGGAATTCCAAGCTCTTTAACTTTCTTGGCTGTGATGAAGTTCCTGTTTGTACTAGAATCCAGGAAGGCCATACGTAAATCTGAAGATTGATTCGGCAATAACTATGCTTCAATTGAAAATTGTGATGAGGCACCCTCTTCCGGGATGTAGTGAGCTGAGCCTACTCTGACCACTCAGTTAGGCTTTTTAGATTCCTGGGTGCTTGGGACAGCCAGCAAGAAGGTGTCCTGGTTCCCTGCAATACAGGCAGAGATTGTTCCTGAACCTCCTTTCTCGTTCTTCAGGAGGCAGACATGATTTCCCATGCATGGGCTCTTCATGGGGCATAAAAGGAACTGAGGAGCCAGTTTGTAGTTGGAACAACGGGACTGTTCCCTTTCTTGAGCTCTTCTCCCTGTGGTGAAGATCAATTTTGATGCAGTGATATTAAATCATCAAAAGATGATGGCAGCTCCCTGGATGCCAATTCGTCCTTAACTAATTCAGAAAACCCCTGCCAGAATTTGGCGATAAGGGCTTCATTATTTCAATGGAGCTCGGAAGTGAGAGTCCTGAAATGTACAGATTGTGTCTCTTTTCACATGCAAAATGGTGAAGGCTGCGGGCGTCACTTGTCGTGGTTCATCGAAACCTGTTTAAAGGGTTCCAGGAAGTTTGCCTATTATGCACCAGAGGATTATTTCTTTCCCACAGAAGGGAGGCCCAAGCCAAGGCCTGCCCTGACAACAAGACGATGACATAATGTAAGCCACCTTTGTTGCTGGCTCGTGTTTCAAATTGTATTGAACACTGGTTCAAAAAACCCAGACAACTTTTGGGGTCTCCATCAAACTTTGGAGGGTTAGGTAGCCGAAACTGAGCCAAGGCTCCTGTGGCTTGCACTAGAGCTACAGGAATAGGTGCAGGCTGCACCTGAGGAGACTGAATAGCGTCAACTCGATGCACGAGGGTCTGCAAATACTGCATGATCTGGGCATGATCGTTCTCTTGTCTCTCTACTCTGTTAAGAAAGTGTTCCGGCATCCATGTCAGGCCAGAGTATATGGTCACAAACTTTCAAATAGATGGTGTGGATGTTAACTGTACACTTGGATTTAGCATAGACCCAAAACAGAAGCACAGAGTCTAACGTATTAGTGGCCTTCACCAGAGACCCCCGCAAGGGGCTTTACTGCGGCCGATACGATCTGGCTGGGTTCCAATATATGGGCCAGTGGGTATGAAGGAATGGAGGGAAGGCAGTGAGACTGCTCACCAAAGGGCATATTGGAGTGTGGTAGTCAGGAATGAGTCAGAACCAGGTGGGCAATGTGGTACCAGGGGGTGAGCAGTATCAGGTCAAAGGAATAGCAGAAATCAAACCAAGAAATCACTAGGAGCAGCAACAGAGTAAACCAAGGAGAATCATCATATAACTCAGATCAGAACATGGATAACTTGCACTGGGAGTTCACTAGGAACAGATGCTGGAGCAAAAGGTACAGCGCCTAATATTCTGGCACTGGAACAGTAACCAGAGACTCCCTTTATAGGGAGGGAATTCAAATTTGGTGCCAAATGTGACATCAGGTTTGACGTGCCTAACACTCAATTTCAATTCCTATGGTAGCTGAGGCCATCTGTAGCCTGAGACGCCAGAAGAGAGCAGATCTGCTCACAGGAGCAGTAACTGGGAAAAGAGAAGATGCCGGCAGTCCCTGTAGCAGCCATGAGAGGGGCCAGCTGCGTCGGACGGCAGCCTGCACCTGCCTCCAACGGAACTGCCACAGTCCCGGGAAACCAGCACCGCCTGACACTGATAAGTAGGAGCCGGGTTTCGGTGCTGTGACACTCCAATGGGACGGGACTGATGACAATGAATACATAGCTCTTAACAGTGCTGTATAATTTAATTGGTGCTATATAAATGATCATGAAAAATAAATGGTTGTGTTGAGGTACTATACATTAAAATAAAAATTTGTAAGCCTAGAATATATCAGAGTTGGTTCGCAGTACTTTTCAGGGTCCTCATGATTATTACTTGGGAGCACAAGTGGCATGAATCAGGGCCGTCCCTGCTCCTTTTTGGAGCGGCCTCCTGGCCGCTCGCATAGCTGTGGGTGACTATCGCGACCAGCGTGCTTGCTACGAGACCCTGCGGTAGGGTCTTGCTGCCGCAAGCCCAGGAGTGCTTTTGGCTCTATCAGAGCCAAAAGCACTCCCACTGACATCACTAGTGATGTCAGTGGGGCCGGACCCAGATGGTAGGCGTTCCCATGGGAACGCCTCCGTCTGGGCAGCCACGCCCACCAAAGGGGGAGTGCTGTCAATCACCATCGACAGCACGTCCCCTTTGGTGCGAGACCCTTAACGACGGCTTGGCCGTCGTTATTTGGGTCTCGCACATGCGCACGACGGAGCCGCCTCCGTCATGCGCACTTGGGCACCATCGACCCGCTTGCGAGCACTCAGCGCTCGCGAGCGGGTCAGAATCAGGCCCTAAATCCCAATATGATAATATAGCACTAATGTAAAGTGGGCCTGATTGTATATGTACTAACCTGATCGTTGACTAGCTGTGACCGTTTGAGGGCAGAGAGGGGGTGGCCCTCCCAAAGGCTTAATCCGGCCCTGGCTGGAAAAAAAATTAGAAACAGGGAGATTCACTAAAGCAACGTATGGTCAAGGAAGCCAAATACTGTGCACAAAAGGCTGTGGCAGAGATGAAGTCAGGCAGAGGCTGGCTGGCAACTTTCAGCCTGAGGGGCAGACACAAGCAAGTGGCCCAGTTTTTGTACTAGCAAATGCAATGTAAAATTTGGCGTGACATGGTTTCCGTAATGTGCGTGTGGTTTAAATAGCAAATGAAGCATATGAGGGAAATTGTTATGACAAAGAGCTATAAATAAATACCATCTATTGTGTGCGTCTCCTGGGGGCTGGGTTGAGCAGCTGTGCCCGGCCCTTTGTTCCGCCTTCCTCTAAAACTCTGGCCCTCATTCAGAGGTGGTCGCAAAATGCGAGCGGTCGCTCTAAATGAGGATGGCCGCTTGTATTTTGAAGTGCGGCCTCCTGGTCGCTAGCTAAGCTGTGGGTTACCACCCACAGCTTTAGCGACCGACCAGGTTGATGGTCGCGATGGTCAAGACCATCGCGACCATCGGGGCTTGCGACGAGACCCTAAGGTTGGGTTTCGGCAACCGCAAGCCCCAGGGATCACTGCTGATGTCAGTGCGGCTGCCCACAAAGTGGCAGGCGTTCCTTTTGTAGTGAGCTCCGGAGCGAGAGAATTTCTCTCTCGCTCCGGGGCTTGCGCACGCACAGTGTGGCTGCGATGTTGAATAGCCCTGGGAGGGAGCTCCCGAAGCTATTCAACGCAATGTTTGGTCGGGCTAAAGGATTTCTGTTCGCACCCCCCTGGGGATGCAAGGAGAAATTCTACAAAAGTGCCGGCTGGCACTTTAGTCCCAGAATGCTGGTTCTCGCGATTAAATACCTAAGTTAGGTGGCGAGAACCAGCATTCTCCGACGTAACAGCGCGCTGAACTGAATAGCTCCGTGAGCTCCCTCCCGGTCCTATTCAGCATGGCACTGAATTGAATTCCGCGCATGGACATTATAAAGTACAAAACAACACCCCCACAAAGTTTATGCCACACTGACACATATAACTTGTATACAAGATATGATAGATAGATATGATAGATAGATATGAGATAGATAGATAGATAGATAGACAGACAGACAGACACACTGTATATAAGCCCCACCCAGCCACCCTCCACTTACCTGGTTTCTAAAAGTGTAGAGAAGAAAGGATGTTCTCCTGCATTCTGTGGAGCACTCCTCACCTCTGCACTCACTGTCTCTCTCTCTCTTCCTTGGGTGCCATTACTCTTCTTATTCATCTCAGCTTCCCTGTCAGACTCCCCGATAGCTCCGCCCCCTTTTTCCACTTTCCAGCCTCTATGGATCCTGGGAATGAACACCTGGCTCCTCATTGGTCGATAGCGGCCATTTCTTTGTAGCTTAGCATGGGGGCAGCCATTTTTTATTAGCCTCTTTAACTTAGATATCTCTTGCTGCGTAGCTGCTCTTCCCCTGTCAGAGCTGAAGCAGCACTCTCTGCCACAGCCAGGCGGCATTCAAGTACTAACAATGTACCGGCCCGGGGGGCAGGTGGTACTCTGCCCCCCGGCCCAGTCCGCCACTGAAGTCAGGACAGTCTGGTAAAGGTACATGTTTAGGTAAGAATGCAACAGCAGTAACAAGATTACAGGGCAGAAGCAAAATACTCTGGCAAGGAGGTTTGACAGGGCCTGACTTATAGGAGGCCAGAGGATGGAGATAGGCCATCAGGCTGACAGACTGGACACAAAGCAAAAACAAGTAGTTGTCCAACAGTTACAGGTTTATTTACTAAAGTACTTTTTTTTCGTGTTCATGTCCGATATTTAAAAAGGCAATGCTATTACTAGTAAGCGCATTGCCCTTTTAAATATTGGTGCATGAACATGAACAAGTGTCAAGTTTTATAACCCGACACTTAGTAAATAAACCCCTTAATACAGCTGAGTCAAATACTATGACATCAGAAGCACTCATAAGCTACCAAAGACGGCTAATTACTCTGATCAGAAGGAATGCAAATGATCTGTGCACACCCCTAGTTACGGCCCTTTCTAGGTTCACTTGTCCTATATCACAACACCGGGAAATCTAGTTATTGATTTCTATACAAGCAGGGCCGGATTAAGGCTTGTGGGGGCTCCAGGGCAACTAAGTTGCCGGGGCCCCCTTCAAGCCACACAGAGCCGAGCCCAGCCGTGCCCCCAGTAGCAGTCCCCCCTCAACAGTAGTCCTCCCAGGAGTACCCCTAGTAGTAATCCCCCTCTATGCTGTGTCCCCCAGTAGTCATCCCAGCAGAGCAGTGCCCCCAGTAGTACCCCCCCTCTATGCTGTGTCCCCCAATAGTGGTCCCAAAAGTGTGCAGTGCCCCCAGCAGTATCCCCAGTAGTGTCCATAGTAGTAGTCCGATCCCCCAGCAGTGCCCTTAGTAGTAGTCCTTCCCCCCCCAGCAGTGCCTTTAGTAGTAGTCCTTTCCCCCCCCAGCAGTGCCCTTAGTAGTAGCCCTCTCCCCCCCCGGCAGTGCCCTTAGTAGTAGTCCTTTCCCCCCCTCCAGCAGTGCCCTTAGTAGTAGTCCTTCCCCCCCACAGCAGTGCCCCTAGTAGTAGTCCGTTCCCCCCACCCCAGCAGTGCCTTTAGTAGTAGTCCGTCCCCCCCTCCAGCAGTGCCCTTAGGAGTAGTCGTCCCCAGACACACACACACACAGGGAAAAAAAAAATCTCCAGTTACCTTAATCCCCGCTCCGGCATCTGCTCCTCTGTCCGGCGTCCTCTCCCGGGCCGGCCCGCTCTGCATGATGGGAGAGACGTCATCGTCTCTCCCATCAGCCACTGCGGGAGCCGGAAGACGGAGGCTCCGGCAGTGGGCCGCAGCGCAGCAGCCGATGACAGTCTGCGTGACTCTCATCGGCTGCTAAAACAAACACACAGCTGCCGGTGCAGGCGGCTGTGTGTTTATGCTGTGTAGTGCGGACAGCACTTATGTGCCGTCCACACTACCGCCCTGCTCCAAGCTGATGCAGCAGCACTGAATGTGCTGCTGCATGCAGTAGTGTGGGGGCCCTCTGTGTGTGGGGGCCCAGGGATGACCGCCCCTGTCGCCCCCCCCCTTAATCCGGCCCTGTATACAAGGGTTTACAGAGAGAAGAGAAATCATGCTGGCATGTATGAGTTTTGACGCTGTTAATATTGGGCCTGATTCAGCAAGGATTGAAACTGTGATTAAGCACGCAATTGGCCAATAGTTGCGTGAGCAGACCCATCACAGAGTGATTGACAGGAAGTACCGTTTGGGGGTGGTGATAGGGGGGTGGTCGGCGAAACACAGGCTTGTCAGTGCGTTTGAACGACGTTGTAGGAGAGTGCATAAATTAGCCACTGTGATGCCATACGCAGCCTGAGCTCTCACTGCGTACCGGAAGGTTAACAAGGTCTGCGCATGAGGTTCCGATTGTACTCGATGTTACCGATGATTTTGCAGTCTTGTTAAGTATTACGGATATGTGTAAAGTAAGGTGGGCATTCTTAAGTTGTGCTACGACGGCATAGCGTTCGTAGAGGATTAGCATATGGTCGCAGTGAGACTGCATGCGTAATCGCTATTGAAATCGCATCTGCGAACTGTGCTGAATCAGGCCCTTTGCCTTCAATGGAATATCACTACACTTCTTTCAGCTGTTGTGTATTTTTTTTCTCCTTGAGGATTGTCATATTTTAGTAGGGCCCTAAGGAGATTTGTGCGAGGGGTGCCGTTGACCAGTGCACAGGACCCTTGGGGCGGCAGAGTCATTGTCCCACGACCCCTGCATCTGGCTAGCAGGGTGCAAAGGACGCTCTGGGTCTGCACCCTGCAGAGTCTGCAGCATCTGGGCAGCTCTACACACTTCTTCTGCCAGTGGCCCAGCTCCCTCCCATGATATCACTTATTCAGGTGTGGGGCGGCACAGGGCACCAGAGAGCACTGCTCCTGCTCAGCATCTCAGTAATAATATAATACACAAAACTAAACCATGGTGCTGGTGTCACAATGATCTTTGTGGGCTGAAGTGCACCAATCCCCCTGTTCAGAGAGGTCCAGAGGGGTTGCCCTGATTGTGATCGTTGTTAGCGAGGATATTAATTATGTGAGAAAACAAATCATTAGTTGTATTGGTTGTGAGCAGTAATTTTTGGGGGGGTAATTTTTTTTTTTTTCTAAAAAGTCATACAGATTTACACTACTATATGTTGGCCAGATATGGCTTGTGATTTATTATAGACTGAAACATGATGATCAGAATTATCTGTTGTGGATGTTGGACGTCTACTATACATCAGTGGTTATATTGATGTGCTCATTCACTATTGAGATCTTGTACATATAATTTGATCCTAGTAGTTTTATGAGAAGCACTAAAACTACTACACTACAGTATGTGCACCACCTTGTCTCCTTTTTATTAGATTGTTTTGGTTTATTTGTTGCTGAGTCAGACTGTTTGGACAAGAGAAGACAGCTATTGCACCTATTATATCATTACACCTGCTAATTGACTTCATAGCTGTATATTTAGGCTGGCTGTGATTTGTGCCATTGTTGAGAAGTTTTTATCTATATGTAACACCCTCTAAGGGATGGTATTTGTAAATACACCCCTCTCAGTGTTAGAGCTTGCTTCCTGTTGTAGATATTACATGCCTGAGACCCGGATCAGTTTTCAGGTAAAGGAGGGGCTGGTGAGATAGAAACGCAGGGGTGGGAAGACTGGGTGTGTAGCTGGCAGAGCAGAGGGAGGAGGGGGAGAGAACAAAGGGAGTTGAGAAGAAGAACTTGGGAGAGAGCAGACATCTTTGGGAAGCTTCAGAGCTGGAAGCAGAAATGTAGCCCTCGTGCTCCCCTGGCAGGGGGAGATTGGCGGGGCCGTGGTGACTGCCACGATGCCCATCTAAGGCCAAAGGAGAAATAGGTCTGGAGTGAGACCACTGAGATGGTCTGTGAGAGACCACAGAGAAAGAGCTGGAAGGTTGCAGTGTGAGCCACCCAGTGCAGTGTTCAGCACCCATGAGAGGGGTGAGAGATGCAAGTATATGTGTTGAAGAGATGGGGAAGAGGAATTTCCCATGAGCTTTTACTGTTAAGGTACCAGAGGAGTCCCTTATGCATAAAAGCCCCCCAGCAGCCATTAAAGGGGGGGTCACTGTGGTAGCAGTGTGGCTATAGGAGCCATCCCTGTAGGATAGGGATGGGCAGCAGCTGAGAGTGTGATAGCTGCAATAGAAAAGTCTGTATATTGCTGTCCCATGTGAAAGAGCAGGGGAGCAGAGAGAGGCAGACTGTGTATGAGACACTCTGTATATGGTCTTAGAAGAGACAAAGGAGAGGCAGAGTGCAAAAGAAGTTATGTGAGATGTGTGTGAAGCTGTGGAACTACAGGCACCAGCCAGCATAGGGCCAGGTGGACCTGCATGTATGAAGTGGAGAACTACAGGCACCAGCCAGCATAGGGCCAGGTGGACCTGCATGTATGAAGTGGAGAACTACAGACACCAGCCAGCAAAGGGCTAGGTGGACCTGCACGTATGAAGTGGAGAACTACAGGCACCAGCCAGCAAAGGGCTAGGTGAGCCTGCACGTATGACGTGGAGAACTACAGGCACCAGCCAGCGAAGGTCTAGGTGGACCTGCACATATGAAGTGGAGAACTACAGGCACCAGCCAGCAAAGGGCCAGGTGGACCTGTGTGGGTAAAATGCAAAGCATTCATTGTGACTGTGCTTAAAGACTGTGCTGGTGAAGAAGAGTGTGATGTAATGTAACCATATCCATAAGATTGTCATACACCATCTGACATGCCAAGTATAAGAGCTGGAGGAAGAGGAGAAGCTGCTGTAACCATATACTTGTCCTGTAAAGTCATGTGCAGGAGGAGAGAAATAAATTGGTTTATTTTTATAAGAGAAGGTCTGGCGCCCAAGTTATTCAATAGAACTGTTGCTGCATGTGTCTATCTATACCTGTATCTATATGTGTGACTGTTATAAAGCCTACATGGGCAGGGACCCCCTTCTCAGGTATTGCCCACACCCTGGAGAGCTAGCCTGAGGCAATAGGAGGTGTATCACTCCAAATGCACCACACCGCACACTGAAGGGGGGTTACATATATATCCACAAAAATATACATATTACATACATACATACTGTAAATACACACAATTTCACATTCTGAATTACTTCTATTATTTCTGGGATGGTAGGGTTAAGTGCGCATGATGCATCTTATAAAATGGCCAGAAGGAAAAGATTGCTCAAAATGTTGAACAAATGGGAAATCAGAGAGAGAGAAAAAAAAGTAAACAAAAAAAAAATCGAATTTGCAAGGATGGGAATGTCAGTGATTTTTTTCTTCTTACTGAATTCATGCTAAGCTTCACAGTGTAAATCATGGCAGTGAGTGTCTAGAGAAATAGAGCAGCTTGATGTATCAGGTCATGTGATTTAGTTTGCAAAACAGCGACAATGAGCAAATATGAAATGATCATTGCAGTTCTGTACAGTGCCTGCCGAGAGATGAAGGCAACAGAATAATATGTCTGCCTTCATTCATCTTCTACTTTACCCGAGGCAGGCAAAGATAAATTGGGATAATCATTAAATTCACAATACTTACATTTATTTTATTGGGTTTATTTTTAAGGCATAGTAAGGAGCTGATTTTACAGGGGCTGCATGCTTGTAAGAGGCAGAGATCAGCTGACTGTGTCTTAGCGTCTGAGCAGTCAAAAGGTAAACTTGTAGAAAAGGGGGCCCTAGACTGCACACCCCGAAAACATATATATATATAAAAATAATGGGAGGTGCTAACTATGGAGACTATTGTTGCAAACACAAGAGGAAAAAGCACAAGTGCACAACTCCAACATTACTAATTATATATAATACATAATGCAATAGAATTTTCCAAAAAAATAGAGGTTTCAGCATAATCATGGCCATGGTTATGGACCTACTCACTGCGTCCAGGTAAACCCAGGATGTTAGGGACCTACCCTCAGAGGTAACCTGGGCACAGTGGGTAGGCCCATAACCATGGCCATGATTATGCTTGAAACCTCTATTTATTGCAAATTCTATTGCAAAAGGTAAATTTGAACTGCTTGCATGTTCTTCCAGCAGTGAGGACAGCTCCTCACATCTATGTGTGCTAGGTGTGGTAACACAAAAGGGCAGTAATGTTACCAAATATTGAAGTCCATTTAATTCATAATTGCCGACTTTTAATATCTACTCTCCGGTAGAAGCTCGGAGAGGAGACGCAGCTGGCCACTTCCGGGGTTGGGCTTGGGCACGTATGTCATTAGGCCCAGTTTTCAAGTCATTCAGCCCTTCCCCCTCCACGATTCCTGGCAATTATCTCCCCATCCTGCCCACTTCACTAGTAAGTGGGTGGGATGTGGGAGATCCGGACACTCTTCTGGGGTTGCGGGGGGATACCTTGAAAATTCGGGAGCCTCCCGCAACTTCCGTGAGAGTAGGTATGATTTAATTGATAGAAATATTATATAGCAGCATATTTTATCTGTCTTACATAGCACATAACTAATCTTAATGTAATCCAGTAAACATAAATTAGCTGCACTTCTGAGTCAGGCCCCATACTGTATGTGTTGGCTGAAGAAGCAGAATCGGAGAGACAAAAAGAAACTACAGTTTAGTGGTAAAAAGGATGGTAAAATGTAACACCTGTGATGGAGCAAGTGAGTGGGGGAGAAACATTTAAGTGGAAGTATAGATAACAAATTCAGCTTTGCAGACTTTCATACTAAGGCCCATATTCAATTTGAGACGAGCCGCAATACTTTTTCGCCTCCTGGACTTTTTGCCTACATCGCGTGTTTTGCAGGCGGAAAAGTATTGCGTACATACCCGCGTATAGCCGTATTCAAATTGAAAGTAGGCGAAAACGGCAAACGGCGAAACTTAAACAAGCGGAAAGTACTGTCGGATTTGGGGAAATCAGCCTGACACCCCCCAAAAGATGTTCTGAAATGGAGGTTCACTATGGTACCCCCGATTTGGCTTGCTGAAGGTATTTGGTGTTTTTAAATGGGTTCAATAGCTGCTACCGTAAATAGCGTTTTTGTATAAGTGGTGAAGACTAGTATTCTGGAGTTTTTTTGCAGAAAATAACTTATCCCAGCAAATTTGGGGTACTTGAAAATGGGGGTCAGCATATTTTAAAGTTGCTAAAGTTAAGTTGAAAAAATCGTAGAAAATCCACCTGCCGCAAGCACCTGCAATGATAAAAACACCTGGGGCATACTTGGGGACCCCCCCAGAGTCAAGTTTGCTAGTTTTTATCTTTGTCCCCCAACTTTTATTTTTTTGCCCCCAAATTCAAAGTGATTTTTTGGGGGTGTCCTTAAGTGTTTTTTAAAACATTTTTGACACAGTTTACCTTTGGGGGACTGTCTGAAGGCTACACGGGGGTTCCCGCAATGTTGCACCCCAAAACCCCAATTCTGCACTTTTTTCCGCCTGGTAATCATAGGCTAATCTTTTTCGCCTTTTACATTGCATTGACTTTCTGCCTAGGCGGAAAGTTTTCCAAATTGAATACTGAGTAAAATCAAAACAGGCGAAAATTACGTTATCGGTGAAAAGTTTTCGCCAAAAACACGCAAAAACAGCTTTTCGCTCCAAATTGAATACGGGCCTTAGGGGGAGATTTAATAAAAATAAAGTAAATAGTAGTGGTGTGCTCTGGGACAATAAATAAATGTAACTCAATGAAAGTGTCGATGTATTAGTGGTTCGGGTTTGTGCAATGTCCTGTAAATAGATTCCAAAGTCCCAACTATACGGCTGAGAATCTGTCAAACTGTAGGCAGGGTGTTCTTTAAAAAACGTTGTTAAGATTAAGTCATTGGATAGTCTACGATGTATACCCCTATCCGCAGTAGATACTGTATAGGAAATAATGCAAAAAATTGTCCTTGGATAGTCCCATCAATAAAGTTGTAGTAATATCTGTAGGGTGGGTGTTCTTACAGTGTGCTTCAAGGTATCAGAACCGCCTTTACCTCCTCTCCACCTCAAATACAATACAGTGGCACAGTATCAGGGATCTTAAAAAACGCTATCATGCAGGTAGGTAAGAAGGAATCGTACTTACCCCGTATGCTGTGTTGCTCCTGCTGGTTCTCCTCGTCCCAGTGCTTGTATGGATGTGTATGAGGGGCTATGGTGGGTAAGGACTGCTGATGCACACTAATAAAGGCTATAAACAACTACAGACTCCGGTCTGAAATGAACTGATTTATTGTAACTGATTAAGGATTCCAGTCAGTATTGACTTCTAAAAAAAGCTTCCTGACATAGGAAGCATAAGGCTAAGAACATGCCCAATAATGGGAATGTATAGGGAAAGTCTCTCATGGAAAGTTCTTGTCAAATAGGGGGCGTGTCCCAACGCGTTTCATCCGTTTTTCGCGGACTTTTTCAAGGGTGCCCACCCTCCTGTTCAGTCTCCTTATATAGGCTCTGTGTTTGTGGCTGTGTCTGGCGCTTCTGTCTGTGCTGCGTGCACTTCCTGGTTGCGCGCGCGCATGCGCGCACGCGCGTCCTAGTCCATCAGTGCTGCTGTGATGCCTGGCACTAGAGTGTGCATAGGTGTCCTCATATGTTTGCCGCGCATGTGCGGTCTCCGGTGGCCATTTTGTCATAGGTTTATGTCCAATATACCAGCGCTGATGTATTAGCAAGCGCTGGAGTGTGCATAGGAGTCCCCATATGTTAACTGCGCATGCGCGGTCTCCTATGGCTATCTCTAGAACTGCATCCTCTTGTTAGTAGATTGTCACTGACACTTTAGTGTCTGTCAGAATAGTGGCCATCTTGCCTATGTATTTTAGCAATATCAACACAGCTACACAATCATGAGGTTGCTAAATAAACGAATGAATAATAAGTAGTGATAAAGTGGCTATTTCAACAAATTATTGCAACAATTTGCTGTCCCTATTTTACAATGCTACTCCTTTAGTGGCCATTTTGCACATCTGTTAATCATTAAAGGGCCATTGCTTATGTTTATATACGGGCTACTTTCTCCTAGTTTGTTGTACTACAATCAATTTTATGTTGATATGATCCTCCTCTTATGCTGACGATAATAACCCTATTCCAAACTAAATAAGTGAATAAATGACTACCTGTACTTTGCTCTAATAATAGATAAATACCTTGATTAACTTGGAATCATGTGTCACGGAGAGGCTATAATCGTTCATTATAGAACTTGTTATATAATTTTCCATAACTGATTGTATAATCCATAATTATATGATTATATATACCCGTCACCCAGGCATTATAAGGATATTGTTAGTGTAGTGCAATGTGGAACCATAAACACTGAATAGTGCTGGTGTCCACCTCTTTGTTTGGTTAGGTCAGTAATTGGTGAATGTTGTAGAAACATAACGGTGAATTAAATATGGACATATGTATGTACATACAGTATTTATGGTTATGTTAAGCGTCCTCAATGTTAGCCACCGTGATTGGGTGCATCATGGATAATGAGTGCAGGTCTTGGATCTATATTCAGTCCTTCTGGTACTAATGTGCACAGGTTGAATATCCACCTACTTTCTATCTTATCAATTCTAGCGCTATGGTCACCCCCCCTCCAATGTGGTGCAACTTGATCTATCGCTAGAAATTTTAACCCCTTTGGGTTCATGTCATGTTTGTTCTTAAAGTGCTCCGACACGCTATGTTGTTCAAACCCTTTCTTGATATTGCGTATGTGCTCTCCAATTCTTATCTTTAAACTTCTAGTAGTGCGACCTACATACTGTAGCCCGCATGGGCACTCAAGAATGTAAATAATGTTTCTACTATTACAGCTTAAACTCTGTCGAATTTTGTGTTCTTGTTTGGTTGTATTGCTGTAGATACTGTTAGTTGGAATGGTGCTACGGTAACCTTGTGATTTGCATGGTAAACACTGTCCACAGTGGTAGAAACCACTATTGATGAAATTGCCATCCAATGTGGATTGTTTTCTACATTTGATGTTTTTTAGGTGATTTTTAACTAATTTTTGTTTTAAATCAGGGGCTTTTCTGTACACTACATTCGGTTGGTCGGACAGAATGGTTGACAATTTATTGTCCAAATTCAAAATCGGCCAGTGTCTTTTAAGTATGTTTTTGACTTTGGGAGCTGACATACTGTAATTGGTGACGAAGTATATTTTGTTCTTATTCGTGTCATCTTCCTTCTTTTTGTCATTATATATTAATAATTCTTCCCTTGGTCTCATTTTTACATTTTCATAAGCTTCCTCCACTTGTGTTCTATCGTATTGTTTAGCTGAGAATTGTTCTTTCAATTTTTGTCCTTGTATTTCATATTCTTTTATATCTGTGCAGTTTCTGCGGATTCGTGTGAATTGACCCTGGGGGATGCTGCGAATCCAACTAGGATGGTGGTTGCTTGCAGCCAGAATGTAGCTGTTTACATCTACTTTCTTGTAGTGTGTTCTAGTTTTAATGCACAAATTCTCAATGTATATGTCCAAGTCGAGGAATTCCACTTTCTCTTTATTGTATTTGGTTGTGAAGACCAGATTTTGATTGTTTGAGTTAATGTGCTGTGTGAACTTTTGCAGTGATTCCTCATCTCCCTGCCATATGAACAACACATCATCAATGTATCGTTTCCAGAGGACAAAGTTTGCACCGAGCTCATGAGCGCCCCATATGTTCCTAATCTCCCAAAGGCTCATGAACAGGTTTGCATAGCTCGGTGCGAACTTGGGGCCTGATTCAGAGCCGTTCGCTATTTGTGGTCGTTCGTTTAAAAACAAGGGGTGGCTATTCAAATGATCCGTACGCACATTGCAGTCTGTTCACACCTCTAAGTCTGAATGAGCGAGCAAAACATACGCTCGTTTATTTGTTAAAAACGCCCCCTGGCCGCTCGCATCCTACGTCATGTCCGCTATTTATTAGATTAATCGAGTACATCGACCAGCGTATGAACTGCTCGCTATTCTTGTGGTTGGTGTTTGCTACCACAAATTTGCGAGCAGTTCTGGCTATAAAATAACCCAGTGACGTGAACAATGACGCTGCTGTTTTAAATATACACACCCATAAAACGCCCGTTTTGACCTTTAAGCACGCCTGCGTTCGGATCTCCACTCCCCATTTTCAAGCACCTTCCCCTGTTACCACCCACATACGCCTCATTCTGTCACTCAAAATAGCAGGCACTCGCTATATTGCGTACCAACGATTTTTGGCCGCACTGACTGGTTCGCGCATGCGTACTAAAAACCGTACGCATGCGCAGATGTGCAAACATCGCTCGGAGCGAGCGTACTGCCGCTAACGAGCGGCTCTGAATGAGGGCCTTGGTCCCCATCGCGGTGCCACGGCGTTGTAGGTAGAACTCTTCCTCAAACCACATATAATTATGGGTGAGTATAAACTCTATACCTTGTAGTATGAAGTTGATCTGTAATGCATCAAGGTCAGGGTCTTGTTCTAAAAAATATCTAATGCTCTCTGTACCTTGTTTATGATCAATTACAGTGTATAGAGATGTAACGTCGCTCGTTGCTAGCCAATAGTCTGCCTTCCATTCTAGACTCTGTAAGATGTTGAGGGTCTGGGTGGTGTCTCTCAGGTATGATTTTTGTTCCTTAACGTATTTCTGCAAAAAATGATCTATATACTGTGAAAGTGAAGCTGTTAATGAGTTTATCCCTGATGTGATGGGTCTACCGGGGGGGTTGTTACTGTCCTTATGTATTTTTGGCAGATAATAGAACACGGGGATTACTGGTTGATCATTCCTAATGAATTCAAACTCATGTTTGTCCAAAATGCCAACTGATTTGCCTTCTTGTAGTATTTTATCTAATTCTTGTTGAAATTTGGATGTGGGGTCACCTTTGATCTTATGATAAGTGTCCGTATCAGTAAGGATGTTGTATGCCTCTTTGAGGTAATCCTCCTTATTTAATATCACAATTCCCCCCCCTTTGTCTGCGGGTTTGATCACTATCGTGCTATCTTTTTCCAGTTCCTGTAGTGCATTGATCTCATCTTTCGATAGATTATTACACATTCCTGTAGTTTTGTTACTGAGTTTGCGTAAATCTTGTATAACAGCTTTCTCGAATGTCTGCACAAAGTTCCCTTTTAAATGACAGGGATTAAATTTGGATTGGGGCCTCAAATCCGTATGCTGGTACTTATTAGCTTGACGATTGTTTGTAATTGCTGAGTTCTGATCCATAAAATATTTTTTTAGGGATAATTTCCTAGTGAAGTTCTTAATGTCTAGATACGTTGCAAATTTGTCTAATTGATTGTTAGGGGCAAATTTGAGTCCTTTGTTTAGTAGTGTGATCTGAGAGGGTGTCAGTGTTTTGTTACTCAGGTTAAAGATACCTATTGGTGCGGTGCTGTTTGATCCTTGATTTCTCTTCTGCTTTTTTTTCCCTCCCCTGCATCCCCTTCTATGTCTTCTAGTTTCCTTTTGTTTGGTGTCATTGTTTTTTGATCCATCATGTATATGTTGGTCCCTAACTCTAAAAAATGATCCGACCATTTTGTTGCTGTGTTGGAATCTTCTTGGATAGTTTCAAAAAGGGTTTGTGTAGTGTTCTTTTTGGTGACCTCAGGAATGTTATAATCAAGATTATTGCCTCTGTCCAAAGGTCTTCTAATGTCTGTTTCAATATTACTGGTGGCTACATCCCTCCATCCTTGTTCAAATGAACATCTGACTGTATTCACATAATCGTCGTCATTATCTCGTGTGTCCTCTATAGTGTAAATAGAAAAACTATCCTCTTCATCCTCACTATGTGTGGTGAGGTTCAGTAGATCTATTTCTGGTGTTTCTATTGGTTGTTTTGCATGTAGTTTAGTCATGTACTGTTGGTATGTTAATCGTAATTTTTTGTAAATGGGGGTTCCTTTATTCCTTTGTTTAATAATATCGTTATTACTACCAATCTTCTTTTTTATTTTGTTTTTATTTGTTTTATTTCCCAATAAATGTCGAGAGGATTTGTGTACTCCAAATTTATCCCTTAGGATTTTAGATTTTTTTGTCTCTACAATATCGTCTTCTCTTTTCTTTAATCTATTTGAAATTAGTGTTTCTAGAGTTTTGTATTCCTCGTCTGTTTTGTGAGGTTCTAGTTTCTGATCTAGTCTCCCGATTTCTAAATCTAATGTTTCCAATTCAGTTTGTCTCGTGGTGATGATTAGATCTATGAGTTTGTGTGAGCAATCTTGCAGAATGATTTCCCATTTATCAATGAATTCTTTATTGTCTTGATTATGTGTTGGAGCTTTTTTAATCTTAAGTCCTTTAGGTATAATATTTTGTTCCCGATACCATTTCAATGTATTTAAGTCCCACCAGAGTCTCGTCTCTTTAGCTAGGAGCTTTTCTAGTGTAAGAAAGGAATGGAAGAATATGTCATTCTCTGGTTCTAATCTCTCCCTATCACCTAGTTCTGAAAATAATGTGATTGCCCTATCATTTCTTGTGTCTCGTACATCCAAAAGGCCCATATGTAGTTAATCGGGTGCAGACTAGGCAGCTGTAAAAATGGGATATAACAATAGTATAAACAAGTAGGGTTTTACAGCGCTCTGGGTCTCTTTTATAATTTGTCCTTAGCTGCGCCACCAATAGAGGTATCCCTCCCCCACTGAGTCATAATAAAGTAAATAGTAGTGGTGCGCTCTGGGACAATAAATAAATGTAACTCAATGAAAGTGTCGATGTATTAGTGGTTCGGGTTTGTGCAATGTCCTGTAAATAGATTCCAAAGTCCCAACTATACGGCTGAGAATCTGTCAAACTGTAGGCAGGGTGTTCTTTAAAAAACGTTGTTAAGATTAAGTCATTGGATAGTCTACGATGTATACCCCTATCCGGAGTAGATAGTGTATAGGAAATAATGCTAAAAATTGTCCTTGGATAGTCCCATCAATAAAGTTGTAGTAATATCTGTAGGGTGGGTGTTCTTACAGTGTGCTTCAAGGTATCAGAACCGCCTTTACCTCCTCTCCACCTCAAATACAATACAGTGGCACAGTATCAGGGATCTTAAAAAAACGCTATCATGCAGGTAGGTAAGAAGGAATCGTACTTACCCCGTATGCTGTGTTGCTCCTGCTGGTTCTCCTCGTCCCAGTGCTTGTATGGATGTGTATGAGGGGCTATGGTGGGTAAGGACTGCTGATGCACACTAATAAAGGCTATAAACAACTACAGACTCCGGTCTGAAATGAACTGATTTATTGTAACTGATTATGGATTCCAGTCAGTATTGACTTCTAAAAAAAGCTTCCTGACATAGGAAGCATAAGGCTAAGAACATGCCCAATAATGGGAATGTATAGGGAAAGTCTCTCATGGAAATCAGTTCATTTCAGACCGGAGTCTGTAGTTGTTTATAGCCTTTATTAGTGTGCATCAGCAGTCCTTACCCACCATAGCCCCTCATACACATCCATACAAGCACTGGGACGAGGAGAACCAGCAGGAGCAACACAGCATACGGGGTAAGTACGATTCCTTCTTACCTACCTGCATGATAGCGTTTTTTAAGATCCCTGATACTGTGCCACTGTATTGTATTTGAGGTGGAGAGGAGGTAAAGGCGGTTCTGATACCTTGAAGCACACTGTAAGAACACCCGCCCTACAGATATTACTACAACTTTATTGATGGGACTATCCAAGGACAATTTTTAGCATTATTTCCTATACAGTATCTACTCCGGATAGGGGTATACATCGTAGACTATCCAATGACTTAATCTTAACAACGTTTTTTAAAGAACACCCTGCCTACAGTTTGACAGATTCTCAGCCGTATAGTTGGGACTTTGGAATCTATTTACAGGACATTGCACAAACCCGAACCACTAATACATCGACACTTTCATTGAGTTACATTTATTTATTGTCCCAGAGCGCACCACTACTATTTACTTTATTATGATTCAGTGGGGGAGGGATACCTCTATTGGTGGCGCAGCTAAGGACAAATTATAAAAGAGACCCAGAGCGCTGTAAAACCCTACTTGTTTATACTATTGTTATATCCCATTTTTACAGCTGCCTAGTCTGCACCCGATTAACTACATATGGGCCTTTTGGATGTACGAGACACAAGAAATGATAGGGCAATCACATTATTTTCAGAACTAGGTGATAGGGAGAGATTAGAACCAGAGAATGACATATTCTTCCATTCCTTTCTTACACTAGAAAAGCTCCTAGCTAAAGAGACGAGACTCTGGTGGGACTTAAATACATTGAAATGGTATCGGGAACAAAATATTATACCTAAAGGACTTAAGATTAAAAAAGCTCCAACACATAATCAAGACAATAAAGAATTCATTGATAAATGGGAAATCATTCTGCAAGATTGCTCACACAAACTCATAGATCTAATCATCACCACGAGACAAACTGAATTGGAAACATTAGATTTAGAAATCGGGAGACTAGATCAGAAACTAGAACCTCACAAAACAGACGAGGAATACAAAACTCTAGAAACACTAATTTCAAATAGATTAAAGAAAATAGAAGACGATATTGTAGAGACAAAAAAATCTAAAATCCTAAGGGATAAATTTGGAGTACACAAATCCTCTCGACATTTATTGGGAAATAAAACAAATAAAAACAAAATAAAAAAGAAGATTGGTAGTAATAACGATATTATTAAACCAAGGAATAAAGGAACCCCCATTTACAAAAAATTACGATTAACATACCAACAGTACATGACTAAACTACATGCAAAACAACCAATAGAAACACCAGAAATAGATCTACTGAACCTCACCACACATAGTGAGGATGAAGAGGATAGTTTTTCTATTTACACTATAGAGGACACACGAGATAATGACGACGATTATGTGAATACAGTCAGATGTTCATTTGAACAAGGATGGAGGGATGTAGCCACCAGTAATATTGAAAGACATTAGAAGACCTTTGGACAGAGGCAATAATCTTGATTATAACATTCCTGAGGTCACCAAAAAGAACACTACACAAACCCTTTTTGAAACTATCCAAGAAGATTCCAACACAGCAACAAAATGGTCGGATCATTTTTTAGAGTTAGGGACCAACATATACATGACGGATCAAAAAACAATGACGCCAAACAAAAGGAAACTAGAAGACATAGAAGGGGATGCAGGGGAGGGAAAAAAAAGCAGAAGAGAAATCAAGGATCAAACAGCACCGCACCAATAGGTATCTTTAACCTGAGTAACAAAACACTGACACCCTCTCAGATCACACTACTAAACAAAGGACTCAAATTTGCCCCTAACAATCAATTAGACAAATTTGCAACGTATCTAGACATTAAGAACTTCACTAGGAAATTATCCCTAAAAAAATATTTTATGGATCAGAACTCAGCAATTACAAACAATCGTCAAGCTAATAAGTACCAGCATACGGATTTGAGGCCCCAATCCAAATTTAATCCCTGTCATTTAAAAGGGAACTTTGTGCAGACATTCGAGAAAGCTGTTATACAAGATTTACGCAAACTCAGTAACAAAACTACAGGAATGTGTAATAATTATCGAAAGATGAGATCAATGCACTACAGGAACTGGAAAAAGATAGCACGATAGTGATCAAACCCGCAGACAAAGGGGGGGGAATTGTGATATTAAATAAGGAGGATTACCTCAAAGAGGCATACAACATCCTTACTGATACGGACACTTATCATAAGATCAAAGGTGACCCCACATCCAAATTTCAACAAGAATTAGATAAAATACTACAAGAAGGCAAATCAGTTGGCATTTTGGACAAATATGAGTTTGAATTCATTAGGAATGATCAACCAGTAATCTCCGTGTTCTATTATCTGCCAAAAATACATAAGGACAGTAACAACCCCCCCGGTAGACCCATCACATCAGGGATAAACTCATTAACAGCTTCACTTTCACAGTATATAGATCATTTTTTGCAGAAATACGTTAAGGAACAAAAATCATACCTGAGAGACACCACCCAGACCCTCAACATCTTACAGAGTCTAGAATGGAAGGCAGACTATTGGCTAGCAACGAGCGATGTTACATCTCTATACATGTAATTGATCATAAACAAGGTACAGAGAGCATTAGATATTTTTTAGAACAAGACCCTGACCTTGATGCATTACAGATCAACTTCATACTACAAGGTATAGAGTTTATACTCACCCATAATTATATGTGGTTTGAGGAAGAGTTCTACCTACAACGCCGTGGCACCGCGATGGGGACCAAGTTCGCACCGAGCTATGCAAACCTGTTCATGAGCCTTTGGGAGATTAGGAACATATGGGGCGCTCATGAGCTCGGTGCAAACTTGGTCCTCTGGAAACGATACATTGATGATGTGTTGTTCATATGGCAGGGAGATGAGGAATCACTGCAAAAGTTCACACAGCACATTAACTCAAACAATCAAAATCTGGTCTTCACAACCAAATACAATAAAGAGAAAGTGGAATTCCTCGACTTGGACATATACATTGAGAATTTGTGCATTAAAACTAGAACACACTACAAGAAAGTAGATGTAAACAGCTACATTCTGGCTGCAAGCAACCACCATCCTAGTTGGATTCGCAGCATCCCCCAGGGTCAATTCACATGAATCCGCAGAAACTGCACAGATATAAAAGAATATGAAATACAAGGACAAAAATTGAAAGAACAATTCTCAGCTAAACAATACGATAGAACACAAGTGGAGGAAGCTTATGAAAATGTAAAAATGAGACCAAGGGAAGAATTATTAATATATAATGACAAAAAGAAGGAAGATGACACGAATAAGAACAAAATATACTTCGTCACCAATTACAGTACGTCAGCTCCCAAAGTCAAAAACATACTTAAAAGACACTGGCCGATTTTGAAATTGGACAATAAATTGTCAACCATTCTGTCCGACCAACCGAATGTAGTGTACAGAAAAGCCCCTGATTTAAAACAAAAATTAGTTAAAAATCACCTAAAAAACATCAAATGTAGAAAACAATCCACATTGGATGGCAATTTCATCAATAGTGGTTTCTACCACTGTGGACAGTGTTTACCATGCAAATCACAAGGTTACCGTAGCACCATTCCAACTAACAGTATCTACAGCAATACAACCAAACAAGAACACAAAATTCGACAGAGTTTAAGCTGTAATAGTAGAAACATTATTTACATTCTTGAGTGCCCATGCGGGCTACAGTATGTAGGTCGCACTACTAGAAGTTTAAAGATAAGAATTGGAGAGCACATACGCAATATCAAGAAAGGGTTTGAACAACATAGCGTGTCGGAGCACTTTAAGAACAAACATGACATGAACCCAAAGGGGTTAAAATTTCTAGCGATAGATCAAGTTGCACCACATTGGAGGGGGGGGTGACCATAGCGCTAGAATTGATAAGATAGAAAGTAGGTGGATATTCAACCTGTGCACATTAGTACCAGAAGGACTGAATATAGATCCAAGACCTGCACTCATTATCCATGATGCACCCAATCACGGTGGCTAACATTGAGGACGCTTAACATAACCATAAATACTGTATGTACATACATATGTCCATATTTAATTCACCGTTATGTTTCTACAACATTCACCAATTACTGACCTAACCAAACAAAGAGGTGGACACCAGCACTATTCAGTGTTTATGGTTCCACATTGCACTACACTAACAATATCCTTATAATGCCTGGGTGACGGGTATATATAATCATATAATTATGGATTATACAATCAGTTATGGAAAATTATATAACAAGTTCTATAATGAACGATTATAGCCTCTCCGTGACACATGATTCCAAGTTAATCAAGGTATTTATCTATTATTAGAGCAAAGTACAGGTAGTCATTTATTCACTTATTTAGTTTGGAATAGGGTTATTATCGTCAGCATAAGAGGAGGATCATATCAACATAAAATTGATTGTAGTACAACAAACTAGGAGAAAGTAGCCCGTATATAAACATAAGCAATGGCCCTTTAATGATTAACAGATGTGCAAAATGGCCACTAAAGGAGTAGCATTGTAAAATAGGGACAGCAATTTGTTGCAATAATTTGTTGAAATAGCCACTTTATCACTACTTATTATTCATTCGTTTATTTAGCAACCTCATGATTGTGTAGCTGTGTTGATATTGCTAAAATACATAGGCAAGATGGCCGCTATTCTGACAGACACTAAAGTGTCAGTGACAATCTACTAACAAGAGGATGCAGTTCTAGAGATAGCCATAGGAGACCGCGCATGCGCAGTTAACATATGGGGACTCCTATGCACACTCCAGCGCTTGCTAATACATTAGCGCTGGTATATTGGACATAAACCTATGACAAAATGGCCGCCGGAGACCGCACATGCGCGGCAAACATATGAGGACACCTATGCACACTCTAGTGCCAGGCATCACAGCAGCACTGATGGACTAGGACGCGCGTGCGCGCATGCGCGCACGCAACCAGGAAGTGCACGCAGCACAGACAGAAGCGCCAGACACAGCCACAAACACAGAGCCTATATAAGGAGACTGAACAGGAGGGTGGGCACCCTTGAAAAAGTCCGCGAAAAACGGATGAAATGCGTTGGGACACGCCCCCTATTTGACAAGAACTTTCCATGAGAGACTTTCCCTATACATTCCCATTATTGGGCATGTTCTTAGCCTTATGCTTCCTATGTCAGGAAGCTTTTTTTAGAAGTCAATACTGACTGGAATCCTTAATCAGTTACAATAAATCAGTTCATTTCAGACCGGAGTCTGTAGTTGTTTATAGCCTTTATTAGTGTGCATCAGCAGTCCTTACCCACCATAGCCCCTCATACACATCCATACAAGCACTGGGACGAGGAGAACCAGCAGGAGCAACACAGCATACGGGGTAAGTACGATTCCTTCTTACCTACCTGCATGATAGCGTTTTTTAAGATCCCTGATACTGTGCCACTGTATTGTATTTGAGGTGGAGAGGAGGTAAAGGCGGTTCTGATACCTTGAAGCACACTGTAAGAACACCCACCCTACAGATATTACTACAACTTTATTGATGGGACTATCCAAGGACAATTGTTAGCATTATTTCCTATACAGTATCTACTGCGGATAGGGGTATACATCGTAGGCTATCCAATGACTTAATCTTAACAACGTTTTTTAAAGAACACCCTGCCTACAGTTTGACAGATTCTCAGCCGTATAGTTGGGACTTTGGAATCTATTTACAGGACATTGCACAAACCCGAACCACTAATACATCGACACTTTCATTGAGTTACATTTATTTATTGTCCCAGAGCACACCACTACTATTTACTTTATTACGATTCAGTGGGGGAGGGATACCTCTATTGGTGGCGCAGCTAAGGACAAATTATAAAAGAGACCCAGAGCGCTGTAAAACCCTACTTGGAGATTTAATAAAGCTTGCAGAGAGATGAAATTGGAGATAAATAGCACCAACCAATCAGCTCCTATCACTTTAGAGGCTGTGTTTGAAAAATTACAGTTAGGAGCTGATTGGTTGGTGCTATTTATCTGCAATCTTATCTCTCTCCAAGCTTTATAAAATCTCCCCCTCAATTAGAAATAATAGTTAGTGAGAGGTATGAACAGGAAGGGTAAATTTGAATGTCTTCAGCATAAATCTGGTTTTAAAATCCAAAGTCATTCATAAGATTTCCGAGGAAGGAAGTTTATAGTAGGGATGTTGTCTAACAAGACAAATGAACAGCGAAAATTTAAAACAATTAAGGAGTGAAAAAGTAATGAATTCAGTGAATAAAATATGTGTAACGCCCCTGTATTACCACATAACCATTTGTCGGATCAAAATCGTTATGTATGGCACTTATCCTATATAAAGTATGCCATGTATATTGATCTTAAATGCCTATTGCTTGCCATTATTCCAGCATATATGCATACATGTGTATTATTTATATACAGTTAGCATTTATAAATACCAATACTGAATAAGTACTGTAATTACTATTGGACCATTAAGTCTGTTTTTAAACAGATGAACACAATCAAAAATTAGTGAGTATTGTTCAATGATTGCCTATATGATTATAGCAATCAAAATTGATGTATATTTAATAAAGTAATTTAATATTTCTTCTCTGTGTCACTTTTATTGTGGATATACACATATTAAGTTTGTCACATTTAGCATAGTACTGATTTTATATGAACCAGCTGCTAAAGTCTCATGAAGGTGCTCATGGGAAACATATATGCAGATTTTTTGTGCACAGCGTTAGTTCAGATCTCCCTGCTTCTCATACACTCTATAACAAACCCTCCCGGGTGTCTACTGGGAAGCAAGGGAGAGGTTATTTTCATAATGTAATTACAGGTTCATCACATCGTATACATTCTAATCTCTGTACGCATTAGATAATTATTGACAGGCCCTTTCAGGTTTTCATTGAAGAGCAACAGAAATGTTTTTAATCATATTGAGTGGCAACAGGGTGCGCCACTACCGACGCGGCGTTTCTCTTTGAAGCTTTATCAAGGTAAGCCGAGCTGCTTACCGGAACTGCCTTATATACCCGCGATCGTATCATTGGCAAGCGGGATGTCAGTGAATCTAAAAGCACCTATCACATCGCGCCACGTTACTAAGTCCCGCCCTCTAGCTCATGCAAGTACCAGGGCCAGTGACGTGGTATGTCCAGGATCATCAATCGCTTACCGAGTGGCATATTAGTTAGCAGGCTAAGACAATCAATCCCAGAGAACGATGTCTCTGTTGGTTTTAATATAGAGAAAGAACATTATTCCTCAACAGTCTATTAATTATAATCCCTCTAAAGACTTATAAAATTAATATTAGACTATCCTATTTAATATAGTAAGAATAAAAATCAGTAAAAAATCGTCAGGGCTTGTCACATGATCATTCTTTAATGTTATATTAGAGTCTATTCAGGTTTGTCTAATAGATGGACGATCAAGGATTCACTATTGACAAAATATTATCAATCCATCACCTATGACATAGATTGACTCTCCAGATGCTAAAAATTTCTCCCATTCTGTTTTCAGGCCCTCCGTGGCCAATTCAAAGGAAGGAAACACACGTGGCCTTAAGCCCCTTGGTGTAATCATCTGTTTAATGTAACTTTCAAATGTTGTTTTGTTCCAAAATGTTTTGGATTGTTTAATCAATAATTGTTTTAGTTGGTATAAATCATGTGTCCAGTCCCCTTGTGTTCTATTAGAATTTGTTGTTTCACCATCCATTAATAAATCCATACTATTTTTCAATTTTGTTTGTCTGTCATTAAGTTCACGATATATTGATATATTGGGTTCAGACATGATAGTTCTTGCTCTATTAGATATAATTAAAGGCAGATCAGACGTTAGCTCGGCTAAATAATTTTTTAATAATGTATTTAAATAGTATATAAATTATTGTTCAAATAATAGAATATTATTATAATATAATAATAATAGAATATATTTCTGTGATAATTTCTGTGCAGACTGGAAAAAAGAAGTGAGTTACCTCACCTACAAATTCACATTTTTTCACTATAGTTTCATGTATGAATTCTTTGATATATGTAATTATGCACAATAATACTGGATGATTCCAGTTACAATTATCACTTAATATGAGATATAGGAATAAAAAAAAAAAAAATTTTTTTTTATGTAAATATTAATTCTTTTTTACATTTTTCCTTTTTTATATTAATGAACTTTTTATTAATATAAGATTATTGATATCACTTTTAACACTGCATATGTTTTGAGATCACAATTAATTTAGTTGGTATTCACTGCATATTTATTTTTATATATAATATTTATCCTACATAATGAATTTTTAGCATCTGGAGAGTCAATCTATGTCATAGGTGATGGATTGATAATATTTTGCCAATAGTGAATCCTTGATCGTCCATCTATTAGACAAACCTGAATAGACTCTAATATAACATTAAAGAATGATCATGTGACCAGCCCTGACGATTTTTTACTGATTTTTTTTCTTACTATATTAAGTAGGATAGTCTAATATTAATTTTATAAGTCTTTAGAGGGATTATAATTATTAGACTGTTGAGGAATAATGTTCTTTCTCTATATTAAAACCAACAGAGACATCGTTCTCTGGGATTGATTGTCTTAGCCTGCTAACTAATATGTCACTCGGTAAGCGATTGATGATCCTGGACATACCACGTCACTGGCCCTGGTACTAGCATGAGCTAGAGGGCGGGACTTAGTAATGTGGCGCGATGTGATAGGTGCTTTTAGATTGACATCCCGCTTGCCAATGATATGATTGCGGGTATATAAGGCAGTTCCGGTAAGCGGCTCGGCTTACCTTGATAAAGCTTCAAAGCGAAACGCCGCGTCGGTAGTGGCGCACCCTGTTGCCACTCAATATGATAAAAAACATTTCTGTTGCTCTTCAATGAAAACCTGAAAGGGCCTGTCAATAATTATCTAATGCGTGCAGAGATTAGAATGTATACAATGTGATGAACCTGTAATTACATTATGAAAATAACCTCTCCCTTGCTTCCCAGTAGACACCCGGGAGGGTTTGTTATAGAGTGTATGAGAAGCAGGGAGATCTGAACTAACGCTGTTCACAAAAAATCTGCATATATGTTTCCCATGAGCACCTTCATGAGACTTAGCAGCTGGTTCATATAAAATGAGTTCTATGCTAAATGTGACAAACTTAATATGTGTATATCCACAATAAAAGTGACACAGAGAAGAAATATTAAATCACTTTAATAAATATACATAAATTTTGATTGCTATAATCATATAGGCAATCATTGAACAATACTCACTAATTTTTGATCATGTTCATCTGTTTAAAAACAGACTTAATGGTCCAATAGTAATTACAGTACTTATTCAGTATTGGCATTTATAAATGCTAACTATATAAAGAATACACATGTATGCATATATGCTGGAATAACGGCAAGCAACAGGCATTTAGGATCAATATACATGAAATACTTAAAATAGGATAAGTGCCATACATAACGATTTTGATCCGAAATATGGTTATGTGGTAATACAGGGGTGTTGCACATATTTTATTCACTGAATTCATTACTTTTTCACTCCTTAATTGTTTTAAATTTTCGCTGTTCATTTGTCTTGTTAGACAATATTAATTAAATTAATAAAAGTTATATTTTAGTTATTCTAGTGCACCACTTTAGGTGTTTCTCTTTCAAAATTTTGTGGCTTAATATCCATTGCCTGTGGTAGCACCCCCCAACAGATTATAATATTTGGGGGCTACTATTGTCCCTTATTGAGGGGTGCAATATTTATTTGGTGCGACTAGTTAATCCATATCCATATAGTAGGGATGTGCAAGCTCGGATTAGTTCGGATTTTCCCGCCAAAAATCGGGTCTCAGAAAGAGGCAAAATGTCATATGGACAAACATCATCATTCCTGAACAAAAGTCCATGAAAGATGACGTTTTGCCTCTTCCTGAGTCACGATTATTGGCGGGAAAAATACGAATTTGGCGGGAAAATCCGAATTAATCCGAGCCTGCACATCCCTAGTTTATAGTGATAAGTACAGTGATCTACTGAATGTCCAACCATGCATGTGAACACTGGAAAAAGTTGTGAGTGATGGGAATCTTGGTCTGCTCTAGCCAGATAGAGAGGTATTCAGAAAGAATAATGAATCTAGTAAAGGTTTATTTTAGATTAACACAACCAAAGTATTTTGGAATAAGGAGGAAAAAATTAAAGATGCAAAGAAGGGATGGGCAACTGTGGCAAAATAGACAACAGAGATCATGACAACATTGGTTCTAGAGAACATATGACAGTATGTGAGCAGGAGAGTAGAGAAGCAACTTCATCTGCAGTAATGGAATGCAGGATAGGTAAAGCCAAGGAAAATGGATTATGGTAGATATCACTACACCATCTTGGTGCCTACCCCTAACCATCACTCCTAGTGCCAAACCCTCTCGTAAGTGCCTAACCCTAAAAAAAAAATATCAACCTTTTTTTGTGTCAACCATTTCAATGTCGACCTTTAGACCCTGTCAACCTTTTGTACCTGTCTATCTTCATCCATGTCAACCTTTTGTGTATCAACATTTTGTACCTGTTGACCTTTTGTGTCTATCTAGACATTGCAGAACTCTTAAGCTGAGTGCACACAGGGTGATATATTGGCCATTCAATCAAAGCATCGGACGGGTTTGTACTCCTGATATGTCTGTGAATTATGTCATTCACAGATATATAACATTGGCTGTGCAGCACAGCAGTGGCCGATATATTTGCAGATATATTGCTGCATCTGCTGGTGTTCTATGGATGACCTGCCAAGTGACAGCTCAATTGGGAGGGCAAATTTAAATACCTGCCCTTTTGTGACGTCATGCCCATCATATCGGGTGGACAATTGGTAACTTACCAATCGTCGGCCATTTCGACCTAGCATTAGAAGAAGTTTATGAACTTACTCAAAAGTTCTCAGATTAAGGGACAAACAAGGCAACCATATTAGAGTAGGTTCTAGGTACCAAATACACTGCACAACTGAATGCAATGCACCGAGAACTGCACATGAGAAGAACCTCATCACTAAAGGTCCCTGTACATCAATGACGGATTCCCTGATCCCGAAGTTTGGGCATCAGTGAACTCCATTTCCTTGATTTGCTGATCCCGAGCAAAATATGATCGTGATCAATACATTTTTAACATGAAGAATTTCACTGATTCTGCAGCGGATCGGCGATCATCGATGGTTGCCAATTAGTGTTTACGACCAGCGGTTTTGGTCGATTCAGAGATTCTGGAAAACAGTCGCCCAGTGTATTCGCCCCTTAATCTTTTCCTGAAGAATGCAGCACCTCCTGCGGATTCTAGCAGTTTCCTAACAATTGTATTGTTAGAACTATTAAGAAATCAATAGTAGTAAACCTCAGTATAATGAAAATAGACCATATTAATGTGTTTGACAACTTATACTCTACCCTTTAAAATGAAAGTCTTTGGTGGTCAAAATAACCCACTAACTGGATTCTAATTAGACTGATTGCCTGGAGGTTGATTAACTAGGTCCCCACCAATGCATGACCAGTTTTTCTAATATATAAAATTGTAAAACAGAAGACTTAACACACCACTCATATTTATATTTGGAAATGCATCAATTGGGCTTCTATCCATCTTTTGAAAAATGTATCCAGTCAGTTAGTATCTTATACAGGAAATATATGAATTCAGTTATGTTTCCATGTGAAAGAAAAGTTGCTCTAACATAATAATAGGCTAAGTAGAAAAAAAAGCCTCAGTACATGTTTGATGCATCAGAATTAAATCAGTCTACATAAAACTAATACAAAACAAAAAGGTGTCATTTTGCATGTTTCTACCCACAATATAGAGTTCATAATTAATGTTGGTGTATTGATTCTGTTTGGAAATGTGAGCTTTATACTAGATGGAAGCGGTTAATGCTCTGTTGGATTAAGTAGGTTTTTATGTTATAGATAAAAAAAGTGTACTACATACACCACACTAGGCACTTCAGATATCTGTCCGATTTGAAAAACAATGATATCTAATTTAGACTTTATGGTTCTCCAAGTAAATTGGCTGTATAGAAAAGATTTAGAAAAGCTCTACAAAGTCTAATATCTTTATAATGAAAAAAGTTTAAATAGTATATAAAAAACGGTAATGTGTTTTTATTATAGTATTTCTAATTAGCATATACACACACAATAGCAGATACAATTCAAGAATCAGAATCTTACACAATAGAACAAAATATCCTGGCATACAATAACACGGTTCACTTTTAAAGACAATGGGGTAGATGTATGATAGCGGCACTTAACATGCCGCTATAATGCTTCCCGCTTCGCCTCTTACCGAGGCGAAGCAGGAAGCACTACCGATGAGATGTAAGAACATCTCATTGGCCAGAGAGGGGGAGCTACCCACTAGAGACAGCAGCGCATCAGCCTAGTGCTGATGCGCTGTCTCATTCCCGGCCGACTCCACTGAGCATGCGCGGGATCTCGCAAGTATCCAGAGATCCCCGCGTGCAGCCCTGGAGCCGGCAGCAGGGACAGCGCTGTCCCTGCTGTGGGGATAGGCTAGCGCCAGGCTGTAGCTGTCGATAACGACAGCTACAGCTGGCCGAACGGTCATGCGGTATGACCGTTCGTACATGGCCCTGCCGCTCGGCGCTGCTATTTTGTAGATAGCAGCACCGATAATGACAGGGGCGCATAGCGCTCCTGTCATTTACCACCCAGGCCCCCGATCATACATCGGGGAGAAGCGGTATCAGCGCACATAACGTGAGCTGATATCACTTCTGGGCTTCATACATCTACCCCAATGTATTCTTATATATATAGGAAAGGAACACACATATATCCAGTCATCCTGGCATGTATCAGCGGAGCTCAATTAAGAATGTAATGTATATTAGCTCTACAACATTAGAAAAAACGTGCATAGATATAGTCATGTATCCATGCCATACACTGAGACATAATGTCCGGGATCCTAGGCTCAAATACTTGTACCCCAGAGCACCAGTGTTCAAAAGAACGCATCCTCCTGGTTGGAGAGGATTGTAAAAGGGAAGCAATCGGGAAGCCGAATGCCTAAATACCGGCAGCCGGCTTCCCGACTGTCATATCCCGGCAAGGGTGAAATGCCCGGCGTCTAGATGTAGACGCCCGCATTTCCCCGACGCCGGGAGACCGGTGCCCGGCATCCCGATTGTAGTGATGCCGGGCGCCGCAAGCGGACAGCCGTGGGGGGGAGGGTTAGGTTTAGGGCTCCCGGGGGGGACTTAGGGTTAGGCACTCCCCCGGGAGGGTTAGGGTTAGGCTAGGGGGAGGGAGGGTTAGGGTTAGGCACTCCCGGGGGGGACTTAGGGTTAGGCACCCCCCCGGGGGACTTAGGTTTAGGCAGCGGGGAAGGGGGTGGTTAGGGTTAGGCACTTAGAGGGGGGATTAGGGTTAGGCACTTGGGGGGGAAGTTAGGGTTAGGGGGGTTAGGTTAGTAGATACTCACCTATCCACGATCGGGATTTCCAGCACTGTCGGGCTTCCGCTGCTCGGAACTCTGCTGATGTCGGCCTGCCGCTGATGGAAATCGGGCGGCGGTATTTCATACCCATTCCTTGTAAAAGAGCAAATGATAGTCACCCTGGCTTGCAGCCACAAAGTTCTCTTTGAAGACACAGTATGTGGTAGAAAGAGGACAAATGTATCTAGTTTTCCTGGCGTGTAGGAAAAAAATATATGTATATTTTTGTTTTAAGATTACAATGTATCTTGGTATATGGGGGAAAAAGAAGAACAATGTATGCAGCTCCCCAATATCAGAAAAGGTGCATAGATAAACTCAAACGTCCTTACTGTTCATTGAGCAATGTGTATAGAATCCAGTGGTTGATTACAACACCTGTGAGTCTCAAAAAAACGTGTTTATACAAGGAAGGATTAACTTGCCTGAGTCTTGTCCTCTCTCCTTGTAGCCACGATGGTATCAGTGTATGAGCCGCCAATAGTGTTCCACCTCGTTTCTGCAGAGGGGAAGGTAGAGGCAGGTAGGATAGAAAACACTGGCCTGTCCGAGGTTGGCACCAGCATGCAGGGCCCTACAGCGCCACCCGTCAGTCAGGCAGCAGTGGAGAGAGTGTATCCTGTTATGTGCTGCGGACACAACGCAGGACTTCTAAATGAATAATAATTGATCTCAAGGTTATGGACAGGGTACCTCTGTCTAGGCTGTCACATGTCCATTGCCTTGATGCGTTTCTCTGCCTTCTAAGCCGACAGTTTCTTCAGAAGGTAGAGGTAACCTGTGGCTTGCCTATAGTCCTCTTTATTCTTGTTAAGACAGATGCATGTGATTTAGCTCTTTATTCACCACTGGATTGTATCCTGGAGCCGGGAGGAGTTTGCTGTTTAACTCTTTGTTTGCATAATTCACTTATAGGGATTAAAGATCATATTGTGATTCCTTGAAGAACTCCATTATATATGTCCTTCTAACCGTAAGACTTGATGGAAAAAAACATCAATGGAGTCTGTTTCAAGTCTCAGATTGTTGAACTTAAAAAATTTCTAATATTGAAGATACAGTCAGGTCTCTATCTAGTAACAAATGGGGAGAGGGAGATAAAATGGAGGGACAGATCAAAGATATGACAATAGAAGAATCTGTTTGCAACAATGATGATCATAAAAATATTCAGAGTAAGCAGAATATGATAATAATTTAGGAGTGTATAAAATATACAAATAAGAAGGATGAAGAATGAACTATACAGACAAGGTACGACAGATTTATCGCGTGTATACTGTACTTATTTAAGCAACTAGTATTCTAAATCATTGATTGGTTTCATTAATTTGATAGCTGCCTGCAGTAGCTACTACATAGCATAGAAATATGATGAAGTCCATAAATTATATGTTATAAAATACATGTATAGGAAATTATGATACTGGATCAGAACCTCTATATACACCTTCCTATACCTTCTAATGTCCTGCCTATACCTTCTAAGGATGACGCTAGTTTACGTACGCAGTCATACCATAAATAAAGACTTAGACGTGGAATCTGTGGTTCCAAAGCACAAGTAATATTCAGATAAAAGTTCAGACAGTTACACGCAATTGATCAAGACACAATTTAGGTGCAAAAGAAAATTATACAGACCGCAAGTACAGTATACATACGCAGGCGCTTCCGGACCCAGAGATAGGCATCAGCAAGAGACCCCTCGTCATTCAGCATTCAGCACGAAGACTCAGAACCAGCGTTCGTGCACTCATATTTATACTCCCCCAGAATATACAGGACAATAGGGAAGTCTGTTGCTGATATCATTGGTTCTCAGGGGTGAAGCATCTGTTACAGCATATTTAAAAGGCTGGTTCAAACAGACTCTCCCTGCCTCTAACAGCTGGGGTCTTCCTCTTCACGCCTCTCGTAGCATCCTAACAGTTGTTTCTAAAATATACATTTTGTTGCTTGTAGGCTCTGCGATCCATAACTCGGGAATACGTGATGCGATCTCCCCACCGATAACAACGGAATACTGTAAAAAGGATACGCATCAGTACAACTCCAAATATGACTTGTTTAGCATGTATAATACCTTAGTTATCAAATATCTTTATTTCTCAGCATTTAAACTAACTGAACCAACTTAAATCATATACTTTAGAGCTTACTGAACCTTATGTGTGAATATGTAATGTGTGGGTATTCAGGGTTTGAAATAAGGACGCTAGTTAACTTGGGGCAGATGCATGCGCATAAAGCTAATAAAACAGCGGTTTCATACAAAGTCCTATGCATTCGCTAGATGCAAACGCATGGTGCTATTAGTATTATCGCCACATGTACTAAAATGTGAGTTTGTCTAAAATGGCGCTTAGGCGGCCATTCGCAAAATGGCGTCTTGCGATCTCATTTTCAAGATGGCATCTTGCGGCCAGTCGCAAGATGGCGTCGCCGCGAGTAAATTTTAACCTGAACTTGTCTTAGCCAATTATTCAGCTTCGACAGAAAGTTTAACGTTTTGAAAAGAAGTAGCATAGAAATATCGCTAGTGTAGTAACACGGTTATCAGATGGGCATAAGGTGAGCGGTCAGTCACTCCCATGCCTAAATGAATCCTGTGACATTGCTTAGAATAAGGTTATTAGAAACCTATGTCAATTGCCTCATTAAGTCCATAAGGGTGTAAAGTTTGTAACGTGTAGATCCAGTATGTTTCTCTAAGGGTGGGTAGACACCTAAATGATATCTGCCCGATTTGCCCAAATCGGGCATATCATGCAGTGTGTATGCCCGATTTGCGTGTTCTGTGGTCACATGCGATATCATGCGATTGGCTGTGCTGCACAGTCAATCACACAATATCGCATGTGAGGCTGTGCATGTTAATGAAGGACGGAACAGTGATTGTTCTGTCTTTCATTAAATCTTTTAAGTGTGTATCGGCAATCATGCGATGTCCAGGGTGAAGACAAATTGCACTGAACGATTGCCGGTCGTTTGGGTGTGTACCCACCCTTAGTCATAGTTTGCGAAATCTATCTCCCCCTCTCGCTGTATTTTTTAAAAATTTTATTCCTGTAATGATGAGGGTTTGAGGTTTCCATCGTGATTTTGATTAAAATGATGTGGATTACTGTGGTTAGTTTTAGAGTTTATGATGTTACGCCTATGTTCCATAAATCTGGTTTTTAAACATCTGGCGATTCGTCCCACGTATTGTAGCATACAGCTGCATTGCAGTAGATATATTACATAATTGCAGTTAAAAAATGTCTCAAATCAGGAAAACCCTTTTGATTTTCGTTGAACTAAAAGTTTTCGCCCAATGAATGATAAATGAGCCAGTGGTGCATATAGTTTGATTGCATCTGTAGCACCCCATTATAATTTGTGGGAACCATTTCATTCTATGTGGATCAGTATCTACAATGTTTTGTAATGTCTCTAAAATCACATGTCAAAGATAGCACCCATTTTCTAAAACTTTTGGAGAAAGTAGACCAAGCCAACGAATTAATACAAATTTCCTGAACCAGGCCGTAGGAGTCTCCAAGGATCTAAATAGGGAATCGCTGTTACAATCAACCAAATATATCTCAGAAACTTCACAAAATGAAGATCACTCAACAGCATTTATAACAAAATGCAATAGCCATTCTCAACAAATTAAGAGAATAGTAAATAAACATTTCTATGCAATTCAGAAAGATCCAGCACATCCTAGGATTATATTTAAAAAGGTTAATAACCTTAAAAATATCTTAGCACTCGAGTCTAATAGAATTAGACCATAAAGATCACATAAAATAGCTCCCACAAACTATAATGGGGTGCTATAGATGCAATCAAACTTAATGCACCACATGCTCATTTATGATTCATCAGGCAAAAACTTTTTAGTTCAACGAAAAACAAAAGGGTTTTCCCAACTGAAACATTTATTAACTGCAATAGCAATTATGTAATATATCTACAGCAATGCACAGTAAACAATGATAGCGCCAAAGGCCTGTATTGGACCAGTGAGACACACAAGTGTTGAATAATATAAATATATTTATTATATCACAAGAATTGTTCCAAAATTTCAATCAATATGTTAATCATAAAAATACCCTATAAAATATATTCTGCAAGCAGAAAAAATGCTTATCACATCTATAGTTAATGAAAAAAAAAAAGAAAAAAACAACAGCTGTCTTTACTATTATAAAATGGAAATGGCTTTAAATCAGCTCAATAATGCAATCCAACCTCTAACATCCCACAATAGCATATGCATGAGACATTGTATCAATGAGATAAGTGAACAAAGTACCCTTTCACGATGTTTCTTAGAATGTTTAACTAGGACTCCATGATCTAAGTGACTCAATGTCATTGGCAGCTCATATTAAGATTCCACTCGGTTGGCTGTTGTCGTGGTATTTTATTTTGTTAAATATATCAGTTACTGGTAATGTAATTCCACAGGGTTTTTCTACCAACATTTGTAGCTTTTTTACAATTCTCTTCTCCCAGTATCCCTGGCACAAGATTTAATTAGTGGAAATATTAATGGCGACTCCTTTGATCATGTATACCTAAATGAGTTCCACTAGTGTTCTTGCCGCAATGGATCTCCTACATCAATGTAAATGAGGGAGGGACCTGTTATTATAAGACCCTGAGACCCAGCATGGCTGATCCCAAATTAAACAAGAGCCATTAACTTGGCTTTGTAAGCTCACCTGGTCTGTCAGGGGTTAACATTTCCAGAAAAGTGCCAGTCAATGTTTGACCATCTAAAAGGACAATTACAATGGATTAGCATATCAGCTGCATGTTAAGCATTCTGCCACTGGGTCGGGAATATATTGCTGATCAGCCAATCGTAGCTGTAGTGTGCAGGTATAGGAGTAGGCAAGAAATTTATATGGGCACATGCAAAGTGGACACGTTCTTTAAATCAGATCTAGATTCCATCTTGGGGGAGATATATCAAACCTAATGATGACAAGTGAAGAATTTTTCATAGCAACCAATCAGATCTACCTATAACTGATAGGTAGAAGCTGATTGGTTACTATGGGCAACTTCTCCACTAGTCCTTGTTAGAAGTTTTGATAAATCTCCACCTTTGTGCTCTAATTGCTGAAAACAGATATATTTCCAAATAACTAGAAGTTATCGCAGGATCCATTTTGCATATGTCCAGAATGGACCCTGCACAAGCACTGACTCCTAAACATCAGGTTAGCGTACATCTCTGAATCGGGCCCATGGTACAATGAATCGCATCATCATGGACCCACACCCTGCTGCTCAATGGTGACAGTCAGGTAGCAGAGCCATAATGGCACAATCCACCACAAAACACATTATTAAGACCCCCAACCACCCTCTATACTGGGGAAGTGAGCAGTTCCGGGAAGCTGGTCCACACTCAATAAATATTCCTGAAGTACAGGGATCTGCCGGAGAGTAGGCAAATAAACACTCTTTGCTCTAGTTACCAAACAGATACTATTACAAGGAACTAGATAATCCCATACTGCCAAAAGGTTAATGGGACAAATTCCTGCATCGAATGAAACCAGACACAACCTGAGGATAAAATTAAGAAACTTCTCGAAAAATGTACCTTGCTCCAAATGAGCCAAACCAAAAAAAAAGCGAAAGGTCCGGGGAAAGTACAGTAGGAGGGTTAAGAGGCAGGGCCGGATTAAGGGGGGGGCTCTGGGGGCAAGTACCTGCCACAGATCGGATCTTTTTTACCGATCCGATCTGAAGCGCTGTAGCAGAGTTTACACCAGCAGCGGCAGCTACTGCACTGATAGCCGTCGTACAGACGGCACGGCTACGCAGAGCACTGCTGCTGGGATGCCGGTAGCCGCGTCCAATGAAAAGGGCTGTGCAGGCAGCAGGCTTTCAGGGACTGGCCGGCCGGCGTGCAGGCTGCAGGGAAGGAGGGGGCATCACGGGCACAGCTGCACATGGAGGATCACCCGAGGAGGAGAATGAAGAACGCGCTGTGCAGTTTTTCTGTGTCACTGTCTGCCAGCAAAAGGGATCATCATTTCAAAAGAGCAGATACAGTAAGACAGAGAGTAGTGCACTTGTTTTAGTTATCAATGAAAATTGAATAAATTAAAGGCTCCAGGTAGTATTACTTTGAATGTGTGGTTGTGTGTGTATGAATATATATATATATATAGATATATATATATATATAAACACACATATGTATAGTGTGTATATATATATATATATATATATATATATACACACACACTGTATATATATATATATATATATGTATATATATACACACACACACAGCAAGGAATGTTTGGCGGTACTCACGGCATATATTAAAAAACAACCTATTTAGTTTAACATTTCAGTTCCACAAAAAAGTCTATAAAGACTGAAATGTTTAACTATATAGGTCGGTTGGACCTTATTTTTATATACGTCGTGAGCGCCACCAACCATTCCCTGCTGTGTATTGCTTAATACTATGGATGGAACCTGGGGTAATATATATATATATATATGAAAGGAGCAGAGTGCCAAGCTGATAGATGCTGATTGATTATATATATATATATATATATATATATATATAGTTTGTAAAGCAAGTGTGCACACTCCTATTATCCAAGGAATGGGTGCACAGTTCAATCAATATAGAAAAATTTCCCTGTAGCCACAGAAAAAAACCAGCACTCCATAAATATGCAAAAATGTTTCTTTAGTAAAGAATTTCATAATAATATGGACAAATACAAACACATAACTGCTGTGCTAGTATATCCAACAATTTAGAGCAATGATATACAGTCAATCAGGCTCCTTTAAGCTTTTTTAAGCATCATGGACAAAAAAGCAAAGTTCTCATCATATAATAAAGGTAGTTGCAGTATTCTCATGCATAGTCACCACCAATGAGTAAACTTGCTATGGTCCTGAGGAGTCAGTAGTGTCCAGCAGTAGTATCCGGTCAATTCAGGCTCCTAAAAGCTCAATGAGGCATTATGAACAGACAGCGAGGTTCCCGTCATGTGTCAAAGGCAGTGTAATCGTGCATGGTCACCACCATGGAACAAACGTGCTGTGGTTCTAAGGAGTCTGTATGTCACAGCCCGACAGCTGTTTCGGTGCTTCCTCACACCTTCCTCACGGGGCACAGAGTGATAGCACTGCAGTAAACCCAACACCAGATATACATCACACAAATACCTACACCTGTGGGGAAAGTCCGTATGATCACTCACCTGATATATCTTAATCCCAGTTTGAGGCATAATGATCCGACTTCCGTCTAATCAGCAAACCCCTATGCCGGAAGTGACGTCTGCGGTTCATTCACATGCTCCGGAATACACGCTTGCGTTCCACTCAAAGGAAACGGCTCATTTCCGCGCTGTGGAATATGTTACTATAGTAACCAAGACGCTAATATAGCGTTCTGATAAAATATTTGATCAGGTGAAAAGTGATACATGTATGTACCTCCCCACATGCGTTACAAATATATACAAACAGGAATAACTAGCACATAAAAATTGGCAATATTACATTGATTAAGTAAGCAAGAAAATATTTGATACAGAATAATATCAAGTTAGAGAAAACAAGACAGATTCAATTCTTCATTTAAGTCATTCGGTGACATAGTTTTAAACTCATAAATCCATCTGGATTCCCGTTGCAGAAGTAATTTCTCCCTATTGCCACCTCTTTTTAAAGGCGGAACATGATCTATGGGTATGACTCGAAAGTCCATGATGTTATGTTTCATTAATACGAAGTGTCTTGCCACTGGAGGAGTGCTTGTATCAAGACTTTCATATGCCTTTTTAATCGATGACCTATGTAATGCTATACGTTCCTTAAGTATTCTTATAGTTTTCCCTATATATAGACGTTTACAAGGACATACAATTATATAAATGACATACCTGCTTTCGCAATTTAAACGATATTTGATTTTAATTGATCTACCAGAATTCTCATCTTTGAATTCTGTACCTGTTAGCATAAATCGACAATTAATGCAGCCGGAACATCGAAATGCCCCATGCTTCAAAAATAGCCAACCAGCTTGTTTCCTCAATCCAATGTCAGAGGCAGTTATTGCATCTTTAATGTTATTACTACGTCTATAACAAAACATGGGCGGCTCTTGACACACCTTGCCCAATACAGGATCCGACTGCATTATATGCCAATGTTTCATAACTGCTCTTTTAACTATATGAGATCCAATAGAATATGTTGTAGAAAAAATCATGCGGTTGGAATGTTCAACTTGTTGTGTTTTGTCAAGTAACTCACTCCTATCAAGTTTTAAACACTTCTCTGTAGCTTCTCTGATCTCTCTATAGTCATAACCCCTTTGTAAAAATTTCTCACCCATATGTTTCAATGCTGATGGTAATTTGTCTCTGTCCGAAACAATTCTTACTGTTCTTAGCATCTGAGAGTAGGGTAACCCTCTCTTGAGTGGCATAGGGTGAAAGCTATCTGCCGATAACAATGTGTTTCTGTCTGTCATTTTGGTAAAGACAGTAGTCTCATACCGACCTGTAGATATATCGATGTTAACATCCAAATAACTTATGACCTTGTCACTAAAATTTAATGTAAATTTAATATCTTCACTGATGGTGTTCAGACTATCAAAAAATGTGAACAATTCCGTCTGATTACCTGTCCAAATTATAAAGATATCATCAATGAAACGAACATAAAATTGAATATAATTGGCCAAAGGATGTTGCAAAATTAATCTCTTCTCAAAATCATACATGATAAGATTGGCATACGATGGGGCCATATTAGACCCCATCGCAGTCCCCCGTGACTGTAAATAAAAAGTATTATCAAACATAAAATAATTTTTGTGTAATATGATATTGATAAGCAAAAGTAAATAATCAATAGGCGGCCCTATATAATGTGGATTATCAATGGCAATGTTCTTAATGGCCTCCATCCCTAAATTATGGGGGATGTTAGTATAGAGGTTCACTATATCTAGCGTAACTAGAATAGTGCCCTCCTTCGGTATAGGTAAAGTAGTTAGTTTATTCAAAAAATGAGTCGTATCTCTCAAATAAAATTCCGTATTTTGGACTAGCGGCTGCAAGATGAAATCTACATATTGAGACAAGGTTTGACATAATGACCCACGTGAGGAGATGATCGGTCTCCCGGGTGGGTCATGCAGGGTTTTGTGTACTTTCGGTAAAATATACAAAAGGGGAACAACAGGATACTCTTGTGTCAAAAAGGCTGCTGTTTGTTCATCTAACCATGAGTTAGTTAGACCCATACTAATTACATTGTCTATTTCTTTTTTAAAATTGTTGGTGGGATCACTCCTTAATTTTTTGTAACAGCCCTCATCTGCTAATTGTCTATAGACCTCCTGTATATATTTATCTCTATCAAGGATTACTATACCCCCGCCTTTGTCGGCGGGGCGAATAATAATATCGTTGTTATCCTTTAAGTCTTTTATCGCTTCAATTTGTGTTTTTGACAAATTAGAAAATGAGGTCTTCTGTTGCTTGATAGCTGGAATGTTTAACTATATAGGTCGGTTGGACCTTATTTTTATATACGTCGTGAGCGCCACCAACCATTCCCTGCTGTGTATTGCTTAATACTATGGATGGAACCTGGGGTAATATATATATATATATATATATGAAAGGAGCAGAGTGCCAAGCTGATAGATGCTGATTGATTATATATATATATATATATAGAGATAGATATATATATATATATATATATATATATATATGTATACATACGTATGGAGGAAATGGGCACTTCAGCGTCCAAAGTTTTATCAAGGGTGCCAGGTACAGTAGATGCAGCGTAAGTGATGGAAAACGGCACTCCGAAGTGTTTATTTACAGAATTTGAAATATATAACTTGCTAGACGACCCCGGCTCGCTGTATATTTCAAATTCTGTAAATAAGCACAGAGTGCCGTTTTCCATCCCTTAGGAATTTAATTTTATACTTTAGGGCCCCCCTGTCTTAAGTGCCCCGGGCCCCCCAAAGCCTTAATCCAGCTCTGTTAAGAGGGGGCCTAGTTTAATGACTTCATGTGGGCTAACCCCTCTAACATAGAATGTTCCATAGTCCCACAGGTAAATTATAAGGAATGTATTTTACGGCGAGTACAAAAATCCCTAATGTTACATAGAAATGTACTGTAGAATTTGACGGCAGATATGAACTGCTTGGCCCATCTAGTCTGCCCTTTTTGTTCTCCGGCATTTGGGCTTTAATACAGAGCCCTAATCCTAAAGTGACCCTTTCTCTGGTGAAAACTGCAAAGTTAGGGGTACAGTTACTAAAAGTTGATTTTGATCTATTTCAAATCAATGAAAATCAACATTGATGTGTTTCTAGGCCTAAATCACATATTTACTAATACTTAAAAAAACAAATAAAAAATTGTCAGTTAGTAAATGTGTGATTTAGCCGCAGAAACACAACATCTATGTTGATCTATCATAGATTTTAAATAGATCAGAGAAGATTAAAATTGACCTTTAGCAAATATACCCCTTAGAGCAGGGATGGGGAATCTCTTGCCCGGGGCCGTATAAGGCCCTCGGAATCATTTGGTCTGGCCCTTGGAGCTTTTTTCTGCTAGCCTCATCTGGCTAGAAGGGTGCCTAGAATGGCACACTGCAGCCAGAATCTATGCAGCAGTGCCACCTTGAGTGTCCTTAGGATGCTTCAGATGGTCACACCACTGCCCTTACAGCTCCCCGGAGTATCCTCAGGATGCTCTGGTCATTGCTGTAATCACCGGCGACTGTGGACCTGAACCCCATGTGATGTCATGCGGAGGGGGTGTGGCCTGAACCAGGCCCGCGAATAATGCTATATATATCAAAATGGCCCTTGGCAGAAAAAAGGTTCCCCACCCCTGCCTTAGAGCTTGGAAAAGCCAAACTGCTTGTGATCGGTAGAGTTTTGTACTCATAAAAACTGAAATCATTTAGAGGAACATGTGTCTGTGGTTTTTATAAACACTATTGCAGAAATGTTTGAGGAATTTGAAATGTAATTGAAAGGTAGACTTTAGGCTGGTTACTCACTGGTATTGATAAGATGCCAATGACACCGGATCATGTCAGGACACTCCATTTACCTCATTGTGTGCACTTGCCATTCCTAACCACCGCCACAAGTGCAAGAATGGGACCATTGGAACCAACAGATTCCACCCCCATCCTTTTTTCATGCTCTTACGAAGAAGACTCTATCAAAAGAATGCTTTTATTGCCAGCGGGTAAGGGTCCTTAACCTGAAGCAATAGAGATCGATAGTATATATATATATATGAGGGTATTAACTAACCCTACTACAAAATGCTCCAAATATTTGCTCATCAATTGGTCCCATGAGTAAGTTACAGAATCAAATGATTTATTGAATACTTAAAAATAAAACCTTTGCTGTACATATGCTATGGCATGTGCTATAAATTAGTAAAGGCTTTCATTAGGCATGCATGTAGTTAATTTTTATTTCTTGTTTATTAGGTTGTATAATAAAATGGAGAACAGTTGACTTGATTAAATCTACATAAAACAAAATTTTGTGATGGTAATTGTCAAAACACTGTAATAAAAAATGACACACAGACAGCAACGTCTCTAAACAGGCTTCAGACAGCCAACACAGATGAAACAATTACACCATAGCATGATTACATTAGCAATTTCAACATACCAGCAGGAATGTCTTGTACAAGTATTTGTTGCTTGAAAATTCAAATATCACTAAAGAACTTTAAAAAGAGGTATTATTTTATCACTATTGGTTAATTAACAAATTGAAAGAATTGTAGAAAGAAGATATATATTATATTTACTTCTCCTGCAACTGACTCAATTCATGTCTGAGCTAGGCCCACAAATATGGAGAGGTTTAATAGCTATTGATACTCATGTACAGATGGTCATACATAATTTTTCTTGTAGTATGTGTTTATATACATACGTACTGTATTTCCAAACTTCTAATGCAAACCAAAAACATCTGTATCCAGACTCGAATGTATCATAAAATTGTGGACCCCCTTACACTTGGACAGTCAATGGGGAATGGGCAATTGTTAGTTAAGTACAGTAAAATGCTGTACCGGTATAGTGATAGTGATAGTGATAAATGATGTGGTCTCTTAGCTGCTTTTTTCTGGTGATCTCCATCCTGATATTGGTTCTGAAGTTTATTATACCTTTCCTCAGGGTTACAAATGTACAATTGCAAATGCTTACCTTATATAGATTCACCCCATGTACACAAGTACTCTTCTGCCGGCTTCCCGTCTCCACATGGAGATGTAATCGGTGTGCGCCAGTCATCCAGCATCAAAGCAGCCACTAGAAGGAAATCAACTAGTAACCGAATTAAAAATAAAGATTTATAAAAAGATCCCAACATAAAATATGCTCACAAAATTACATAGATAAATCGGCTTATCTGGAAAATAGAAGATCAGGTCTCACTATCACTGGTAGTCCACAACCAATCTGGTCACATATCTATTGCACTTAATTTATTTTCTAATATATAAAGCAATATATGAAGCACTACTGCATATGTTCTGTGTTTATGTTGCATCCAAGATGGTGTAACGTTAACTCCTAATTCCGTCACTCCTCCTTTTTCTGTGTACTTATACATTCATCTATGGTATTTAGTTTCAAAATTCTTCAACCTCCTTGTCATTAGGCTGGCATACCTGATACTACATCCCCTTTAGAGCTCTCTTATAGGGAAACTCTTCCTACACACTCCCAACGGTTACAGCAGGGAAACGCAGAACTATTCTGGGACGAGCTGTGGATTTCAATGGGTGTTCCTGAGTGGTAACATGGGGATGGCTAGCCAGATGCGGGGGTGTCGCTGACAGTAACTGCATCTAAATACCCAGTAGAGCTGATAAAGGACGCCATGTTCAGATGGAGAAATTGCACCTGCCATAGGGCTGGTGCACGTTTCAAGTGAGCATCCGATGGTGCACTGCGATTGATTAGTGCCACTGGAAGTGGGCATCTCAGTATGCCCAGAATCTGCATTAGCTTAAAGACTCAAAATCAGCCCCAGCATCTCCAGACACCTTGTACTGTCTTGTGATCCATCAGGGCCGAAACTAGGATATTTCTCACCCGGGGCAATTTGGTGCACCCCCAAAAAAATACAGCATAGAGGACAAAAAGGGTGTGTGGTCGTTTTGTGACACAGTAATGCCCCTTATATAACACATTATGCAACACAGTAATGTCCCTTACAACACATTATGCCACAGTAATGTCCCTTACAACACATTATGCAACACAGTAATGTCCCTCAACACATTATGCAACACAGTAATGCCCCTTACAACACATTCTGCTACATTAATGCCCCTTACAACACAGTGGGCATTAAAAGCTGGCATTGCCCTCCACATAGGAGACCCAGCGGCCAGGTGCTGATACATACGGAAAATGACGTAAAACCCTGAAAACAGGGTTTTTACAGCATTTTTCCGTTTAGTACATCCCACCCATTATGCCACAGTAATGTCCCTTATTCATTATACCACAGTAAGGTCCCTTTTATGCCACAGTAAGGCCCATTATACATTTATGACACAGTAAGGCCCCTTATACTTTTATGCCACAGTAAGGCTCCTTACACATTATACCACAGTAATGCCCCTTATACATTTATGACACAGTAAGGCCCCTTACAGATTATGCCACAGTAAGGCCCCTTACACATTATGCCACAATAAGGCTTGTTACACAGTATGTCACAGTAAGGCCTCTTTTACATTAAGCCACAGTAAGACCCCATCTCCCTTCTCTTACCTGCCAGGGCCGTGTGGTGTGTGAGCTCGGAACGGGGCAGTCACATGCTGGGGAACTGTCAGTACTGCCGTCATTGTAATGTGGTGCCACTCGTGAACCAATTGGAGCTCACGGACTGGCAGCATCTGCTGATTGGCTACTGATACGCGCGCTCTGGCTTGCGACCGGCATCACATTAGACTGACAGTGTGTCTGTGCCTATCAAGGGCGAGATGCGGCTCCAAACCCACAAGAGCAGCAACCTAGGCTCCCGGCAGCCTCTCCCCGGTGCCCCTCAAGTCCGGCACCCAAGTCACTAGCCCCCTTAGCGGCCCTGTCCAAATCTATAGTCATGGCACATTAAACAGACCTGCTACCTGCAAATGTGTCCGAACTGCTTATCCTTAATCGCATCCCAATGCCAACTTCCTGCACTATAAGTTCTCTTTCACTTTTCGACTAACTTACTTTTCATATCTGCCCAGTGTTCTTGATCAACCTGCACACCTAATTTTTCTCTCTCATAGCCAATGACTTTACCTTCTACTTGAATAAACATTCTACACCATTCAACAGGACATATCTTCATGTCAGGCCCCATACACTTTCTTCTTCTCTTCCAAATCTACCCTCAGTAACCCATAACTGACTATGCAATCTTTGCACTATTCCCATAATAATAGCTCACAACTTGCCCCTTGAATCCTGTTCCTTCCAAATTTCTGCACTTCTCCTAACCTGCATCTAGCTCACATCATCAATCTGTCTCTGCTGTCACATTTCTATCCTATCGATTCCTACCTACCTATACCTTCTAAAATTGTCGCTATTTAGCGTTATGAGTCGCACAAGAAATAAATGCTTTCAGACTTTGAGTGTGGTTCCAAAGCACAAAAAGTTATTATTCAATATAAAAAACAGATGGTTACATGCTGTGATCTAAATACAATTAGCGCAAATAAATTATACAGACCCAAGGTACAGTTGTTGCATATGCACACGTTCTGGACCCAGATACCGGCATCAAAGTAGAAACCTCAGTCAACAGCAAAGCAAGCAGACTGGCATCCAGGTTTAGCAAGCTCACATATATACTCTTACAGGGAAAGGCAATACAATAGAACAGTTTGGCATGATTCCATTGGATCTTCTTCCTGGTTCTCCGGTAACAGTATAGTTCATAGGTCAGTTCGTATGGACACAATCCAGCCTCCCTTTGTGTCCTTTTTCCCGCTGCATAATAAATCTAAGCTGGTTACATTACAGAGTACATTTTAATGTTTAACTCTCTATGGTCCATAGTTTGCAGACACATGTTGCAATTTTCTCACCGATGGTACCGGGAATCTGTAAAGACATAGTGGATCAGTACAACACCAAGCACGGTCTGCTTACCATGTACTAAACCTTAGATATCAAATTACATTTATTTCACAACATTAATAATACTGAATAAACCTTGAATATTACACTTTAATACTAGGGAACCTTTTATGTAAGTGTGCAGTGTGTAAGGATTGGGGAATTGAGAAAAGTCTCTAGTTAGCACTGTGCGACAACGTGTTTGTGGAGTACACCATAGTACGTGCTTTGCTGGGTTAATCATTTTATATGTTTTAGTGACTGTCTGCATTTATATGGTGAGGACTTTTAACTTCTTTCTATTGCGTGGGAATCACAGAACGCTAAATAATAGTATCGCCGTATGTACTTATAATGGGCGAGATTCACTAAAATGGCGCTGGGCGGCCAGTCGCAAAATGGCGTCTCATTGCCATTCACAAAATGGCGTCGTGCAGATTTAAGTTTAAACCGATCCTGTCTCAGCCAATTATCCAGCTTCGACTGTCCCCCTAAACATACCCTCATCTCATAATCATAACAAAACCATCTCTTTACCTAGCCTATCTCTCCAACAACTGCCTTATTTTTCTTCCGCTTTACCTCTAAACAACTTGAGCGACGTGTATACAACCGTCCATCACGCTTTCTCTCTTCTCCTGTCCGGCCTAACCTCTAACATTACATTAAGACTGCCCAAGTCATCTTCTATCTACTTACTACAGAGTCTAAAGGTCACTTCTCCATACACCCTCCTGGACCTATCTGCTGCTTTTTCAACACCATGGATCACCCTTTCTCATGTACAAAAGTTCACCCATGGATCACCCTTTCTTCATGACAAAGTTCATATTTTGGTTTTGATTCAATAATTTGTTCAGTGTGAAACAGCTGTATTGTAGATTTATATAGTTACAGAAAATCTCCTGATATTTCAGTTGTTTGGTACATTAGTAGCAATAATTTATTTGTTCTAATGAGTTTGGCTGTTGCCATAGACGGCATTTGAAATTTACAAGAAAGTAGATTTATTTATAAATGCAAACCTGCTAACTAGTCATATTCTTTGCACATCAGTGGCATGTCAAGTCATGAGAAGGCACCAAAGTAGACATTGTAGGCCTGATTACAAGATGGATGGTTTTGCATGTTAGCAGAGTTTGGTATTTAGCAGATCAAATCTCACCTTCCTTACTGTCAGCAGTTACACACTGGGAAACTTTTTGTCACAGATGTATTTGGTTGTGGACCCGGACTGAGGGTTCTGGCTGGAATGAAGTCTGAGAGGTCCGGGCAGAAGCTGGGATGTCTTATATAACTCTTCTCATGCAGAGGAGTGGTAACAACTGTCACTCGACATCGGAATAGAACCAGGATACCTAACACCGGGGTGGAACCGGAATTACTGGACACCTGCGTTAGATAGATTGATTGCTCTGGGTTGTCATTTCAGAACTAACCTCTATGTGTGCATCTCTAAATTCTAAAAATATTACACATAAGCAACAGAAGAAAATGAAATAGTGTCAATAATACTTATTAATTAGGTAAAGTAATGTGATCGTTAGCTTCCCAATTGTTGTGAATCTACAAGTCACAACATTAGGTGCTGAGACTTGTAGTTTCAAAACAGCTGGAGATAAAGGTTACATAACATATCTATGGGATAGATTGCATATCATTAAGGGGCCTATTTATCATTCAATATTTGCAGCATATCCCCCAAAAACACTCATTTTCGAGGGATACCTGCAATAAGTATCAACCGGATATAACAAGGGGTACAGTGTCTTCCAATATCAAGGCTGTATCTAGGGGTGTGCGAGTGGTGCTGCCACACAGAGCCCTGTGGGCAGCACCATCTCTCACCCACGGTCCCTGCATCTGGCTAGCACCCGGCACCCTGCAGCCAGAATCTCAGCAATTGTGATGTGATGTAATTCCCAGCAATTGTGGCCCCGCACCCTCTGTGGTACATCATACAGAGGGGCGTGTGCACCGGGACCCACAGATACGACCTGGGGCGTTTCTAGAGAGGAGGGGGCCCGTGTGTAGTCTCTGACACAGGCCCCCTCCTCTCTGTCCGGCAGCCGGCAGCGCACTGAACTGTGCGCGGCCAGCGTCGGAGTTATAGACTCAGGGCACTAGAGTGCGCCCAGAGTCTAGAGTGTGCACAGATCACCAGGAAAATGGCTGTGGCAGCCATTTTCCCTGTACTGCACATGTGCGAACGACGGGAAAATGGCCATGGCAGCCATTTTCCAGTCATTTTTGCCGGACCCCCACACTGACATGGGACTTCGGAGAGGTAAGTATTACTATGGGTGCATGGTATGGGGCTCCCCTGGACCCATGCACCCATTATATATACACCCCTGGATACGGCGTTGCCCAATATAGAGGTGAAGTGACTGCTAATGCGATCACTTTGCTTCACATTACAGGGTGTCCCTGTATATGATTTTTGATACATTCAGGCAGTACATAATTTTTTATTGCCGTGAATACCGTTCATAGGAAATTACAAACAGTGGCGTCATAAGGGGGGTGTGGGACACACTCGGGTATCACCCGCCGAGGGGTGACACCAAGGTGCAGACTCCCCGTCAGTGACAGGAGCCGGGTGCTGCACTGTAGTATTAAGTGCAGCACTCGGCTCCTGACACTGTGAGGGAGTCGGCACTGCAGACAGGGAAGTCCGCACCTCCTGGCCCTCCCAGCAAAAACCATGGGAGTCGGGACTACGGGTTTCGGGCCGCGAGGCAACGCCCATTGCCATGTAACCACGCCCCTTCCACGAGGCCACATCCCCTTTTGGTGGCGCTTGGCGTTGCACAGCATCCCTCTCCGCACCAGGTGACACTGCAGGGAGGGACGCCACTGGGTCTAAAACCCAACATATGCCCATAATTGATGTATGTCTAAACACACTCTCCCTCCCAGGAACCTATTCATTAATATCCCCCCCACCCCCAATCCCAGTAATATGTATAATTTTTTCAGAATGGGACTGAAATGCCGGCCGGATTAAATCCCAACAGCGGCTGCTGGAGGGAGGAAATCCAGACAGCGGCACATAAGTAACCGAACCCTCCCCTCCCCCCCCCAAACCCTAACCCTCCCTTAGGGGAGCCTAACCCTATCCTCTCCCCCTAGTGAATAATCTTAACCTCCCCCAGGGGTGCCTAAACCTAGCCCCCCTCCCCGCACCCTAAACCTAACCCTCCCGGGATGGTGCCTAACCCTAACCTCCGCCGGGGGTGCCTAATCCTAATCCCCCCCATCCCCTAGCCTAACCGTAACCCTCCCCGGGGAAGCCTAACCCTAAGTCCCCCCCGGGGTTCCCTAAACCTAACCCTCCCCCCCGCAGCTAAGAGGACCGGCGCCCCGGACTTACCACATTCGGGCCTGCGTTGTCCTGGATTCCTGCTTCAGGATTATGATAGTCGTCGGTATCTCGTCGCCTATCATGAATCCCTAGCCGGCATTCCACCATCGGGATTGTGACCTAACTACATACCTATTTTCTCACCTCACCTTTGCCTAATTTATTTAAATTAATTCATATTATTTAAACGGTACTGCATTTAAAATATTTTTTTTGATCCCCCCCCTCCCCCCTCTCCTCAGGGAGCCCCCTTGGACTGGGCATTCTCATTAGTAATGGGTGACAACGCATGGTCTGAACGAGAGAAAGGGAGGGGGAGCAAATATGACTGCCCACACTCCTCACGTCAAGTATAGCCATTGCCGTAACTAGGCTTTTTGCCACCCCTACAACATGTAATGTCATGACGAACCCATCAGTTGTGCCGCTGGCTCCTGTAATTAGAGCATTGCCTTCAGTGTTCTAAGGATGCTCCAGTAAGCTCCACAGGCTGCAGGGTGCCTGTCCAGACTGATCGCTGAGTGGGACCGGACTTTAGAGAGTGAGGAGATAATGAGCAATCCATGTGAAAACAATAATACTACATATTTGTGGTGTCTGAGGTATGTGACCACATCACTTAAATAAATAAAATCATTCAGGCTCTGCGCTCACCTAATTTTTACTCCAACTGTGTTTCATGTATATTCACTGAATGTTGGTTCCAAAATATTGCAATAATTTGTCAAGCCGGCCATCTGCGCCAGTCTCCCCTTCAGGCCAGTCCCTACACTGACTCACACAAACATGACAATTTTCCAGCAGGTATCACACAGATTTTATACAAAAACTGTTTTTTTTCATGGGGTTAGGTCTGCTAGCTCATTGGCTCAAAGAGACAGAACCTCACCTAAGCATATCTAATAATGAGCACATGGATAATTAGCTGTCAAGAATTGGGTTAATTATATCATTACTGTATGTATTGTCTGTTCTCCCTTGATGAAGCTTTGGTCAATGAACTACAGTTTTGCATGGATTTGAGTAGAGTGAGGATCACCCTCATGCAGCCCACATCAAACTGGCTATTAATGTGTTTACTCTATCTAAATATTAATTTTAATTGAAGATGTACAGTATGTCTAGCAATATTACATTCATAAAACCATCTGAATTTTTAAAATGAGAATTATTCAGATACTGTTTTTTTTTTACGTTATTTACATAAAACTTCAAACACTGTATTTACATAAACTTCAAACAGTGTATTTATAACCGCACAGGATTTCCAGATGCTGTCTATTGAGGTCGACACAGAATTGATAAGAATCAAAAACAAATATAGATCTCAAATACTGTTCTATGGCAACTACAACTACATTTGTGCATCTGGATTATGCTAATTCTTACAGATCACAGTTCAGTCTGCAAATTAAAGACTTGATCCATAGGGGACAAGAGATGATAGTAGTGCGTGACGAGAGGATAGTCTGAAGTCATTAATACAATTGTAACACATCTGTCAGCTCAGCCAGGAATAATCATGCTCTCCATATCAAATACAGAACACACACCTTATATAGACCTATCTATTTGGATCTACACCTACCAACAGATCAATTTGTTGTAATTGACTGCTCCTATAGATAAAATACCATACCCATATAGTCATACCATTAAATAATTCTGTTGCCAAAAACTAGTCAAGAAGCGTCAGTCAGTGCCCTTGACTATGCCACTTATTTCACAGCCAAAATAGATACTATCTGTCACTCCTTTGCCTGGTGTGCCAGGCACTCTACTTGCCCGGGCCGATTGGAGGGGCCCGGATCAGTGACCGGCCAATCGCTCTGCCCACACCTGTATAGCAGTGCAGCTGCAGCAGTGGGTAAAAGTACATTCACACATTGGGCCTCATTCAGAGATGTACGCAAACCAAGTTGCATACATTTCCGATGGTGGGAGGACTGCGCATGCGTAGGATGTGTGCAGGCCTCCATCTGCGTGCTCATACAATGTCTTCAAGCTGCAGCCTACACACATATATTCTGGCCTCAGCTACGCAGGCAAGAAGGCCATTCTGAGTAGCCTTTGGCTTTCGGAAATGGCCGATGCAGCAACCAAAGACACAGCAGCGATGTGAACTGCGTCCATCTCTGAATCAGGCCAATTGTTCACTGCTGTAAATTCAGCACACATTGTGCAGCGGCTGCTCACCTCACACAGCACTAGGAGGCCTATCCACTTACCTCTATTATTGTTACCTGGCATTAACTCTGCTGCAGAAGTGTTGTTTTATATGTAGTGTTGCGCTATACCTTTATTAGTTTAATTTCAAACACAAGTGCATAATGATATTTTCTTATATGATGTACATGCTCTTGTACAGCGGCTGTGCAATAATGTGTTAATGCCGCACGTGGCATCTTGTGTAAATAGACGCCTCCTGCCGGCTTCTGTGATCCGCAGCTGCATCCGAGGACGCAGCCATCGGATCACTCTGCTTGACCAATCGGTCATCTGAGTAACCTTCAGCTTACTGAGGATGGCTGGTGGTTTCATGCAGCTGAAGCCAGTGATGCTGCTTACAACGATGCAGCCACTGGCTTCAGCGCGCCCAGAAAACAGGCACACTGAAGTCAGGGCGCACTGCTGGACTGTGTGCGTGATCGCAGACCCATACTGCCCATGCGTAGTACAAGGCCGGCACACGTGCAGATTCCCAAACATCGGTAATCTGTGATCAACTAGCATGCACTGCTAAATCAAGCCCCAAGTCTTTGATGTGGACATACTAACATCAATTAATTTATCAGTACATACTAACAACTATTCAATACTATCTATTTCATCATCTGACCTGATTAAGCAATAATAGTTGACTGTGGATTTAGCCGACAACAATTGATAAATACTAATTACTACCAGCATAACAGGATTTGCCGTTATATATTACTAGCAGTTATTTCTGTAACATTACTTTGCCATACTAAAATAGTGGCTATTAATAGGAAATATTGATTACTGTTATATTTATATGTTTGTAATATTATTTTTTTTGGTCATTTTTTTTTATGTATGTATAAAACCTTTTAAAAATTGTCTATTAAATTTTATCTGTTAAGCAGCACTGCCAACAGAAATTCTTTGGGGTGTGTGTAATTAGCAACCAATCAGCTCCTAACTGTCATATTTTAAACACAGCCTGCAATGTGAGTTAGGAGCTGATTGGTTGGTAATCTCTCTATATCCACTTTATTTCTCTCTAAGGCTTAGGGCCTGATTCAGAGCCGCTCGTAAGCGGCCGCTCGTTAGTTCCGAGCGATGTTTGCACAACTGCGCATGCGTACGGATCGTAATACGCATGCGCAAACCAGTCAGTGCGGCCGAAAATTGTTTGTTCGCTAAATAGCGAATGCCTGCTATTTTGAGTGACAGGAGGAGGCGTATGTGGGTGGTAACAGGGGAAGGTGCTTGAAAACGGGGAGTGGAGATCAGAACGCAGGCGTGCTTAAAGGTCAAAACGAGTGTTTTATGGGTGTGCATAATTAATACAGCAGCGTCATTGATCACGTCACTGGGCTATTTTATAGTCAGAACTGCTCGCATGATTGCGGTAGGAAAAACCAACCACAAGAATAGCGAGCAGTTCATACGCTGGTCGATGTACTCGATTAATCTAATAAATAGCGGACATGACGTTGGATGCGAGCGGCCAGGGGGCGTAGTTTTCCAAAAAACGACCGCAAGTTTTGTTCGCTCGTTCAGACCTAGAGGCGTGAACAGACCGCAAAGAGCGAACGGTTCATTTGAATAGCCACCCCTTTTTTCTGAACGAGCGAGCGCAAATAGCGTCTGGCTCTGAATCAGGCCCTTAGTGCATAGACCATGTTTTTCCCTATCCTTTATTTCTTCATCAGCCGTGTGAATGCCTGGCCTCCCAGCACACTTAGGGGTAAATTTATCAAAGGTCGATTTGACTTTCGTTTTGAAGTTCGATTTAGCTCACCTCAAATTGTAGGTTCAAATCCCTCTGAAATCCCCTCATTTACGAAGATTAGATTTGAGAAGCATTTCCCAAATCGAATTCGGTTTGGAACAGTGATTTGCTGTTCGATTTGACATGTTCATGTACGACCGGCAAATCCCACTTCAAAACGAACTGCAAATCTCCGACAGCATAGAACTGCTTCATGCTTTCACTTTCAGCATGAGCAGTTCGTTTTCACACAGATAAATGCAGACATCAGTGAGATACCTGCATGTATCTTACTGTAACAAGCAAATAAAGAGTTAAATGTAGAAAAAAAATTACGTGAGGTACCCCCCCAAAACACAACCAGTCCTGGACTTTTGAAAGCCAGTCCTGGTTGTTTAAGTACAGAGAAAAAATTGCATAGGGTTCCACTGTACTTAATACAACCAGCACTGGGCTCTGGGAACCAGTCCTCGATCTGGACTTACAGGGAAAAAAATTGCATAGGGTTCCACTGTAAGTTCCAGAACCTGGTTAAGGATGGTTATTACTTAGTGCAAGGTTCGTGTTTTTCATTTTTTTATTTTAAGAAGACCTTGGATGCCTACAGGGACAAGGGGACCACTCCAGGTAATGTAGGTGAGTATGTGTGAATGTGTATGTATGTATGTATTAAACTTATACTGTGTACGGTGTGTGTTTAATTAAACATTTCATTACAGGTGAACTACAGGTTCCAGTGGGCCCTTAATGCCCCGCATGCTGGTACTTGTGGTTCTCCAAGTACCAAGCATATGGGGGAGGCTTGCTGGGACCTGCAGAGTCTACTGTAAAGACAATGTTTTTATTCTTCTATTTTTACACTACATTTACACAATCAACCCGCGACCCACCACCCAGGGGTGGCGGGGATAGCCCCGGGCTATCAACCTAGGCTAGGGGTGCCCTGGAGAAGGGGACCCCTTTATTGGGCTGCCTAGCATTCAGGCATGTGCTGCGGCTGGGGGGCCCGGTGATAGGGATCCCCTGCCTGTGGTATCAGCCCCCCGCTAGAAAGGGTCCAGGTCTGGTTGTGGAACTTACAGTGGAACCCTACGCAATTTTTTTCCTGTAAGTCCAGAACCAGGACTGGTTCCCAGAGCCCAGTGCTGTTGTATTAAGTTCAGTGGAACCCTACGCAATTTTTTCCCAGTACTTAAACAACCAGGACTGGCTTTCAAAAGTCCGGGGGTGGTTGTGTTTTGGGGGGGGCAGGGGGTACCTCACATCATTTTTTTTTTACATTTAAAACTATTTGTTTGCTTTTTACAGTCAGATACATGCAGGCATCTCACTGATATCTGCATGTATCTGTGTTAATTCGACCTGCTCATGCTCAAATCGAAAGTATGAACAGGTCAATTCATTTGGGGATTTGAAGTTTGATATGAAGTTCGATTTTGTGTTCGATTTCAAATCGAATGATAGTAAATAAGGGATTTGTGTGTTGGTCTATGTAAAAGTATCAATGTTTTCCAGATGTTCGATTTGAGGTCGATTTGACTAAAATTCGCTCTGAAATTCAATTTTACATTCGATTTGGCCTTTAGTAAATACCCAAATGCAAAATCGCATGCAAAATCGCATGCAAAATCACATGCAAAATCACTCAAAATGCCAATTTGACACTTAGTAAATTTACCCCTTAAGGCATGATTCAGCTTTGGAAATAGAGTGAGATTTAGCACTTAACTGATCATCTTGGTGAAACCATGCTGCACTGCAGGTGGGGCAGATTTAAAATGTGTAGAGGGAATTAGATTTGGGAGGGAGGTGTCCAAACTGACATCTAAAGTTCAGTGTAATAATAAATCTGTGCAGTATTTGTGGGCTACATACAAAAGCAGCCAGTATTTACACTACATGCAAAAAATTTTATATATTCACACCCCTTGCATTGCAACATGGTTGCTCAGGTACACAGTTAAGTGCTAATTCTCACTCTATTCCCAAAGCTGAATCAAGCCCTTAAGCCCCAATTTATCAACAAAGGAAAATACCAGCAGAATTTTTTGTTTAGTATCACTGTGATACAAGCAAAAAATCCACTGGTATTTACCAATACTTACCACTCCGGCGAGGTCCTGCGAAGTCCAGCAAAGCTCTGGTGTAATGCACATATGCGAAGGTCAGTCTGCGCATGTGCATGACATGGGGACCTGGCAGTGCCTAGAAGGCTTCGCTGAAGCCAGAAGGGCAGCATTGGGTCCCCATTGTCGTCAATGGAGACTGCATCACTGTCGCCATCTAAAGATCTAAAGATGGCGAGAACGATGCTGTGACAAACAGCAATAATCTAAGAATCCAGAAATGAGGACATATCCCCTTTAGCGAGCATTAAAAGGGTTATGCTTCGTTGATAAATGGAGGCCTTAGATGGGGGTTTGCCACAAGGCCATGCCCAGATGGTTGAGGTATGCTCCCATGAGACTTGGCCACACCTTACAGTAGATGTACTAACTGCCTTGAAAAGTGATGAAGTGTATAATGTACCAACCAATCAGCTCCTAACTACCATTTTTCAATCACAGCCTGTAAAGTGACAGTTAGGAGCTGATTGGTTGGTACCAGTGACGTGCGGTGAGGTAAATGGTTGGGGAGGCACTGGCTAGTATCAGAGCCAGATTTTCAGATACATATATGAACCTGAGGGTTCATGTGGGCATTATACAAAGGTGCAGCAGTATATAGTGCTGGAAATTTGGTGTGTTTGATCAGGGATGTGCGGAAAAGGTAGACAGGGGAGGCAGTGCCTCACCTGCCATACACTTTTTACTCCAGAGTTTTGACTGTTAAAATGATTAGAATACTACAAAGAGGATATTTATAATATTTTCTTTATATTTTTTTTAATAATTTTTATAGTCATGGTACTTTATCACTCTCCACTTTATCACTTTTCAAGGCTTAGTACATCTTTCTCCCCTGTGAGTCATGGTCATGCCCCCTTTCCCAGGGATGCCGAGACTGAAATATAAATCCCAGTCCGTCCCTGTCACCAGTGTGCATCTTTTTCCCTGACTCCTTTTGTATCTTCAGTGACTCTGATCCTGTCTGTCTGCCGCTTTTGGATACAACTTCATTGATTGTCCCCATTATGGCACCATTACTGCTTGATTCAGGCCTTATTGATTCTCCCTACCCACTCCTCTTCCCCAAACGTTGTTTGTTTATTTGTATTTTGGTTATTCTTAGTATTTATAGTATTTTTTCTATATGAATGTACTTTGTTTTCATTGTTCAGTGTTGCGGACATTTGCGGCACCATATAAAAATAAGTTAATAATAATAACAAAGTGTATGCAACTACAGAGGATTCAGAGTTTTACACCTTTCATTCACATCTCTGCATGTGACTGAAGGGTGTAATTGGAGTTCTCACCTAGGCCACATTCAGATAGGGCATGTGAACAGAACTGCGGGCTATACAGAGTTGCGCAGAAGCATAAATAGGCATGGCTCTTTTGCACCTGCTAGGGTATGGCGAGAGAGATACAGAGCTGAAAGCAAGTCAGCCTTAATTGATCCCGCACTGTGTGTACAGAACTAAATGCTTATAATTCCCTACATGCATTTCTGCAACTTAACTGACCCTCTTCATATGCTTGGTTTGATAATCATCGTCAGTGTGCACTTGGGGGGGGGGGGGTATCTCTAATAATAAAGGAATCCATTGTCGTGCTTTACACCTGTGGCGCATGCAGTGTCGGACTGGGACATGAAGAATGAACAGCAGAGCACCAAAAGATCTATCCTATTACATTGTCTGGATGAGCATAGATTAATTAAATATCTAAATTCCATTCCTTCATGCAAATCCAGGGGATTTAAGGTGTATAGCTGATGTATCCAAAAAACCTCCTGTGTAAACATTTTTTTTTATCTATCGCCACCTTGTGCTGTAAATCTAATTCAATCCCCATCAACTGGAGGCCACTTGGCTCTCCTTTGGCAATGGGCAAAATTAATGTCCTGATTCATAAATTTGTAAATTATATTGCATCTCTGTCCCAGAAACCAAATGCACATGGGAAGTGCATGCTGGCACTTCTAGTGCAACAAAGTGTACTATAAATAGTGCCTACATCTTGAAAAATTTGTTTTGTTCCCATCATTAATTAATTAATATTGCTCCATTAACACCGCTGCTATTTAGGAAGCTGGAGCCTAACATCAATTCTAAAAGGCTGTAGCTGGCTTACACTTGAGTGGATGTTTTACATCTATATAGGGGATGATATACGAACATAAAAGGGATATATTTACTACGCCCATGATGCACTCACCTACCTAATATGTGTAAATCCAGGCTTATGGCTTGATGGTACAGCCAGCGAGAACAGTGCGGTTAAAGATCAATTAGATGGCATAAAGCACTATTAATACGGATTAGATATAACACACTGAGACTCACGCTATAAGCATTTATACAATGTTTTAAATAATTTGAAGGGATTCTCTATGTGATATCAAAATGACACAGTGGCATTAATATACTCACCTAATTTTGGAGGCACATGCCTGTATATTGGAGATATATTGTTGAGCCCAACTCATATTACCTATATATCCATGTGACACTTTGATCCCATAAGAGTATTATACATACATAACAGCACAATATATAGTGATTGATTGAAGACATAATGACTGAGCACTAATTAGTATTTTAAACTCTTTATTCTTTATTTCTATATGTATATTTGTTGTGTTTTTATACTTTACCACTGAGGTGGTTATTATCCCTGAGTTGCACCCCCGTATGTGAAGTAATTCCAAGACCTATATTGATGATAATCAGGGTAATCATGCATGGATAACAGTCTTGGTGCGACTTCCTATTCCCTAACCCTTTTTCCCTATTAGTATATAGAGTTTATTACATTGTTTTGCTCTTGCAGAGTTGCCTTTTTCACTTATTGACAAATATATATATAAAGGAATATGCTTAAGTGCAAGTGCAGTTTCTTACAGAATGTCCTTGTGGAACGACAAGTCCAATACTAGATTGCTCAATTCATTTGCAGGCTGCAGTCCACATCCACAGGAAAAAGGTGTCAGTCTGCTTGCGCACTGCTTGTTATCCGTTGTCGTCTTCCCCAATGTACCCGAATCCAACTAGGAAAAGATTTCTAAAAAACTGAATAAAGGGGGCGCCGCATAGTGCATTAAAAGTATGACTTTTTTATTTTAGCAATCCTGCCAGGCACTGAAAAATAGCATGCGTACCAACAATGGCGGTTAGTCCACCGCAGGTTAACAAGTATAATGTATTTCTCCAGCAAAGCCCCAAGTTCCTCCACAGAGTCTCAGAGACCAGGAACGTCACCACGCCAAGCCACGTTCCTTGGAATCCCTCTCTCAGCACTCTCCTGATAGAAGCCCAAAGACTTCTATATGGTAATGCCATCAGGAAGATGGCATTACCCACCGCAGCCAAGCCCCGGAGTGCATCGTTTTCGACACGATATGCATCCATGTCAAACCTGCCGGTAAAAAACACCATATGATAAATTCCCCCTCGATGCATTTTTCAAATAGCGTACGCTTTTTTTTTTTATTGCACTTGGCTATTACCATCCATTATAATAAGGTGGACAGTTATGTCAAATATAGGTTTAAGAGACAGGTCCGACTGCATGAATCTTTGAAATGACTCTGCCATTGTAGAGTAGGCCTAATATTTCATATATTTTTTACAAGCATCTTGAACTGAATTTAGTATGTGGCAAGCGACCGAGCTAACAAATGAATCGATGCAAGTCACACAGGATAAGAAATCAATACTATCATTTATGTTTCCTTGTCATATTCAATTTTGCAGGTAGATGCCCAGCACATGACACAGGGGGATACAGACAGCTGTATTCTTGAAGATAAACTAGGATACAAGGGACAGAATATATAAAGAATATGCAAGTAACAATCACAAATAGATATGTTAATGCATAAATGATCAGTCCTAGATATATTTGACATAAAGCATTGATTAAGTATTTAAAGAAAGATGTTAACGGTGGGAGTTCCAACAACACCCCGCCAATTAGTGAAATTATTATGATGGTTGTAAACTTAAAAAATATAGTTTCAAGACCAGTATATTCTCAGCTTTTCCAATCACCAACAGACTAAGGGCCGAATTCAATTAGAGGCGAAAAGTCAGGTTTGGCGAAAAGTGCAATGATTTCGCCTCATTCGCCTGTTTGGACGCGATGTATTCTCCATGCGCGTCCCCGCTTTTCGCCATATTCAATTCCAAAACAGTCAAAAACACGGATAGGTGAATGTAGTGACTAGCGAAACTGTCGAAAAGGACAGAATATATTGGGGAAATCAGTCTGTACCCCATAAAAAGCCTCACTGACCCTGGATATCAACATAGAAGAGTATTAATATCAATAATAATAAAAGTATTTAGGGATCTTATAGTGAGTCAAAGTGCATAAGTGTGGAAAAATTATATTAAGCAATGGAGAAAAAAAAAGTACCTTAGTTAAATTTGGGGTACATGTAAAAGGGTACTAGTATAATTTGGTGTCTCTAAAGTGAGGATTTGAAAAATAAAAAAAAACCTTATAGCCCCCCAAAGTACCAGGCCCACTATTTTTTACCCATTTTCCAACACTTTTTGCATTTTCACCCCAAAAATGACAAGTCGTTTTTAGGGTGTTTTGTTTTTTTGTATTCTTTGCCTTATTAGTCATTGGGGGGGAGGGGGGTAGTCCAAAGGGTTTTGAATCAAGTCCCCACATTTGTACCCCAAAATAGAGATTTTGCTCCTCATTTCACCTGCCTCTGGGTGAAGAAACTTATTCTGCCATTTTTGCCTATGGAGTTTTCGCGCAGGCAAAAACATCCTGGAATTGAATAGGGCAAAAAGCGGAAAACAGACAAAAATCGCAAATCCCCGAAAACTTTCGCCAAACCGGACTTTTCGCCTCTAATTAAATTCAGTCCTTAAACACAGTATACGACATATCATACGATATATAATTCTGACATGGATCAGCATGATATATTGTATGGACCATGCAGTGTGTATGCCCGATTGCGTGTGCATGACGATCACAGCAGATGGGACGATATGGTGATCGACCATGTTTTGGATCGTGCAGTATGTACGGCGCATGATGTATCGCACCGCAGTCCAAAATTCAAATAGGGGAGCCACATAAACTGCCAACCCAAACGCTGCCAAACATCGCCGACTGGGACTTACTGGCAGTTGGTGTGGCTCCCCTATTTGAATTTTAGACTGCACTGTAGCCCCACCTCTGGAGCCACCACTGGTCTGTACCTAGCTTTAAGCTAAGTAGGTACAGACCTGACAGATTTGAGCAACAATCCACTATTTCTTTCTTTGTTATGACAAAAGAAACGATCCAGAGAACATTCGATGTACATTGTACACACTGCTCAATTATCTTTCCTCTCTGAACGATAAATGTCCCTAAATTATGTTGAGTTGATGTTTTTAAATACGATCTCTATAGATTTCAGTTCATTGTTACCAACAAAAGTTGTGCAGCAGTCCAAATCTGATGAACTGATCAAAACGATGATCGACCCTGGGGGCTCTGGGCCTGATCCAGAGATGGATGCTACTGCGATTTTCACGCAGAGAGAGCAATTGTTTGCCATCGCGCATGCGTATAAGCCGCACTGCATGTGTGCAGCGATCGCATTGTGATTACGGACGCACAGAGGATCCCATCACAAAGTGACTAATGAGTTTGGTGGTGATAACGGGGAGTGATCAGAAAAACACAGATGTGCCTGTCCGTTTAAACGCCGTTACATGGCGTGCATAAATGAGTCACTGCGAGTGCAAGCGCAGCTCTGCGTGTCAGAAGAGCTCCCTGCCGCAAAGGTAAGATGGACGCCGATGTGTTACCGATATTTACGCAGGTAGTGGGCATCTTTATGCTCACGTGATCTTTGCTAACATTAGCATATTTTCGCTGCTGCATTGCGTATGAAAATCGCAGCTGCGATCGCCTTAGCTTAAAGTATGCTTTTTACTCCCCAGACTGCTGTCCTACTCATGCACCACATACAGTCAGGTGCATAAATATTGGGACATTGACAGAATTTTCATATGTTGGCCTCTATTCACCACCACAATGGTTTTGAAATGAAACAAACAAGATGTGCTTTAACTGCAGACTTTCAGATTTAATTTGAGGGTAATTACATCCAAATCGGGTGAACGGTGTAGGAATTACAACAGTTTCAATATGTGCCTCCCACTTTTTAAGGGGCCAATAGTAATGGGACTATCAACTCAAAAGCTATTTCATGGACAGGTGTGGGCTATTCCCTCAATATTTCATTATCAATTAAGCAAGTAAAAGGTCTGGAGTTGATTCTAGGTGTTTGCATTTGCATTTGGAATCAGTTGCTGTCGACTCTCAATATGAGATCCAAAGAGCTGTCACTATCAGTGAAGCAAGCCATCATTAGGCTGAAAAATCAAAACAAACCCATCAGAGAGATAGCAAAAACATTAGGTTTGGCCAAATCAACTGTTTGGAACATTCTTAAACAGAAAGAATGCACCGGAGAGCTCAGCAACACCAAAAGACCCGGAAGACCACGGAAAACAACTGTGGTGGATGACAGAAGAATTATTTCCCTGGTGAAGAAAAACCCCTTCACAACAGTTGGCCAAATCAAGAACACTCTCCAGGAGGTAGATGTATATGTCTCAAAGTCAACAATCAAGAGAAGACTTCACAAGAGTGAATATAGAGGTTTCACCACAAGATGCAAACCATTGGTGAGCCACAAAAACAGGAAGACCAGATTAGAGTTTGCCAAACAACATCTAAAAAAGCCATTACAGTTCTGGAACAACATCCTATTGACAGATGAGACAAAGATCAACTTGTACCAGAGTGATGGGAAGAGAAGAGAAGGAAAGGAACTGCTCATGATCCAAAACATACCACCTCATCAGTGAAGCATGGTGGTGGTAGTGTCATGGCGTGGGCATGTATGGCTGCCAATAGAACTGGTTCCCTTGTATTTATTGATGATGTGACTGCTGACAAAAGCAGCAGAATGAATTCTGAAGTGTTTCGGGCAATATTATATGCTCATATTCAGTCAAATGCTTCAGAACTCATTGGACAGCACTTCACAGTGCAGATGGACAATGACCCGAAGCATACTGCAAAAGCAACCAAAGAGTTTTTTAAGGCTAAAAAGTGGAATGTTATGCAATGGCCAAGTCAATCCCCTGACCTGAATCCGATTGAGCATGCATTTCACTTGATGAAGACAAAACTGAAGGGAAAATGCCCCAAGAACAAGCAGGAACTGAAGACATTTGCAGTAGAGGCCTGGCAGAGCATCACCAGGGATGAAACCCAACGTCTGGTGATGTCTATGCGTTCCAGACTTCAGGCTGTAATTGCCTGCAAAGGATTTGCAACAAAGTATTAAAAAGTGAAAGTTAGATTTAGGATTGTTTAGGTTGTCCCATTACTTTTGGCCCCTTAAAAAGTGGGAGGCACATATAGAAACCGTTGTAATTCCTACACCGTTCACCTGATTTGGATGTAATTACCCTCAAATTAAATCTGAAAGTCTGCAGTTAAATCACATCTTGTTTGTTTCATTTCAAAGCCATTGTGGTGGTGAATAGAGGACAAAATATGAAAATTCTGTCAATGTCCCAATATTTATGGACCTGACTGTATATCCTTTATAATACGTAAAGTAATGAAATGGGCTTTTGGTGAATCGCCGTAACCTATGGCGATGGTCACAGATGCATTCGCATGATGCTAATAGTATTATTGCCACATGTACTAAAGTGTGAGTTTATCTAAAATGGCGCTTAGGCGGCCATTTCGCAAAATGGTGTCTTGCGGCCAGTCGCAAGATGGTGTCGCTGCGATTCAATTTTAAACTGATCTTGTTTCAGCCAATAATCCAGTTTCGACAAAATACAACTGCAAATAGCTAAAATTACTATTTAAGGTCCCATGGGTGCAGTTGTTATACAAAATGAATCATTGGGCTGTGCTGCTGCTGTATTTCTGGGGAACTGCAATTCAATATGTGTGGACCATACATGGATCATGGGAATGTAAAAATTATGTTTATTTTTCAACATTTTTTTCCAATCTATGAGTAAAATCTGTAATTACTTATCTGCAGGGGATAAATACCCCCTGCATGGCAGCAATGGGGTGATATCGACCATGGAAGTTTTTCCAGGACTGAGCATGAGTTGATCATTCAATGTTGTCATTCAAACCTGTGATCTTTCCCCTTCCCCACTGCTGCAAAGCCTCCCAGCCAGTATAGAGAAATATTGTGTGGTGGCCAATGCATCCATGCCCTTGGTGGGACAATGAGTGCATACATGTGAAGGCAGTCATCATTCCATGTGATAAAGTCAGACTTTTTATAACATTTTAGTGGCTCAATGGAAAAACAATTATGGAACAGTAATTTTTCTATTAGTTTACTACTAGATTCAGTTTACATTTTGGGCCTGATTCAGAGATGGACGCAGTGCCAATGTTTGCGCAGTTGAGCAATGATTTGCTTCTGTGCATGTGCAAAAAGACCTGGAAGCACCTATGGTGTACCTTGAGCTGTTGCATATGGAGTCACAGAAATGAAAAACAACTAGGCAATACCATGGGCAGTGACTGGGAGGTGGCCAGAAGTGAATGCAATAAAAGTCCGTCTCAGGGGCATGTTATAGGAGTGTTTTCCGGGGGTGTCACTGTCAATGAATGTGGCTGGATTCTCAGACATAAAGCCGCAGCCACAGAGGTAGGACACGAGGTGCAAGTGGCAATAGTGAATGCAATGCTACGCCGATGGTGGAGTGTTTGGAACCACTGGTGGAACTGAAAGTGGGCGTCTCAGGGCTTGAATATTCCGGCACACTCTAGTACACAAGACTAAGGGGTCTATTTACTAAGCAGTGTTAGGAGACAGAGTGAAAATGATAAGGTGCCAGCCAATCAGCTCCTAACTGCCATCTCACAGGCTGTGTTTGCAAAATGACAGTTAGGAGCTGATTGGCTGGTACCTTATCACTTTTCACTCTGGCTCCTAACACTGCTTAGTAAATAGACCCCTAAGGCTGAAACTAGCATTTGCATATTATCGCCTCTGCGACTCTGCAAAAAGTCTCAGTTGCATTGGAATTTGCGGCCACCTCTGAATCAGGCCCTGTATATCTATTATTGCCGGCAAAAGGGAAGATAAAAAAGTTAAATTACTGGAGGTTGAGGGGAAGTGGGTGGACGCTTGTGTGAATAATCATGGTGCTGAGGAATTGGTACAATTTTTTTATAGTTTACTCTTAGGCATTCCAAGGACAGTTATGTATTACCAAATATTTTACTTACTTTTATTATCCAGACTCTTCACACACATGCATTAAGTGGAGATAGGCTCGTGTGATGGTATGACACAACTTACTATCTTAATGAAAAGGAAAAATTAGGTGAGTTTGAAAAAGTAAGCAAACATAAAGTCACATGGTCATCTAATTTTCATATGTCAAAGCTATGAAAGCTCTTCTCTGAATAATGGTGGGCTCAGATGAGCCACGAGTGGCTTAAACCAGAAGGCTGGGGGGTGGGCTTGGGTGGTGATCACATGCAGTTCATCTAACCTATTGGACAGTTAGGGGCGTGGTTTGTGCAGAGTTTATTTAAACTTACGAATTGCAGGCCTTAGGCCTCTTTCCTGAAGAAAATTTTGCCAGCAAGGTGACGTCGTGGTTTCACACCATTGATATATTTGTCTGCCTATCCTCTCTCCTGTCGAAGTTAGATAATTGAGTATGATCACTGTACAATTATTATCTGACGACTCAGTCGTCTATGGTCTGATGACGAATTGCTTGGACGCTGCTCTATGTCAGCGCAATTCCGATGCGTACAAATATATGTTTATATTACTATAAGGTTTAGTGTGGAAAACAGGTTTGGTGTGTATGTCTGTGGGTGTTTGCATATGTTTTGACAGACTCCGCATGCTAATACAATATGCCTATGACAAATAATTAAAAATGTAGCACAGTCTGAGTGCAAGGTTGGGAATCACTGCAAGGTTGCAGGTCGTTAGCAATTGTGTGCCTTTTTGTTTGGTACTGTTTTGGTTCAAAGGAACTGGCATTTAGACTTTGAATAGGCAGAGGAAAACTTTTGAATTAGCTATCAGACGAGGTGGCAACGGCAGACAGCTGGGGGTCTCCCCCTGCTTAGAAATAAACCTTTATTTACAACTTAGAATTTGGTTCAGGCAATGTCTAAATATTAAAATATGTCAGAAATGGATTATATATATATATTAATCCATCACAAATACACTGAATTACATAACACACACACATATACTTACATGCATACACATACGCACACACCTTTGAAGTGCGCACGAACCCACACATACGCCCAACGCAAACTAGTGAAACTACACAATATTCTCACACTTACACATACAATAACTTATAAAAAGGTTCCTTTACATTAAACGTGATATTAGAGGTTTTATTAGCATATAATTATGTTGTGAAATGTATGTATATGATATTTAAGGTACAGAACTATTAGACATGTCATGTTTGGTACCATTCTAAATCCCTGTTTAATTGCAGCTCATTGGTTCCATCCGCAAGGAAATCGCATCATGCGTCTGCAAGATATGAATTATAGGTTAGAATGTATCTCTATATGTAGTGTTTTTTTTTATTAGTTCTTCGGAGGGAAACCTACACAAAGAAGCAGTTGGAAAGCTGATCCATACCTCTGATGACACCATATAAACTAACCAATGAACAGAATGACAAGGAGCAAGAACCAATGGAATCATGCCAGCTCGTCTCTATTGTTGTATATGTGATCTGAGTGGTATATAGGCTAGGGCTCTGTGAACTGTAAGGGAGTCATTCTCCCTTACTAGATGACTGCAGGCTTCAGGATTGATGGCTGAGTACTGGATTCCAGAGCGCTAGCATATGTATCGGTTTGTACCTTTGTATTTACTTGCTTTTTGCGCTAATTGTGTTAAATCTAAGCGTGTAACTTTCTTTTTATTGCAATATAACTTTTTGTGCGTTGGAACCACAATTGGATTGGAAAGCAATTATTTCTTAGTTGTAGTGCTAAATAGCGACATTTTGGGTATATAGATTTAGGAGTATTCATACTCCCAATTTTTTCTGCCTTCCTCTGCTGGTTTGCTGCTTACTTATTTCTTACAGCCGCTTTCTCTGCCCTATCCCCTCCTCTTTCTTTAACTTCTTTTCTCTCCTCTCCCTGGGTGGTTTTCCCCAACTTCGCCATGTCTCACCCCCACCGCAATGTTGCCCCCCCAGCCCGCTACCTTTCAGCCGCAGCTACCTCTGTCCGGCAGCCGGCTGCCGCAGCCAAATCAGGTCCATCTCCCTCTGAGCGACCTCTTCGGCGGTAGAGGGCACGGGTCACGGTCGGCATGATGTCACTCGACGCAAGCCGCTCAAGCCCGCACGTAGTATTCCATTGACCGGCAGGCCGCTTCTAGTCCAGCGGCTCTGCCTGTTAGTGCTGGTCTATTCCCTCTAAACAGGGCAGCTAGCTCTGGCAATGGCCCTGCCTCCATTAGCAGGAGAGGCAGGCACCATATTAGGAATCAGCGGAGGGGTAGAGCCAGCATCCTCCGGAACTTTAACTCCTTCTCTGCCTAGGACAGCTGCAACAGGTCAGGCTGCTTCCCCTGCTATATTAACCATCCCATTGCCTGTGGCTGCTACTGCTCCACAGGCTCCAGCTGCTGGGCTGATTGCTGTAGCTAACTCACCTGCTCATTGGCTGCTCCAACTGTGTCCCCAGCATTGGACCCTACTGCTCTAATGGAGTTTATTTCCAACATGGCCACTGCATTTGCCCCTGTGTTTGCGGCCATGCTCCATAATGCTGAAAAATCGGCACCGCCACAACTTCTGTTCCTCCTCTGGCCACTGGTTCAGTGCAAGGGTTTGCTCATGTGGGCAGTACACCTGCTACAGCAATCCGTACTGCTGACACTTCCTTAGGATCCACAACTGCAGGTGTTATCTTAGGGGGTCCGACTACACCGCCTGCTGCCGGGGATACACAACCCGCCTCGGGCCCGTAAGGCCCATTTCCCTCTTTTTCAGATTCAGATGATCCAATATGGGAAGCTGGCGATGAGGCGGCCTCAGGAGGTTCGCAGTCTGGTCTCTCTGACGATCCTCCAACTGAGGTGGAAGGTGGGTGTTTGTCGGACTCATCCTAGCTTTAGTGACGTCAGTTCTACCACCTCAGATAACTCTAGTGACTTAAGCCCCCCCCAGAGGGCCCGCAAAGGCATGACATCGCGCGCCAAAGCTTGCTAGGCTAGAGGCTAAAAAGCGTGATTGGAGGATTCTGCGTACTCGCTCTGCCTTCCGTGATAACAAGCCGCCAGTCGCCAGTGCCACCTAGTGTTAGAGACAAGATATGTAAGGGTCGATACTTGGATGTGTTCTCCCTCGCAGATAAAATGAGGAAGGATTTGCAAGCTGCGAAGCGTATGGCGCGGTATAAGCCTGGAAGCCTTCCAGTCCTATTCCAATTGGCAGGCGGGAATATTAGTTTTCTCCGTTTGCTATTTGGAGACTTGTCCCGCTGAACATCCGAATATTATCAGGTATTTTCACCTTATACATAACATGTATATAAGTCAGGCAGAGGCGTGGCCTGGCAGGTTTATGATGAAGAATTTTGTCGTAAGTAGGAGAGGCTTCCAATTATTGATTTTGGGTGCAAAGATGTGGAGGTGTGGCTTGATGTCACTCAGGGTTCTCACTTGCCTCCAGCCGCAGCTAACCAGCGGCACAAATTAGGCATGGGTCGTCCTGCCCGCTCAGCCAGCAGTAAGGGTAAGTGCTTCGCATTCAATTCAAGGCTACCCCGCATCTGGCTGATCTAAGCCCGTTGCTGCCTCAGCTCACAAAAAGCCAGCTGGATCCGGGGCTGATAGTTAAAGCTTTTTCCCCAGTTAAGTACAGACCATTTATCCTTTGATAAAGTTGTGGGACACACAGGGAAATGTGTCAGGGGTGGACACCTGGACCAAGCCTTGGATTTCTCTTTTATTACCAACTGGACTCATTATGGCATACTGTCACTCACCAGCTCTTTAACAACTCTAACCACAAAGGTCCATCAATATCAAGGGACAATCATCATGCAGGATATTTTCTGCTAAGGAACCCGACCTATCGAACTAAGTGGTAACTACAGTATATGAGACTGTCTGATACTGTCTGATATTGTTTGCGACACCACTCCACTACTGTATAAGGCTATAATAGGAACATGTGTGCTTTACATCATAATCTGAATTATACTTATTGATTATACATGAATTATTTCTTTCAGTCTAATATATGAAATATATTGATTACATCTATTTCAAATGCTGTAAAATGGCTTTTACCTATATGATTCTTATTGATTTTTATTAAATAACTTTTTATGCTTAATCCATTCCATTCCTTTAATATAAAATGTGTACTTAGCGCTGTTTATATCCTTATATAATTTTTCCCCAGTTAACTTGGGTGCCATGGCCAAGTGACTGGCATGGTATCCGAACACAGTTGAAGCGCAATTTTGAGCGATGGTTTTCAGTTGGGTTTCCGCGTGCCTCGGTTCTCAGAGGAACCTCCGTTCAGCGAGAGAGCTGCCGCTCATCGTTAAGGACAAGGGTGGTCATTCAGAGTCGGTCGCAAGCGCTGAGCACTCGCAACCGACTATATGTTGCCCCTCCGTCGTGCGCATGCGCGAGACCCAGCTAGCGACGGATGCTCCGTCGCTAGGGGTCTTGCAGCAGACGGGGCGAGCTGTCGATGGTGAGTGACAGCTCGCCCCGTTTGGGAGGCGGGCAGGGGGCGTGCCTGGCCAAACGGAGGCGTTCCCGCCGGAACGCTTGCCGTTTGGGGGTGGCCCCACTGACATCATTGCTGATGTCAGTGGGGAGCTTCCTGCTCGATCAGAGCAAGAAGCTCCCTGGGGCTTACGAGTGCCCAGACCCAACCTTAGGGTCTGGTCGTAAGTCTCGATGGTCTTGACCATCGCGACCATCACCCATGTTGGTCGCTAGAGCTGTGGGTGTTAACCCACAGCTTAGCGATCGACAAGGAGGCTGTCGTTCAGGATGCAAGCGGCCTCCCTGATTCAGTGCGACCGTTTGCAACTAATGACCACCTCTGAATGAGGTCCAAGGTCCTTAAGGAGGTGCGGCTGGGCTGCATGATTGGACTCTTCCTTGAGTCGCCTCTACAAAAATTTGTGTTGTCCCCTGTTGGCGTAGTCCCTAAGAAGATGCTGGGGTCTTTTAGGCTCATTCAGCAGTGTCTTATCAGTCTTTTGAGGAGGTGCTGGTGCTTGTCCAGGCACATGGTCCTGGTGCATTGATGGGTAAAATACATGTTGAATCAGCTTTTCGTTTGCTACCCTTGCATTATGACTGGTTCAGGTACATGGGTTTTCGTTTGGACGACAGATACTACATAGACAAGTGCTTGCCTATGGGGTGTTCCGTGTCATGTGCCTTTTTTTTAAATTGAGCACATTTCTGCATTGGTGTGTGGAGGCTGGGACCGGGGGTTACGGTATAGCGCATTATCTAGATGATTTCCTGTGTGTCGGTCCTGCTCATTCCCATCATTGTGGTTACTTGCTGGAATCCATTCAGGCACTTTTTTATTATCTGGGGGTTCGATTGCCCATGATAAAACCTTAGTCCCTGTTACTCGGCTGTCTTACTTGGGTATTGTAATCGATACCTTGGATGGATGCTGCCGACTACCGGCGGACAAGATTTTAAAGTTGAAAGATGCCATTCAGGTTTGCCTGGCCACCGGGAAAGTAACGCGACGAGCTCAATCTCTTTTGGGCTTGTGGAACTTCACTTACCATGTTATTCCCATGGGTAGGGTTTTCTCCCGTAAACTCGAGAGGGCCACTGCGGGGGTCCGTAGAGCACACCGTTTTATTCGGCTCTCTGCAGAAATCAAATGGGGCCACTCTATTTGGCTCTCTTTTCTAGCTGATTTTAATGGTGTTCTCTTGTGGTTGCCCACAGCGGTCACCAGCTCCCAATTGCAGTAGTTCACTGATGCGGCCGGCTCATCTGGGTTCAATTGTTACCTGGAAGGAGCCTGGTGCACTGCCCCTTGGCCGGCAGAGTGGTTTGCCAAGAGACTTACTAGAGATATTTTGATGAAGCCACTGACCTCTATACAGGCGGAGAAACGCGTTGAAGAATAGACGGCAGCAAGTCATTTACTGCCCGTGTGATCACACTGTCCGTTGCTGTGCCAGCTTATACAACCCGACCTCCGTTATTGCCGTTGTGGAGAATACAGACTTACAGGTGTCTGATACATTGCCGTCTTGGAGACCACAGGTGCGCAGGCCTCTGGAGGATAGAGGGGCTAGACCTGGCACTTATACAGGTTTAGTCCACCTGACAATCTCATCGGCAATTGCTGCTGCAAAAAAACACAAGTTACATACCTCCGGATAACAGAGAGGAAAACCCGGTATTCGTTACAAACGTGAGTGCACCACGTGTTGTTAAACAATACACCTTTGTTATATGGACTGATTCTGCACTATCCTATCTTCCTGGAGGATTATGTTTATAATATATATGTATTGATTCATATGGAACTTAAGCAAAGATAGCGTTACTAAGAACTCGCTACATTGAGACAATTCACAGATATTCGTTATCTTACAGTTTATTGCAACAAACGAATTAAGGTGTTTATACTTCAGATATTTTGGTCTATTTTATTATCCGCATCCACAGAGATTTTTAAATATCTTATTTCAATAATTCCGGATTAATTGGACTCAATATTTGATCTTGCATGTGTCTGTATTTTATGTACTAAACAAGTTCAATTGTCACATATATTATATATATGTATATTTTTTGAACATATTTTTTGTTTAAATAGTATCCATCTTTTGACCTAAAGATAGCCTTTGTTTAGGGGAGACATAATTGTATATATTTTTCCCATTGTGATATTTTTATCATTATACATTTTTATCAATAAATATTTGATTGCGCTTCATTGTTCTATTAGTATTAGTTGTTGATCTTATTGACAGGTAGAGTATAGCCTGTCGTGATATTTGAAGCTGCAGTCCTGCGGTCCTTTTATAAAACCACTGTGTGTTTCATATATACTAATTTCAGCGCTAGACTGCTTTTATCTGTGTAGTTTGCCAAGAGACTTACTAGAGATATTTTGCTTCTGGAACTGTTTCCGATTATGGTGGCGCTGGAACTGTGGGGTTGCAAGTTGCACGATACGAACATTATCTTTAGATGCAATAATCTGGAAGTTGTGCATGCTATTAATGAGCAGCGCACCTCCTCGCTACCGGCCTTGCAATTGCTTGCTCGGCTGGTGTTGGGCCGCTTGCAGTTTAACATTGTTTTAAAAGCACTCCACGTGCTGGGTTCAGAAAATGACATTGCTGATGCGCTTTCACGCTTCCGGTGGGACAAGTTTAGGGTTCTTGCATCCGAGGCTTGTTTGGTTAGTAAGCTATGGTGGACCTAGCCCGCAATCCCTTACCCCTGCAATGCTGCAATCTTATCAGAAAGCATAGACTGAATGGGACACTTACCTCCAGCACCACAGTCATAGAGGTGAAAGCAAGCATTGCTTTATGCTGTCTTTTGTTTGGGGTCTCTATGTCTCCGGTCGGTCTCCCGGATTCTGGCTGGCATTTCTTTCTTTTTACGTTTAAAATGGTGTCCTGACCAAGAACTTTATTATTGTTAAGGCTCTTAGGGGTTGGGCTTGCTCTGCCCCTCATCTGGTTGATTAGAGGCGGCCGATCGATACCCCACTCTTGCATAGGCTACTAGCGGCGGTCCCTGCGATTGTTGTTTCTAATTTTAAGCTCACCTTTTCTGTATGGCGTTTTCCATGACTTTTCATGGCGCCTTTTGAATATTGGAGCTAGTTGCTCCTGCTAAATTAGCATTGTCCGCCATGCTCCGTTCGGACGTCAGTATCGGGAAGAGTGCATGGTTGTGCAAAATTAGGCATTCTAAAACTGACCAAATGGGTTGTAGCCGTTGGGTCTTCCTGATGGCTTGCACTGATGTACATATACATAAAGAATTTACTTTCCTTTACTTGCAGCCAGCTGTAGGCGATTAATTCATGCTGATGGTTTGCCACTCACCAAATATCAGTTTGGCTTTGTTTTTAGATGCTGTTTGCTCCACATTGGTCTATCCCCTAGCGATTACGGTACTCATTCCTTCAGAATAGGTGCCGCCACGTCTGTTGCGTCGGCTGGTTTGTCAGTACCACATAAAATGACTCTTGGTCGGTGGAAATCAACTTGTTACAAGCACTATGGGACTAATTCAGACCCGCTCGCAAGCGCAGGACGCTCGCAAGCGGGTCGATGGTGCCCTAATATGCATACGCACGATGGAGGGAGCTGTCGTTATGGGGCTCGCACCAAAGGGGGCGTGCTGTCGATGGTGACTGACAGCATGCCCCCTTTGGTGGGCATGCCGGGGGCGTGGCTGCCAGACGGAGGCGTTCGCATGGGAACGCCTACCGTCTGGGTCCGGCCCTACTGACATCACTAGTGATGTCAGTGGGAGTGATTTTGACTCTGATAGAGCCAAAATCACTCCAGGGCTTGCGGCAGCGAGACCCTGCCGCAGGGTCTCGTCACAAGCCCGATGGTCGCGATGGTCTTGACCGTCGCGACCATCATCACCCACAGCTATACGAGCGGCCAGGAGGCCACTCCAATAAGAGGTAGGAGGGCCCTGATTCAGAGCGAGCGCTCTGGTCAGAGCGTCCGGCACTGAATCAGGCCCAATGTTAGGCCGGTTGCCACTGGTTGAAGTTTATTTTTTGTTTATACTTATATTTTTTCTTGTCTGATTTGTGGTCCTGTTGTTTTTGTCTGTCTACACGTTTGTCTTGTCTTGTCTAAAACCCACTGCATTAATGGTGGATACTGGATGCACATCTAATACCAGCATAGCTGTTATGGCGTCAGTAATCCAACTGGGTGTTTGCTGTCATACTTGCTCGCAAATGATTGTTTGACAGTCAATTGTTTGGTTGTACTACTAAAAGTAGTCTTCATCCTGGTTCCCTTCTGGGATGAAGATCCACTCACAGCAACAGCAGCAGGCGTAGCACTCAAGGATCCTTCTGAGGAACAATGGATAGGAGTCAATCCTTATGATATTGGATGCAGGACTACTTCCGATCACAAATGAGGATGTGAGGATGTTGATGATGCAGGTATTGGTGGTGGAGATTGCAGGTGCTTGGATCCAGATAGAAGGGAGCAGCTAGGTGACACTGGATTGATTGTTGTTCGTTTTTTTGTCCCCAAAGTTTCAGAATTTGAAATATGCTTTCCAATTTGATGAATGTGCTGCAAGTGACGTAACAGGGAGGAGGTTCCTAGATGGTTAAGGTCCTTACCTCTACTCACTGTTACATGGCAACGGTTACAAATGGCTTGGCAAAGGTTGTCTGGATTTGGGTGGAAATGATTCCACACATGAGAAGTGGATTTTTTGGTCCCTTGCCCAGGCATGGCAACAATGGGATTTTTCCCACCATGGGCAACAACTGTTGCCTGATTTACAGTTGTTACACAAACATCCTCGGCATCAACATCTTCATCATCATCATCAACATCCTCATCATCATTGTTGTTATCTCCAACTATGCAAATATCCTCCTCATCTTCCTGGTGCAATTCCACAGAAGCATCCTCGATTTCTATGTCAGCATGTTGACTTGTGCTGCTCATCCCCACATTTGCAGAGGGCACATAAATGGTGAAAGGAGGATCCTTTTCAAGTACAGTATTAGAAAGGTCAGGTTCACACATGGCAACTGCGGACACACTTGGACTCTCCTCGGGGATCTGTGACTTTTGGGAGGCAATTTTTAATTTTTTTTTGTACCTCTTCTACTGCAGAAGGGCTTATATCATCACAACTAGAACCACCAGTCATAAATAAAGACCACGGCCTTAGCCTTTCCTTGCCACTTTGTGTAGTGAATAGTATATTTTCAATTTTTTGTTTCTTTAGATTTTTTTAGCAGGGTAAAAGAAGATTTTTTTACATGGCCTGACTTAAGCCCTGGTACATCGGCATTCATAGATGACGTTGACGGCCTTGCATCGTCATCATGACTGCCGCCGGCAGCTACAAGACTGGTATGTGGATCCTGCTCTCCTGTCATGTGACTTTCCTCCATACTCACTGCGGTCCTACAGCAGTGCCAACAAGCAATTATAGCGCAGCTAAGTTACGGCTAATGCATACAACCACACACAAAAAAACTAAATTTTAACTGGGGAAGAGCACCCTGAACGATGTAGTAGCCCCTTGATAATGACACAGGCAGTAACCCTGCGCACCTACGTTGCTGATAAGTGTGGCTAACGTGCACATGCACAGAGAAATTTTTTTTTAATTTTTTTCACACTGAGGGTGAAGGGCACCCCTGAACGAGGCAGCAGCCCCTTAATAAATGACACAGACAGCACCCCTACATTGCTGATAAGTGTGGCTAATGCGCACAAACACACAGAAAAAATTTTTCACACTGGGGGTGAAGAGCACCACTGAATGAGGCAGCAGCCCCTTGATAAATGACACAGGCAGCACCCCTGCACACCTATGTTGTTGATAAGTGTGGCTAACTCGTACACACACAGAAATAAAAAACTATTCTTTTCACACTGGGGGGGAAGCACCATTGAAAGAGGCAGCTGCCCCTTGATATATGACACAGGCATCACTCCTGCGCACCTACGTTGCTGATAAATGTGGCTAACGCGCACACACACACAGGGATAAAAAACATACAGTGGTGGCCAAAATTGAGGACGCTTTTTGAAATTTGAATGTTTTTCAACTTCGAATGTTTATATAAAACTGTTACACTTCATGCAGTGCAATGATTCATATATCAAATGAAAGGAAATTTAATGCTAAATTCAACACAATAAACAGAGGTCAAATATTTGCATTCCAAGGGAAGTTATGCAATGAAAACAACACTTGAAACAACACTTGAAAATCCCTGTGTACTTATGATGTTACTGACCTATCAGTATTTAGTTGGGTATCCTTTATTTTTCAAGACAGCAGCACAGCGACGTGCCATTGAGTCAACCAATGTTTGGAGCTCTTCCTTCTTTATTATGTGGCGCCATGAGACAATCATAGCTTCAATTAATTGTCTTTTATTGGATGGACGCCTCAGATGTACCAGTTTTTTCAAACGGAACCACAAATGCTCTTTGGGGTTCAGGTTTGGGCTGTTTCCTGGCCATCCCAGCACCTGTATGTCATTCTCCGTGAACCACTGTATGCATATCCGTGCAGTGTGGCAGGGAGTTGGATCCTGCTGGAAAAAAAATGGGGCATTAACTGGAAAAAGATCCCTGATAGAAGGAAGAAGTTTTGGTTGTAGGATGGTGTCAATGTACTTTCTGCTGTTCAGTGTGCCATCTATGACATAAAGGCGGCCTACAGCATCTGCTGTCATACATGTCCAGATCATAACACTTGTGGGATTCTTTGTTGTCGCTTGAATGCGATCTGGATGTACCTCTTCCCCGATGCGACGTCTCGCATATTTTCTCCCATCACTACCAAATATCAATATCTTAGTTTCGTCACTCCATATCACTTGTTTCCACTGACCTTCTATCCATGCAATGTGTTCTTTTGCCCACTATATTTGTTTCAGACACTGCTTTTTATTTAGCAATGGCTTTTTTCGGAAATTCCTACCTTTTAGGCCACACTCCGTTAGTCTTCTCCGTACTGTTCTTGCACTGACAAAAACACCAGTTGCACTCAGTTCACTGCTAATGGCCGCAGATGACATCCATCTGTCCCTGACACAAATTTGTTTTATTCTCCTATCATCAATTGCTGTTGTGCACTTTTTCTGGCCTTTTCCTTCTTTGTTTTGTATAGATTGTGTTTCCTGATAGCGTAAACAAAACTTTTGTACTCCTGATGTTGTCACATTCCCACCAACTTCTCTTGCAATTGCTGCATACGAAAGACCATTTTCACATAACGCCACAATCCTGGATCTCTTCCTGGGTGACCAGTCACCACTTTGCCTGGACAACATTGTTTGTATTTATTTCTTACACCGTCAATCGCACTAAACAATACACACAAACATCCAACCGTAATTGCACTTCAGTAACCAACTTTATTCTGCAAAATGAATCAGCCAAACTGACCTTTCCCACCTTTGAACATGACCTTGCACCTGCTCATAAACGACAGCTGATTGGTCCTCAGAATAACGATTCCGATTGTCTGGTAGTAGCTGTTACTACAATCCGCTACTGGAATCTCACGCATCTGTGCTTCTTTGTCTGACTGAAAGTAGTATAACTTCCCTTGGAATGCAAATATTTGACCTCTGTTTATTGTGTTGTATTCAGCATTAAATTTCCTTTCATTTGATTCATGAATCATTGCACTGCATGAAGTGAAACAGTTTTTATAAGCATTCATAGTTGAAAAACATTCTAATTTCAAAATGTGTCTGCAATTTTGGCCACCAGTGTATATTTTTTCACACTGGGGGGGGGGAAGCACCCCTGAACGAGGCAGCAGCCCCTTGATAAATGACACAGGCAGCACCCCTGTGCACCTACGTTGCTGATAAGTGTGGCTAATGTGCACACACACACAAAAATAAAAAGCAGAGCAGAGCCAGGAGCCGAGGCCCAGTGATCAGCTGTGTGGTCTAAATAGACCACAAGCTGATCACTGCACAAAAAAAAAAAAATTGTTAAAAAAAACGTACCTGATTCTACGGTGATCGGTGCTCCAGTGATGTCCTTTGGGTCTCCAGTCATCTGGTCTCCCGGCTCCTACACTATGGACCTGATTCAGACCTGCTCGCTAGCAAGCGCTCACTCGTTGCTGGCGATGTTTGCAAATGTGCACATGAATATAGTTCGCAGTGTACGTGCGCAAACTAGTACGAGTGATTGGGATGTGCTCGCTTGGCCTGCAAAGACAGCCCAGTGGAATGAGTGACAGGAGAAGCCATTTGTGGGTGGTAACCGGGGCAGGGCAGTAGTAACGGGGGAGTGGAGTTTCAGACGCAGACAGCGTCATAGTACACGTCACCTGGTTGAATTATACACTGAAGTGCTGCAATGCTTGCGGTAGCGTACAGTCAACCGCAAGCGCTGTGGTCAGATCTGATGGAACCTGATGTACCGATGGTTGTATATACTTCCTGGAGATGATGTACGCTAGTGGGCGCTAAAGACAGGCTAGTGGGCTTCTGAAAACACAAAGTGATCGCTCACCAAAACATAGTGGGCGTGCTTATACCTAGCTATGTGAGCAGCTGCCTTGACGTCACTTAGCTGAATTTCCATATGCTGGGAGCGAGCGGCCGCATCTAGCGAGCAGGCCTTAATCAGGCCCTATGACCCCGGTCAGCTGCTGCATAGAACAACTGACCAGGATCATAGTGCAGGATGGGAGACCAGCTGACTGGAGCCCCAGAGGACGTCACCGGAGCACCGATCACCAGAAGGTAAGTGTAATCTGAGCGGGGGGGGGTCACAGGGAGGGGGGGTGTTGCAGTATCGAGCAGTGGGCACAGAAACAGTCTCCCTGTATTTTTCGGAGAAATACAGGGAGAAGTTTGTAGACGGGATTCGTAGGGACACACAAGCTCTGCTTCTGCAAAGGATTTTTTATAAATCCATGTGATATTTCCTGCATTCACAGTGTGAATTTAGTTGGAAATATCACAATACAACCGCATTTTAAATACGGATTGTAGTAAACAGAGCTCCTAGTAATGACAGACAGTGCTTACTTCCTCCATTGGTGTTTTTGAGGGACTTAATCTCCCCCCCCACTGTGACAGACACTCCCTTGTTTTCACTCACACTTCTACTCTATTTTTAGTTTCTCTGACTTTTCTTTCCCACTCTCCAACCATAACTTTCTTCCCTTCAGCTTCACTTTTCCTCACTACCAACACACAGCTACACCAAAATACTGATTACCCAATACACTTCTAATTGTCACTCAAACAGGTACTTTCTATGACTATTTGTGTCATGCCCTGACCAGGCTGCCTCATTTTTTTCCCTCATTAAAAGGATACAAACCACCAGCTTTATTAAGTGAACCTGCCCCAAATCCACAGCCAAAAAGTCTCAAAAAGTTAATTGTTTGAGAGGTGTTTTGTGTATTATTTATTATATTATTATTATTTTTAATTGAAAAAAATAAATAAATTGTGTGGGGTTCCCCGCAAATTACTAATCAGCACTAGGTTTTTAAGAGTAGGCAGGTAGTGAAGAAATCAGAGGGATAAAGGGGGTGATTCAGCTGCAGCAGGAGATGTTATTGCAGCTGCTAACATGTTAGCAGCTGCGATAGCTGTAATATGGTAATGCAGCAGGAAGCCTGATACGGCTCTGTCTAAATGGATTGAAGAGGTCCCTTTCCCTATTGATATTTGACTAAAAAAGATTGATGTAGGGAAGTTGTTATTTAATAAATTACTTTTGTCACTGTGTGGGGTGTCTTTATTTTATTATCATTATTATTATTATTATTATTATTATTATTGCTGTTAGTATTATAATTATTATTAACAGTTTCTTATAAAGCACAGCATATTCTGTTTACAATTGGAAACAACAGTAATAGAGCTAAACTGGGTAATAACAGACAGATATAGAGGTAGAAGGGCCCTGCTCTCAAGCTAATAATCTATAGTCAAATAGGCATTGATATACAATGATAGGTGCTATCTACTGCATAATGGTTCAGCCAGATTGCAAAGGTTCTTAATGGGCTGTATGATATAGTTACACAGTAATGAAGGCCAAGGGTCAGGAGGAAGTGAAAGTGAAGAAAGAGAATATCTGTATGGTTGCGGATAGATCCCCTTCAGTAGATGTACCCTGACATCATCAGTCACTATCCAACATCATCAGTTATTATCCACATAGCTATAGAGCAGGAATAGTAACTTGTGGCGAGCAGAGCGAGCCCGCGAGGGTACAAATTTCTTCTTTTGGTGGCTTTTAAGGGCATGGAACCGCACTTCCGCCCTCACTTCACATCACTTCCAGGTACATCTACTGAAGGGAACTATACATAACCATGAGGTTATGTGTGGACTGTAAAGGGAATGTAATAGGGAAGCTTATGTTTGGTGCGCCCCACTTCCCTAGGGATTCCTGCCCTGGACCGACTCTCCTAAGATTGGTTGGCACTATGGCGCGCCATGTGTTCTACCTACTATAAAACCATCAGACCTTGCTAGTAAAGCCTAGTTATGGACAGTGGAAATTTCAGGGGAACCCTATGCTTTACCTCCCCCTGATTTTGCCACTACCAGTCAAAGCTTTAAAGTCTACTACCGCTCAGCAATTTGTAGGGGGGTCCATTAATTTTACGTTTGTTTACACAATTATATAGAGAAGCCTGCATCATCCTAGGGATCTCTGCAGTGCTCCTAAACCCTGTCGAGTTTGCGGCAGCATCAGGATTTACAAACTAATGGACATTGTTGACAGGTTGAGTTTAGAAGATCAAAATGTCCTTTAAAAAATACCGTGGTTTTGAGTATCAACCTGCTGTCAATCTGCCCATCTGTTACAAAAGGCAGCCAAAACTGCTGCTTAGTAAATTTCTCCCCTAGTTCTAGACCTAATATTAGCAGAAGCCTCATTTCTAGTTTTAAATCTTTTTTTTTTCTGAACATTACCAGCTCATACAAATGAACTAAGATATTTGATAGAGAGAGCTACTTCTTCATTGCCACAATGTTCTGCAATCATGAAAGACCAGCGTTTTAATTAATTTATATGGTATTGCAGCTAGAGAGATATGCAATACTGCTTCAGTACACACCATTGTGTTTGTTTAATGAAAGTTCTCCCACACTGTAATGGGGATAATAAAGATATGGGAAGCTAACGTTGTCTTTGATCCTCCTCATGCTGTTGGCTAAAGCAGTAGTTGTCTGTTTGAGAATGTACATAGTTGTTAATATTTATGAATATATAGTTTTCAGACTGATACAGGGATACTAGCACTAAATTAATCAATGGAAAAATGTCTGACAAAGGGGTGAAACAGTATGAGACAAAATTTTGATCAAACCCTGAAGAATGTTGTTAGCTGTCTGAAACACTGGCAAAACATTCAACTGAAGATATGTTAGTGTGTGTTAAGGTGCACATCCAGTAGCAGATGAGGTACCGACAGTACGATTACGACATTTTAATCGTACCGTCATTCCCCATCCCCTGCAGTGCCTACACTGAACGATTAGTCATTCAGTGTAGACACCCTCCATCATCCATGAGCATGGCCAATCGTCGTTATCAGCAGATTGACCACCGATTGATGTCGGAAATGGCCAGCTGGAGCGGGCATCGCTGGCCATTTCTGACATTGTAGTGCGCGGTTTGTGCACGATTAATGAGCAACTGTACGATTACGATGTTGTAATCGTGCAATCACTCATTAATATCTGCTAGTGGATGTGTGGCATTAGATCTGTATATCTATTTTTATGGTGTGCATGTATGTGTGTATTACACATGTTCCATGATACAAACATATGAAACCACTTACCTGTTCTGCTCATTGAATCCCCCAGCCCTTTAATTTCCCATTCCACCCAACTGCTCCTCCAATATCTGACTTCCGTACTCCTCTACTTTGCAGGTCTTTCTAGACTTTTAATACTCTCTCCTCTCTCCTATTTCTAGCGTTCCTGCAGTTCATGCTGTCTCCAAGGGCCAGATTAAATTCCACATACTGAGAAGAGGAGGTGCTGTGGCCAGTACTGTGTAGGTGTGGCCAGTACTGTGTGGGTGTGGCCAGTGCCATGTGGGTGTGTACACCCCTACACAATCACTGACCCCCCAGCGTTTTTGCACATGTGTGACCTCAAACAAAATACATGCAATACTGCCTACCTGCTCTTTTATTACTGTGTGTACTAAAATACCTATGTTGAAAAAACCCTATAGCTGGAATTGCTGTTCCCGCTACTGCTATGGTCACTGAATAGTCACCGGATCTGGCCCTATTATAAGTCAACATTTTTTACATACAGTGGAGCGATCTTTTGCTTTGCGGGAATGTAAGGTGCCTTCCTGGAAGGTCACTGGGAGGTAATAGGGGGTGGCTAAAAAAATGCACAGGGATGTTGCATCTTATGGGAGTGTCACGGGTGGGTCCCTGAAACCACTTGCGTATGGACATGCACAGCAACTCCCATAGGAGGCCGTACTCAGATGGAGAAATCACCTACCTTAGGCCTGGTGCAAATTTCAATGGACGCACCAGACGGTAATGAAGCATTTATAGACGCCGCGAGTGGGCATCTCAATCCTTGCACATTCGGAAGCACAGATCTACTTCCGAAAAGGGCTTTGTAGTGGCATTAGCATAAAGTTGCAGATGTAACTGCAGCAAAAGATGCAAGGAAGGCATTCCCTGTTCCCTCAGGGGGAGACTACAGGTGTTCTGCTGCCCAGAGATAGTACTTCACAAGATACCTGAAAATCTACAAGGTCAAACCATTCAAATTATCCAACTGTTACGTCGCTTAAACATCTTCGGTACAGGATAACAGAATAGAAAGGTCAGAATAGGCACTGACCAGCATGATAAGAAATGGAACAAGGCTGGTTGTTAATGAAGAACATAACGGCAGAACAAAGCTAAATGCAGACCAGTCAGGCTGCCGTTGGAGACAGTCGAAGTGGGACTGTGGCAGCCAGAGAGCCCAGTGAAGCTAAGCCAAGCCATTGTGGCCAGGGGGCCTGAGTCCAGACCTGTAGGAGGCAGAAAGGACCACAAACCTCTCAGACTGTGTGATGTAAAAGAATTTAAGCTGCAAGCTAAGGAAGCCAGTGTCCATACCTGCAGAAGGAAGGGAGGACCACAAGAGATACTTTGGCCCTGATTCAGATACACTTGCAGCCGCTGGCCGCTCGCTGGGTCTGTGGGTGTTTTTTTTTTTTCTTCTCTGGCCACTCGCAAAGCTGTGGGAGACCACCCACAGCTTGTGCGAGTGGCCAGGAGACCATCGCGATTATCGCGACCATCGGCCTTGCGACGAGCCCCTTGGGTAGGGTCTAGTCTGCCGCAAGGCTGAGTGGACTCCATGCTCTAATAGAGCAGGAAGTCCACTACTGACATCAGTAGTGATACCAGTATGTACGTGTAGCCATATTAATTTTGGCTAAAACAAAAACACGTCCAAATTACCACACAATTATTTATCATTTTAAGTAAAATATGGAATGCTCATATGTATTTATATGGGGAATGAGGTGTTGTAAATAGAGGGTTAAATTAGTTAACTATAGATGCAGGACTCAAGTATGTTGTATTAGTTAGAAGAGAGAGAATAGGGCATGATTTGTAATGTATATATTTTATTTGTACACATGTGGGACAGGGATGAAGTCAGTGGCAGCAGCATGAGCTTTGGAAGGTGCTAGAAATGGCATGCGACTAGAATAGGGCAGTTAGAGAGTGGCTCATGCTGTGGGTGGAAGAGTAGTGGAGTCGTGCGGAGGAAAGGGAGTTAGGAAGCCGATTGGAGCGCTGAGGGGAAGTCTGCTGTTCCCCCTCGAGCGCTTAGGACACTGTCTCTCCGGCGCTGCCTAGCCACTGGAGCTATTAGTGGCAGCGACGGGGGAGCCTGTTGACACTAGAACCAGAGAGGGCTTACCTGCATCAGCTGAGGGAGAGGACAGCGCTAGCTGGGCTTCGGCATCGTTGCTGAGTAAGACACAGGAAGCGTGTCATAGGGGCGGGCAGCAGCCATCCTGTCAGAGCTGGAGGCAGGGAAGCTGGCCACATTGACAGCACCCTGCACAGCAAGCAGCACTTATGCATCAGCAGTATTATCTTTAATTATCTGCATCCAGGAGCACATTAATTATCAATAATGCAGATCCCCACATAAGGGACAGAGAGAGTTTCAGCGCATCTTAGTTAATAGGATAATATTCAACAGCAACTACTGCATGGAAGTTTATGCCATATGCTGAACTTAGTAGTTTCAAATCATATCCGGGGAGGAGAAGAAGCATAATAAAATAATCTGTTTGTAGTACAGGAAGTAATACAGGAAATCCTTGTGAAGTATTAAATCCCAAGCTGGGGAGGTAGAAAGCAGTGTAACAGAAGAAAGGAAAGGATACCTATTGCAACATATTACATTCATAACAGTGGGATGACCACATGGACTAATGTTATTGGATTACAAATCCGATCTTGTAGACTTCCAGAGAACAGCATATTTAGCTGTATATAGCACTGGCTTCATCTCTATAAACCTACTTGTAAATATTATGAACTTTGTAAATATATATGGAAAAGGGTAACTTTAGCACTTATGGAGGACAGCATTGAACTTTAATAATATATAGACTTCCTTTTAAGCTTTGCTAAGTGCTACTAGATTCAACCCTTAAGGTTCTGGACATTTAAAGACTCAACTTATCTGCCACAAATACAGACTTAAAAGCAGAGACTAATTGCATAGCAAGATATTTAATATTAGGGTACTTATATGGTAAATGAATGTTCCATTTGCACATGGAAATAACTATATATTCTTATAAATGTATAATTACCTAAGAACGTTAAACATGAATATATAATTTATTGATAAAAAGTATTACCATATCATAATTGATGTGTAGTACTTACCATTTGGAACAGGAGGAGCGTCACCGTTGGAAACCTGTGGAGAGAAATAACAGGTGGTCAGTTATTGTATGTTATTTTATGTACATCACAATGCAACTTTATATGTGCAGCATTCATCACATTTAAAGTAACCTGGGTTAATACTGACAATAGTATTTTATCAGGTTGTCCTAAGCTGTTCATTTTATTAGAGCTTAGGTGGAGGCATAATATCACATTAAAGGAGTATTAGCAACCTCACTAGGGTTTAGTAAGGTTACACACGCCCAACAAATGCCAGGCGTTCCTAAGGGAACGCCTGCGGTTTTCCAGCCACCACTATCCGCCCACAAAACGGGGCGAGCTGTCACTCACCATCGACAGCCGCCCCATTTTGTTGCGAGACCCGTAATGACTGAACTTCAGTCGCTCAACGGGGCTCGTGCATGCCGTCGCGGCGCATGTGCAAACATCTGGCTGCTTGCGAGAGTACATCGCTCGCGAGCGGCTCTGAATGAGCTCCTCTGTGTGAAAGCCTGGCCAGAGCCTGTGAGACTCTGCAGGAAGCAGAGAGAGACTTTGTACTTTATGTGAAGACTAGCTGCCCAAGGTTAGTCAGGGGCGAAGAAGTGAGTCAGCGGGGCTAGGCATTTGTTATTTTTGTTTCCAGATTTATGCTGACAGTAAAGCACTTTTCTTTTATTTATAACCTGATTCAAGCACCTAACACTGACCTCTGACACTCTAACAAGCTAATTACCCCAAGTTATCACTATATACGGTTGTCAGCTCACTATGTCAATAATATTATAGTGCTGGTGGTGCACTAAGAAAATTAGTAAAAATAATAATGAAATTGACTTATCGAGCGACTTGGTATTAATAATCAATGAAATGTGCAAAAATGCCAACCTTTAAAGTGGCTTAGTGAGAAATAAATATGTGACCATGCCAATCATCAAAAATTAATGATTAACTATACAGGTAAAGTGCTAGTGTTTAAGGGTATGTAAGTGAGAAAAATACAATAAAGTTTAATACATATGTCTCTTGAAAAAAGTGCTAATGTGCCATAAATAAGATAATACTGTATAAAAGTTCACTGCAATCATGAGGAAAATTTCATAAATAATGAGGTGCATGTGTTAAAAGTTCTAAAAACATATATACATTTATTTTCACAGATCATCAAAAAATATATATTAAAATACCACCTTCAACACAAGGATGGGTAATTAATAATGCACATAAGTATAGACAAAAAAACCCAAATCACAGTATAAGAGCAGATAGCGAATAAATAAAGGTCAGCTTATCTGAAATAAAAGAGTAGGTTTCTATAGTTCACACAGCAAGAATCAAAAGCTCCCTATATATATATATATATATATATATATATATATATATACATATATATATACTATGATGGTTGTAGGTTAGATATTGCTAGTTTGCAACTTGTTCATATCCAGGCAGGAGAGTAGCTACAGTGGGTGCAGTTTCTACAGGGCCTGAGCACCTCCAGGACCTGCCTCCCCTTGCACTCAGTTCACTTCATACAGGTTTGATGCAGTGATGTGCAGTGAGGTCAATGGCAGGGGAGGCACACATAGAGATGAGTCTGAGTGCTGGGAGCCTGTCTCACCCCCTACTCACTGTAACTCTCCCCTCCCTACACTAAGCTTCAGTGTCAATTGGTTCCCCTACCTGCATCACTGTGTCTTCTCTTGCTGCTGCTGACTGAGCTCCAATCTCAAAACACTGCAGTGCACTTCCTGGTTACATGACACATCCAAGATGTCCATCAGTGCTCTAAGCATGCCCACATACTCAGAGAAATGCCTCTATTAGCTCTCTTTCTGTGCAGCTTACTGCCCATGGTGTGGCCCCGCCCCCAGCTCTGCAAGCAGTTTACTGACTATACAGAAGCAAGGCTAAGCTGGTGAGTGTTAACTATAAAATTATTACAATAAACAAAAAAGATGTTTATAAATTATAAATATATTCTTTGTATTATTCTAATCATTTTTATATCATATCTCAGGAGCATGACGGGGAGGCTCTGCCTACCCTGACTGCATATCCCTGGTTTGATGCTGAGTAATAAAAGCGACCTGGCCACAACTCGTATTCTTGGCCACCCCTGTGCCAGTAGATCAGTTCAGTCCTCATCTCCCCCTCCTTTTTACCATTCTGTTTTACTCTTGATTCTTTTTTTTATATTCTAAATATTATTCTTTTTTTTTGTTGTTCTTTTCTATTTCTAGATTTTAATAAAAAATTGACAATTTGTTTATTTTTCATGTATCCTTACTATATCATTTAATCTCTTTTGGACCTCTATGTATGTCATTGATGTATTGTGTCTCATCCTCTCAATAAAAAAAAAAGCGACCTGGCCTCACAATCAGATAGGAAGCAGCCATGTCAGCTGATCACAGGCTTCACGCAGACACATCCCGCCCCCAAACACAAACACACACACTGCTTATGGGCATGGCTACAAGGGTGTGGGGCTACACGGGAGCCTCTGGGTGCTACTTATAGCTCATTTGGTGTTTGAGTGGTCAGGAGAATGACCCCTTCTGTGAGCTGCTTCTTAAGCTGGGTACATACCTGGCCCACCGGCCTAACGATTGGTAAGTGCATACACATTTACCAATTGTTCAACCGATGTGTCTGCGCTGACATCACGACTGGGTGAGCATTTAAATTGATGTCACTCACTAGCTGGTCCCTGTCAGAGCGTCCGGCTCTGAATCAGGGCCTCAGTATGTGGTCATTGATAAATGCGTCCCAAAATGTTCCGTTGACCCCCCTCTCAATTGTTCCACTGGTTCTCCCTCCCCATGTGTGCCTTTGCCCTTATCCCTCCACGTGTGTTCCTCTAACCCCCCTCTCCATGTGTTCCTATGACCCCCTCCTCATGTGTGACTTTGAACACCCTTTCCCATGTATTTCTCTGGCCCCTTCCTTATCTTTGTCCCTGCCCCTGCCAACAACCCCAACTGTGTCTTTACCCCCGCCACAAGGTTGGTGGCTTCTGATAAGAAGTAGCATGGATGAATGGAGACAAGACCATGGGCCTCATTCAGACCTGCTCGCAAGCGCTATGCGCTCGCAAGTGGGTTGATGTTGAGGCACTGCGTATGCGCCGCGCAAGCCCGGAGCAAGTGAGAAATTCACTCGCTCCAAGAATCGCTACAAACGGGGTGGCTGTCGATGTTGATCGACAGCTCGATCGTTTTGTAGGTGGGGAGGGGGGTGGCTGGACAGACGCAGGCGTTCCTGAAGGAATGCCTTACCATTTGGGGGCGGCACCACTAACATCACCAGTGATGTCAGTAGTGAGCTTCCGGCTCTTTTAGAGCCGGAAGCTCAATGGGGCTTGCGGAAGACAAGACCCTACCGCAAGGGTCTCGTCACAAACCCCGATGGTCGCAATGGTCGCGACCATCGCTTGGCCGCTCGCTAAAGCTGTGGAGGCCAGCTTTTAAAAAAAAAGTGGCCACCCTCATTCAGAGCGAGCTTTTTGAGAGCGGCTCTGAATGAGGGCCCATGTTCAAAGCAGCAATAACTGAACATAAAACTCACAGGTAAGAACAATTTTCCTTTAATCACTTTTTTTCACTTAGGGGTCTATTTAGTAAATATAATAATCACATTTCTCCAGCACATTACCTGGAGAATGCAATAATTAAGCAATCTCAATATTTAAGTGCAGTGAAAAGTCCAGAGAAATTGCTGATTTCTCTGACTTTCAGCTGTCAGTGTAGATCATGCAGCACCCATAAGGTGTAATGGGGGCTACACCCAGGTAATATTTATATACAGGAGAGAAGTGAAGCTTCTCTCCTGTTTTCAAGCAAAAATAACACCATCTCTTCATGGTGTTATGCATACTTTCCCCTATCTACATGCTGTCAGCAACTTGGACTCAGGGACATGCAACATTTCCTCCTCCCCCTAGGTCCCATGATGCCTTGCTGTATAGGATCCTCCCCACTGCTTTCCAGGTAGTCACCTCCATACAATAAAGAGAGCCTTACAATACAAAGCACATTTTCATGACCAACATACAATACAAAGAGCAGTTTTGAGACAACCATACAATACAGAGAGCATTTTTGTGACAACCATACAATATAGATAGCTATAGACTGTCACGCAAATAATTCCCTCATCACTAATTAACCTCTCTTCAAAAATCTTTTTTAGCATCATTGTAACAGCTTCAGTCAACCTTAATCCATTAACTCCCTCAGCCTAATAATTAATTACTATCAGCATTATCAATTGATTTAATTAATATTCATTAACAACCTCATTACCTCTCTCAGGTGGAGATGTATCAAGCTGTTGAGAGAGAAACGAAGTGGAGAAGTTGCCCAAAGCAGCCAATCAACCTCTACCAGTTATCTAGCACAGTCTATGAAATGATTGGTTGCCTTGGGCAACTGCTCCACTTTATCTCTATCCAAAGATTGATACATTTGACCTTAATCCGAGTCGGTCGCGAGCGCCTCTGCGCTCGTAACCAACTCAAAGTTAAGACCTGCGCATGCACAGAGGCCACATTGCGCGTGCACAAGCCCCGGAGCGACAGATAAACTCTGTCGCACCGGAGCTCGCTACCAAAGGGGCGGCTGTCGATGTTGATCGACAGCTCGCCCCGTTTGGTAGGCGGGCCGGGGGGGAGGTTTCCAAAATGGAGGCGTTCCTTAAGGAACGCTTACCGTTTTGTGGGCGGCCGCACTGACATCTTCAGTGATGTCAGTGGAGAGCTTCCTGCTCCATCAGAGCAGGAAGCTCCCTGGGGCTCACGAGTGCCCAGACCCAACCTTAGATGGTTGCGATGGTGATCACCATCGCGACCATCAACCTGGTCGGTCATTAAGCTATGGGTGGTAACCCACAGCTTAACAATCAACAAGGAGGCGGCCGTTCAGGATGCAAGTGGCCGCCTTGATTCTGTGCGAATGCTTGCATCTAACGACCGCCTCTAAATGAGGTCCTGTGTCCCTTCAGTCTAATAAAAAGATCCGTTAATACTCCTATACTTATCCATTTGCCTGTTGTTTTATTGACCAGTCTCCCACTGCCCTGCAAAGTTTATTAAATCCCCCGGATTCCCACTGCCCTGTTCAAATCCGAACTGCGTGAGATCTGATGCGACAGGGGTGGGGCCTGATGTCATGACATAAAATAGGCATGCCCTTCATTAGTGCAGGCCGAGCCAAGTGACTGTGCTTCTCATTCTCTACTGCAGCAGTGGCTGCTGGTTCTTCTCCGCCCCCAAGCCCAAACACATTTAAGAAGTTAATAGCAGTGCTCAGGGTGTATGGATGTGTACCTTGTGGTGGGAGCTGCGCCACGTGCAGCAAGATAATCAGGAGGGTGGAGGATGGGAAGGAGGGCAGGAGAGCAGAATTCTTGGATCTGTGACCTTACAAACAGAGAGCAGAAGGGCAGGGTCCCAGGATTTTCTGGTTTTCTTGATTGCATATTGTAGTTCCCTTCTGGGTGGAGGAGGAGGTCCCATGGTTCCTGTATCAAAGTATTAACCTGCTAGCACCAATTTTTACTATTTTACTCTGATGATGTGATCAGCTGCCAGCACCTTCCTGTGGCAACTCCCGTCCTTCCCCTAACAATGCCAGGTGTCACCTTACCCTGCAGGAGGCAATGCTGAAAGCTCTGATTATTATACAGCTGGTGCCCATTTTACACGCTATTACATCCTCCTTCCTCTCCATACCCCTATACCCTGCCCATGCCAGGGGTCACCTCAGGAGGCTATGTTTGCAGCTCTCTAATATTCGCTATTTATCATGTGTCAGGCAAATCACCCAGCTCAGCACCTAGGTGGGAATGATTCAGTATCCATATATCTGATATACTTAATGTGTTTGTAATACTGATACATATAATTTGATTGTTAAGCAACCAGGGGATATGGTCCCATTCTGTGCCAATAGTTTGTGCACTAGTAGTTGTTATAGTTCAATTTACTCTGTTCTGTTTTTTCCATTTGTGGGGTCCTGCACTCCTGCCAGACATAGACTACACTCATCCTCCCACACACATCTATTGTGTGCAAAAGCGGCACATCTCACTCTCGCACACACATATTATACATGTACTACGGTTGGGCTGAAGGTATGCCCAATGCAGGTCCATTTCCTAAAGAAGCCCGCTGTGGCAGCATGTTGCTCTTAGTGCGCACTACAGTTTTCACCTGCCACTGTAGAAAACACCCCCCGAATGGCAATAAATACGCCCATAGGCGGAGCTAGACATGCCCTTTGGGCAGAGCATGACACGCCCCCTCAGCGGTGGCACATTCTGCTATCACCTATAATCTAGTATCACAAAAACAAGGATAGTGGTGCCATGCACTGACCACACATATAAAATATAACCTTTATTAAATTCCATATAAAATTATAACAAACATATAACCCATAAATAGGTGAAATATTAAAATAGAAGACAAAAATATTTTTTAAAATAAGTGACAGGGACTCTCTGAATAGACAAAAAGGGAGGTTATGCACAATTATTCACTAGGTATATAAGCAAAAAAATGCTAATTATTTGTACCATTGATTTGGTCAGATCATAATGTTACCTGCACTATTGGCAATTGTAACAGGATGATGTAACAGTTATACAGTGTATTAGGTTGTTCACTGTAATTTATTTAATTATAATACACTGAGGGGTCTATTCATTAAACCTACATTTTCGGTTTTTATATACTTTTTAACACAAAGATCTATCACACGTACTCATTATTAGACTTAATGCAGGAGATATGACAAATTGCGGTTTTCAACCGCAAGCTCCGGAGTGATTTTGGCTCTATCAGAGCCAAAATCACTCCCACTGACATCACTAGTGATGTCAGTGGGCCGGCTTCTGACGGGAGGCGTTCCCGTGGGAACGCCCCCGTCAGGGAGGCACGACCCCGGCACGCCCACCAAAGGGGGCGTGCTGTCAATCAACATTGACAGCACGCCCCCTTTGATCGGACACAACGAGCGAAGGAAAGTCCTTCGCTCGTCGTGTCTGGCGCATGCGCACGACGGAGCTCCCTCCGTCGTGCGCATGCTCAGTGCAGACCATCGACCCACTTGCGAGCGTACAGCCGCTCGCGAGTGGGTCTGAATCAGGCCCTTTGTTCCAACTCCGGGTCAGACCCGGAATTTAGGTGGAAAAGGGGTATTAGTAAGCTTAGTAATTAACTGTTTATTTTCTTTAACAGTTAATTGAAGATGCACTTACAAGTGTCACTGGGGAAGCAGAATGGAGACGCTTCCCGTCTGCAGCAGGATGCTGCGCCGGGGATGAACATGGATGAACTTGAAAAAATAAAAATACATTTACTTTATATTAAATTACTGCAGCTGTAATTATTAGTGCTGCACATGCACCGCTTGTGTGATTAAAAGCGGTGCATGCGCAGTACAGATTACAGCTGCGGTAAGGTAGGTATAGTTAGGGAAAAGTATCTATTTTCAGTAAAGTTGTCATCGTATAAATGACAGTTTTTCAGGATAGATACTCATGCGAGTTCTAAACCTAATTAACTCCAGAGAAGTTTTAGTAATGATGAATAGGCCCCAAAATCTTGTTCTAACAAACATCCTACTGCTAATCTGGATAGCATTATATACACCATTAGTTGTTATTTTTATTAATTTATATGCCTCCACACTGTCATTAACTGCAATAACTTTCTGCACTTTATTTCCTATGCTGTTACTCAATAAATTTTTATCATGTCATACATGCGTTTTGTCTAAGTTTATTTATCAAGTTTAAAAATTGTTGTTTCGATATATTCCTTAAGAAACACCAGATATGTATCTTTCCTTATGTATAACTATAAACATGGATATTTATCATTTTCTAGTCGCTGCAAGCATATTAATTAAGCAATACAGGAATAAAAATGAATTTCTAGGATATTTTTAGCTTAATTCAATAGCTCTCTGTGTATTAAATTGTGATTCCTATTAAGGTGGAACATCATTTATTAAATCACATTACACAGATTACATTTGTTGAAACCTGTAATATTTATTGTTCACTGCTCATGTATATATCTCTTATCACTTCACGATTAAGCCTTAGGTGAAACATCCTTTGGGGTACTTGCCAGGGACCTGATCAAACTAGCAAATACATTGCCCCTATGCTGCCCACTTGCATGTGGGAAACAACATGTTTTATTGCTGAAATCTCTGAATCAATTACATGGGCTGAATGTATGCCCAGACTAATTAAAATTCTGACAAGCATTTAAAGTGCAACATTGGTCTCGGTATGCATTTTTAAGGATGAATTTATGCCTGCAACCGTTACTAATTAAATAGATATAAGGATGTTTAATTTTGAGATCACTGTGGGTATTTGAAACACAATGCATGCAGAAAACATATAAACCCAGACATGTGTCAAGTATTAAACAACTTGTGAGTATACTGTTCAAATAGAGCTGAATGTACTAAATACAGGTAACTGGTCCAACTATGGCTAGTTGGAAGTAGGGACCACCAGAGAGGAGGTAGGGGCTGTGCACTGCTGCAATAGCCTTCACGACCCCTGCAAGAGGAGCTGGAGTAATGTGGTTAATTTGTGCTGGCAGCCACAGTTTACTCCACCTATACCCCTTTCAGACAGAGAAAAGAACTCGGTAATTTTCTGGCTCTTGCCGGGTCGACCTGGGTTTTTTTTCTGTCTGAAAGGGTCAACACGGGACCTAATTCCCAGTACTTTGACCCAGGTATTTACCAGGGTTTTTCCCGGGTCTTACAAGGGTTGGCGGCTGTCTGAAAGTCTCCGACCCGGGTTTTTCAACTCCGGGCATAGTAAACAGCGCTTATTGGCTGAGATGGCAGTGCACAGGCTGATTGGCTGAGCGGCTGGGTCCTCCTGATTGGCTGAGCGGGCGGGGCAGTGGTGCTGGCGTCTAATCTCACAATTCTGCTGCAGGAAAGGAGAGAGAGAGATAAGCATGGCGCACTGGAAGGATGAGGAGATCCGTGAGCTGCTGGCAGTCAGAGGGGAGGAGGAGATCCGCAAACAGATCTGTGGCACAGTGAAGGATGCGATAGTCTACACAAACATAGCTAAGGTCACCTCAAGGGGCATTGTGCGGACCCAGCAGCAGGTAGTGAACAAACTGAAAGCTCTACGCAAATACTACAACAAAGTTCACGACCATAACAGGCGGAAAAGTGGTGCTGCCAGAATGGAATGGGTTTACTACGATCAGTGTAATGAAGTCTTTGGCAATTCTGCACTGGTTAATCCCATTGCCATATCATCGTCTAGTTGTGCATCTTCACGAAGTGTTACCCTGGAGAACAGCCAATCCAGCCCACTGATGCCACCAATACTCTTTGATGACATCACAGAGATAAGTGACACAGATCTGATGGCTGCCACGGGGGTCCCAGACACCAATACACTTGAGGGTGTGGTTGAGGCGAGTGGAAGCAGCACAAGTGGGACGCCAACTCCTGCACAGACTGAGACTCCGACATTGCGCAGGAACAGGAAGTTACTATATACACCCACTATTTTTGGGATGTTAACATTGTCCTGTATTGACTTGTCATTATAGTATGACTATGCTGATTTACTATGCTGAAATCTAAACTCAATGTATCTGTTGCAATGTGAAGCTAGTGTGCAGTAGGCCGCGAGCACATATATGTTTACATTACGGCTTTGAATTAATTTGTAAATGTATTTTGTCTTTTCTTCTATTCCTAGTCTTTGAAGTACCAGAGCGGAAGAAAAAAACTTCCAAGATGGAGCTAGCAACACGCACAATGACCAGAATCCTGGTAAATCAGATTCTGATGCTGAATTCCAGGCACAGGATGATGCCCGACTCCAGCGCTTCTTTGACAATGAAAGAGAATTACAAAATTAATTTGTCAGTCAGCTCGTTGGTCTACACGAACGAATTTCACGTGAAAACAGAGAGGCACAGATGTCCTTCCTTAACGGTCTAGTGTCTAGGTTACACACTCCACAACCTTATGTAATGTATCCTCCTCAGTACTCTGAGGGTCCTGTTAGAAATTACCAACAGCATAGCAGAGGGCTACCATTTCTGCAAAGTAACCCCTCCAATCCACCTCATGCTACTCCACATGGCACAGTGCATAGTTATCCAGATGGCACAGGGAATAGTAATCCACATGTCACTGTACAGAGCAGTCCACATGCCAATACCAGTCCAGAGGGCACAGTGCCTAGCACTCCACATGTCACTGTGCATAATAGTCCTGACGGCACAGGAAATACTAATCAATATGGCACTGTGCATACTTATGCAGATGGCATGGGGATTAATACACAGGATGGCAGAGTGCATAGTTATTCAGATGGCACTTATCATAACACTCCACTTAGCACTATTGTCAGCACTGCCTACAGACAGTTGTAGACTTATATGATGTTTTACATGTTTGCTGTCTACTTTATATTTCTTTTTTGTTGAAGCTTGTTGTTTTTGACAATATTGTTTATCCTGCCGGTAACAGGCCTGGCAAGAGCTTAGGGCAATGTGTGGGTGCCCTTTAAGTCAGCTACGTGTATATATGGGGGTGTACATAATTTAGAATGTACACACATTACCTCCATTTCTTTTGTATTTAAAAATTTGTATACTGCACTTAACAGGCCAGTCGTGAGCTTTCTCCCATGTGTGGCCGCTGTATTACAAAATGTATACTGTATATGTGTCATTTCTAAGGCTGGCCCTGACACACAGTTCTAATAGTTGGGGTGCCTCCCCTATTATATTTTTCAGTTCCCTGACAGCACAACCTATTTTTCTATTGTCTTTATATATAGATATATATATTTAAATTGTTGAATGCATTAAGGCCATGTTGTTAATGGCTAATTCATATTTGGTGAAAAATAAAAGAAGCACTTTAAAAAATGTAATACAGCAGGTGTTACATGTGACATAACATATACATAACATGTGGCTTTCAAATAAAAAAAATTTGATTGCAAAACAAGACTTGTTTCATCTATACTATGTCATTGTATGTATGCAGTGAGCAGACACCACCCACTTTTCATGACCTCATCTCTGTGTGCCATAAAAGCAGTCCATTTATTATGACACACTGTATATTGCAGGGATAATCTAGGTTCTATGTGAAAGGGGTCTACCCAGGAATATCCCAGGAATTATGTGTTGTGTGAAAGGGAGTTAGGAGCAAATTCCCGGGTCCTTCCCGGGTTGAATGATACGGGAAAAACCCGGGTTTTTGGGATTTTTCTGTCTGAAAGTGGTACTACTTGCCTTTTTGCCCACCACTCCTCAGTTTCTCCATTTCTAGGTTCCCAGCCCCAGCAAATAAATATTGTTCAGTGTGTGTGAAAAAAAATATGTTAGGCAGCCCCTGTACTATCCAGTACTGATTGATTTGTGCCCCTCTCAAATATTTGGGGGTGGAGCTATCCTCCCCTTACCTACCCAAGTTCTTATGCCCCTGTCCCCTTATAAGTGGAGATTTTAACACTCCTTCAGCAGGGGATTACTCCAGACATGAGCTTAGGAAGGTCCTGTGTTTCTGAGAGAACATTACTGGTTGAATAATGAAACTCATCAAAACAAAGACTGTTTTGTGTGTTTAGCTACCAAAGTGATAGTGGATAAGTGGGCTGACTGCTTACTGGATAAGGAGGGGGTCAGGAAGTGAGTCAGAGACAGTGTTATTCTGCTGCACCATTGCTGATGATTAAAGGTAATTTATTTTGAACCCATATGTATCTACTCTTCCGTAATCTCTGGGCTCCCGGAGAAGATGGTGGTCCTCCCACATCCTGCCCACTTCCTAGTAAAGTGGGCAAGATTGGAAGAACAATGTCGGAAATGGTGGTCCGTGGGGAGGTGGCAGGTCAATATGATGTGATTTTATGATAATAATGTCATTCTGGCCCCAACCCTCTTCATAGACCAACAATTTGCGGCATTATCCCATGAGGGGATGGGGCCTAATAATGCAAATAGTCCAACCTCACCCCCATCAGGTACCACCTTCATTTTCTCTTTGGGCTTCTCTAGGAGAGGAGATTATTACAGTTGGTAAGTATGACTCAACCTCTCTACAACTAGTGGGGACCAGGTTTCGTGCACCTAAACACTAGAATCTGAGAGATGTCTGCTATTGTTAAGCCTATTCCCGCCACAATACTTTCATCAAAAGAATTTAAAATGATTACGATCACATGAATCTATACTACAGTATATATTATGCCACTCTTTTCTTAACATTATTATTGCAGCCTTTTAATTCAACATATTACAGGACGCTGAGTTATGCATTGTAAATTCCAGAGAGTGATGAGTTGATGTATGTGCATTTTAAGTTGAACAATATGATTTTGATATGAATAGAAGTAAGTCAAGAATATGCTAACTGTATAAATTATATATAACTTTCATTGATCCGGCTCTGTTTAAATCAGTAAGCTGTATGGTAAAGTAATATATTCATCATGTATAGCAATAAGTGGAACATTTATATACACCTTATAATCCTCTGTATTCCGCAGAGATACATTCACACATTGCATTAACATCTTGTGACTGGCAGCATTTTAGATAATATTGGTAACTTTAGCTTGGATATCTGCATGCTTAATCCCATTGAAACCCATTCTTTGCATAATAAAATGATAAATGTCTCTCCTGTCAATATGCATGTAAACATTGTATAAAGGCTGCACACTGCTGCAAGCTATGAATGTATTTTTTTAATACAAGCTTTGAGAAAATGTATCAGGGGTGTTCACCATTCTTCAGGTGTTAACAGTTGGTTTAACAGATGATATTTAATACAGACTTAAAGTTCTTAATTTGGGCACCTAGTATTTTTGTGATCAATCCTCTGAAAATAGCTGTTCTCAGCAGACTATTGCTCATTTAAGTATAGTGGCTGTTTATTAATAGGGTACCATAGCAGATATCAGAGATAACTGCAGCAGTCCCTCTGTTGTCGATCGCAGAAGTATTTCCTATAGCTTTTTATAGGGACTGCAAAAATGTCCAATTTGCCAAACTCAGAAAAGCTTAGCTTTTTGGAGTTTCGACCAATACCCAATGCCAATTATTGATAACTCTACCCATTGTAGCCTACATTTTATATATATTTTTTTTGCAGAGTGAGATCTGTTAAATCCCTATCCACAACACTAGTCTTGTAAAATAGTTGAGCTAGATCTGATCCTCATTCTGACCATAAACTATTTACTCTTTACACTTTGCAGGGCCTGTCTCTTATCAGAGCTGCACGCAAGAAAATCTTGATAAATTGTACCCAAAAATAAATTCTTATTGCTGTGATTTGCATTGAAAAAAAAATAGATGTTAAGGAAAAATTGCAGAATATGATAAATAAACCCCTTAGGGATAGGACTATTGTGATGATCACATGTGACTCCATCACTAAAACCCTTGGCTCACACAGTAATCTGTAGTAAGACACTGATCATCTGACCCCTATTTGTTCCGTTGTCCCATATACACCATTTCCCCTGCCCTGTGCAATACAGCCTGATGATTTTGGGCCTGATTTAGACTTGTACACAAACCCAATGGTTTGTGTACAAGTCCAATGACAGGGGGACTGCACATGTGCCCCCTAAGCCGCAGCATGACTTACTTTCTGTGGCTGTTTGAAGGTGGGGTGAGGGCAGTGGCGCTGATCCATATTACACAATGGGGGCGTGTTTCGACCAATACCCAATGCCAATTATTGATAACTCTACCCATTGTAGCCTACATTTTATATATATTTTTTTTGCAGAGTGAGATCTGTTAAATCCCTATCCACAACACTAGTCTTGTAAAATAGTTGAGCTAGATCTGATCCTCATTCTGACCATAAACTATTTACTCTTTACACTTTGCAGGGCCTGTCTCTTATCAGAGCTGCACGCAAGAAAATCTTGATAAATTGTACCCAAAAATAAATTCTTATTGCTGTGATTTGCATTGAAAAAAAAATAGATGTTAAGGAAAAATTGCAGAATATGATAAATAAACCCCTTAGGGATAGGACTATTGTGATGATCACATGTGACTCCATCACTAAAACCCTTGGCTCACACAGTAATCTGTAGTAAGACACTGATCATCTGACCCCTATTTGTTCCGTTGTCCCATATACACCATTTCCCCTGCCCTGTGCAATACAGCCTGATGATTTTGGGCCTGATTTAGACTTGTACACAAACCCAATGGTTTGTGTACAAGTCCAATGACAGGGGGACTGCACATGTGCCCCCTAAGCCGCAGCATGACTTACTTTCTGTGGCTGTTTGAAGGTGGGGTGAGGGCAGTGGCGCTGATCCATATTACACAATGGGGGCGTGTTTCCCCAGCTTTGTAGGCATGCCAAGGACGGCGTCTGCATCTTCCGATGCATATTTCCTGGCCCTGCTGAGTAGGGCCGATGGCTGCAGTGGTCACGATGGGGATCCGATGCTGCATTTTTGGATGCAGCATTGCCGGCAGGGGGCATCTTTTGTCCTTAGACGCTTCCTGCTACATTAGCATATTTTGTCACCACTGCTGCATCCAATGATACAGAAGTGATGTTTATAGCATACAACTTGGAATCAGCCCATTGCTAGTTCATTGTCCTGAGAATCCACTCCCTGCCCAATCTTAAATCTAGTCATGTGACCCGGACTAAGAACCTGTACAGTGGAAAAACCTGCAATGTATGTTGTATTCTGCTAGCTTATTATGATCCCTGTAGTGACAGGCCACAAAGGAATATTGTTTGACTCAAGGCAGTATGTTCACACATGTCACCTGAAACCTCAACTGTCCCTAATTTGCAATGCCACAGGAAGCTTGGAGCAGTTGAATCTCTTTCAACATCACAAAAACATGTAAAGAATTAACTATGAAAGGTTTACTCCTGGTGGAAAGCGCAGCACCTTAGTTTGCATGATGAACTGTTCAATGTTCTAAGGGTGTACCTTGTTAGACTTTGTAGCACCATATCAGTAAGGTGGTAGATAGAAAAAAAAATAACAGACCATCAATTCAATCTCTTATTCAAACCCTCCAGTAATCACATTCACTCCCCCAGGAAATATGACAGGGTATAATGAGCTGGAGCAAGAGACTCTCTAGGTATTCTTAATCTAAACGAACATGGTCGTTGGAGTTGCAGCCTCTGCCAGATTGAAATAGTACACTGTGTGTGGTAATCAGCGAAGTGTCCAGCATCGGAGATACTACATATTTTCCAGCAAGTTTGCTCCATTTGGAGGCACCCTTAGTTTTGTGTTGCCAGTGTGCCTGCAGAAGTGGTGTAACTTACAGCTGTTCCCTACCACGTTGTTAGAGGGTTGTGGAGAAGCGACCTGGATCAGCAAGAATGGACCAATTTCACAGGGAACTGAAGGTCACTGCAAGGCATTTCATTTTCTGTAACAAACTAATAGTAATAGGCTCAATCATAGCAAAATGGCCAGAATCTGTGTGTCCAACTTTTTTCCTTTTCTGCTTTTCCCACTTCCAAGTGGCACTTTTCCTCAGTTGCAGAAAACCATTCTTACGGCTTAGTATTTTTGTCTCATTGTGCTTTCCAACATGTTTTAAGTCCGCAGAAGAAATCTTCAAGTTTAACAAGTCCCAACTGTTGTTCAGCTACAGTATTTCAGATTCTGCAACTTGTATATTACACTCAAGCTCTTCTTCGCTGGCACTCATTTGCACCTGGAAATTGTGCAACTGTTTCTGTGCACTTGATAGATGTTTTTTTTTACTTTTCTGTTTTTTATTTTTGCAAAGCAAGATAGGACATACAATAGATGAAAAAAAATGTACAATAGTTAGACAATATTGACAGTAAAAAGAGATAAAAAAAATCTTAAGATGTCATAACATATAAGAAAGAACAAATATTCACATTATACAGTTTATAATATATAACTAAAAAGTGATAATGCATGTTTAACAATAAAAGACTTAGTAAATTAAATATGTGACTGACAGACATTTTTCAAAGTTCATAGTCTCTCCTTGCAATTCCTCAATCACAGCACATACATGGTAAAGTTATTTTTCTAAACTTCACTTTGTTCTGCTGTTTCATTAGCACTTCCTCTAGAAACATATTTCTTTCATCAAGACCTTCTGAAGTTTCACTGGAAATAACCAAGGAGGGACCCTCCCAGTGGAAAACGTAGGATTTCTAGAGGGGGGTTTCCAAATACCTTATTTTAGAGTGAGTGTGGCAGTCCATGAGGAGGGTAGAATTAGTACTTATCCAGCTTTAATATGTGTCATACAAAGTGTATTGTGTATCATAATTCCAGCATGTAGAGGACCAGCAATCACAGTAACCTATTAAATGCGGCAGTACGGCCATCCTGCCTGAGCTGAATGGTTTTATTTTAGATGTGCACCATTCCAGAGTATTAGAGCAAGTAGGGGAGTCTGGGGGAGCAGCAGAGGAACCTAGCACTGCCCTGGACATATATGTACATATTGGGCTCTATAGCAGCACATCCTTAACAGTGAATGTTTTCCAGATTTCCTAGTTGGTACACAGGTTATTTATTACTGGATGATATGTGTTAAAAGGTCCACAGGTGGCGCTAATTATTTCATTTGTGATACTGAGAAGAACATGCAGCACTAGTAAAATTCTATTATATTACTATTTCTGTTGTGGTCATGGTGTGGGCTGGGGAGGGGGTTTCGAGGCAGACGGACACCCCCCCTGCGTGTGCCTATGCCCTCCTGGGTGTGATGTAGCCACTCCATCACCAAAAGCAGTAGATAGCTATGTAAACTGTGAGCTTGTGAGACTACTAAATACAGGTAACTGGTCCAACTATGGCTAGTGAGAAGGAGGGACCACCAGAGAGGAAGTAGGGGTTGTGCACTGCAGTCATAGCCTTCAGGGCCTCTGCAGAGGAGGTGGAGTAATGTGGTTCATTTGTGCTGGCAGCCACAGTTCACTCCACCCACTTGCCTTTTTGCCCACCACTCCTCAGTTCCTCCATTTCTAGGTTCCCAGTGCCAGAAAATAAATATTGTACAGTGTGTGTGAAAAAAAATATGTTAGGCAGCCCCTGGACTGCCCAGTAATGATTGATTTGTGCCCCTTTCAAATATATGGGGGTGGAGCGATCCTCCCACTTACCTACCGAAGTTCTGGTGCACCTGTCCCAGATGTGAGGTTAGAAGGGTCCTGTTTCTGAGAGAACATGACTGACTTCATTATACAGATGTGTAGAAAGCATCCATCTTTTCCCATTAAGCTGCAGCTGCAATCCAATTATTTCTGTGTGGATCCCAACTGCTTGCATTCTCCACCATAATGTGACATTCTAGGGTATTTTCTTCAGTAGAGTGGTCAATGGTGCAGTATTTGGGTGCTCAAAGAAGGGTCACACCACAGCTTGTCTGGGTTAAAACAAACAAAATAATGTCAGCAAATAGTAACAGAAAATAAGAAATTACCTAGCTTAACTATCAAGGGAAGCTAGTCTGTGCACAACTTCACACAAATATATATATATATATATTTATAAAATTTTTATAACATATTTATAAAATTTTTCTCAATAAATATATTTGTAATGGGGCTTCACCAAATGTCAGCAACAACCCATGCAATCAACACATGCAAAGAAATCACACCATAGATGTCCATAAATTAAGTTATGTGTAATAATGTGAAATTACACAGGGAAAAAGTATTGAACACGCTTATTGAAATTTGTTTAATACTTCGTGCAAAGGGCCTGATTCAGAGCCGGACGCTATTTGCGCTCGCTCGTTCAGAAAAAGGGGCCGGATATTTAAATAGAGCGCTTGCTCTTTGCGGTCTGTTGACGCCTCTATGTCTGAACGAGCGAACGAAACATGCGCTCGCTATTTTTAAAAAAACGCCCAATGGCCGCTCGCATGATACGTCATCTCCGCTATTTATTAGATTAATCGAGTACATCGAAGGCATCTGAACTGCTCGCAGTGCTTGTGGTAGCATTTTCCTACCGCAATCATGCGAGCAGTTCAGGCTAAAAGACAACCAAGTGACGTGGCCGATGACGCTGCTTTGTTAATTATGCACACCCTTAAAACGCCCATTTTGACCGTTTGGCACGCCTGCGTTCGGATCTCCACTCCCCGTTTTCAAGCACCTTCCCCTGTTACCACCCACAAACGCCTCATTCTGTCACTCAAATTAGCAGGCATTCGCTATTTTGCGAGCACACAATTTCCGACCGCAATGACTGATTCGCGCATGCGTATTACAACCCATACGCATGCGCAGTTGTGCGAACATCGCTCGGAGCGAACGAGCGGCCGCTTACGAGCGGCTCTGAATCAGGCCCAAAAGCCTTTGTTGGTAATGACAGCTTCAAGACGCCTCCTGAATGGAGAAACTAGTCGCATGCATTGTTCAGGTGTGATTTTGGCCCATTCTGCCACACAAACAGTCTTCAAATCTTGAAGGTTCCGTGGGCCTCTTCTATGAACTCTGGGCCTGATTCAGACCCGTTCGCTAAGCTGTGAATGCACGCTATGGGCGATTATCGCACGTTTGTGCATGCGTATGCGCCAAAGTAGGCATGTGCGAACCAGTCACTGAGCCCGGGAATCGTGTGCTCATATTACACAGACTGGATGCTATTTTGAATGACAGATAGCGCCGTTTGTGGGTGGTAACAGGGGAAGGTGCTTGTGAACGGGGGAGTGGATGTGCGAACGCAGGCGTGTCTGGGCATCAAAACTGAGTTTTATGGGTGTGCATAATTAGCAAAGAAGCATCATTGTGCACGTCACTTGACTGTATTTCAGTCTGCAGTGATTGCAGTGCTTGCGGCGAGGTAGGGTCTACCTCAAGCGCTGCATGCAGCTCCGATGGCTATCGATGTATCCGTTTAATCACACACATCCTGGAGATGATGTGTACTGAGAAAGATAGGTGGGCGTCTTTATATTGGCGTGGGTTCGTTCTGCCGTCGCTCTCTAAGGCATAGAAGGCGTCCTTCCACCAGACAATGCGAACACTCCATTTGCATACTCGGCCCCTTTTAGCTGCATGAGAGCTCAGCTTAGCGTCCGGGTCTGAATGAGCTCCTCTGATCTTTAGTTCTTTCCATAGATTTTCAATTGGATTCAAGTCAGGTGATTGGCTGGGCCATTCTAGCTGCGCTATTTTCTTTGGCTGTGTGTTTCGGATCATTGTACCCGCTGTAACTATATATATATATATATATATATATATATATACTGTACATACATATATATATATATATATATATATATATATATACACCTCCAAAAAAGAAACGGCACTCCCAGGCTCTTGTTCAAAGATGCAAAAAATCCAAGTGTATCAATACATAATTTGTCAATGTTCCAGGGCCTCCGCCCTTTCGTCAGGACACACTTGACAGACAACACAAAAATGTACACTTACCCACCATGTCTAGTGTGATTGGAACTCACTGCCATCAGCGTCCACACACGCAGGCACTGCACTCCAGGAAGCCGACCTCCGAGCCTTCCACTTCTGGGGTCCGCTTACCTCTGTTGCTATGCAACCATCCAGCTTGCGTTCCACCAGCGGGAGTCTCCGTGTCCATGTCGAGTGCAGCGGCACAGAAATGGAACACCCAGCATGGGTTCCTAGATAAAGCATATTTATTATCATGACCTATTTATCACATTTTTGGAATTAACCCTGTGTAGGAACTATTTCCTTTATGATGGCTAGTACTTCCTGCAGCTTCGCGGATGTACCATGGGATCAGCAGTGGCGCCATCATATGTGAACATCTATATATTCGAACAAGAGGAACTTATGTTTCTCAATCGTCTTGAAATTAAATGTCATATCCGTTTGTATACGAGATACATAGACAATGTGTTTCTTTTATGGACGGGTGGCCAGGAATGTTTTGATCTATTGATGGAAGAGATCAACAGTTGGAAATGTACTATTAAATTCACATATATGTGCAGTACTGATTTTTGCAAATTTTTAGATGTCCAGATTAACATGGCTAATGGGTGCTTGAGCACTGATGTTTTCTATAAAGTTGTGGGCAGGAATACTTTTCTACTATCTTTTCTCCTCTATTTTCCTCCTTCCCTCATACCCCGGCCACATTCTCTCCTTCATCATCCTCCTTCCATGATATCTCTCCTCCTTCATCCACCTTTCCCATCCTCCTACCCTCACACCCCCACCAAACCCTCTCCGCCATCATCATCCTTCCCTCATAGCCCAGCCACATCCTCTCCTCTATCTTCCTCCTTCCCTCATAACTCTCCTCCATCATCCACCTTTCCTCACACCCCCACCACATCCTCTCCTCTATCATCCTCCTTCCCTTATACCCTGGCCACATAATTTCCTCTACCTTCCCTCACACCCCCAACACATTCTCTCCTCCATCATCATCCTTCCCTCATGGGCCAGCCACATCCTCTCCCTCATCATCCTCCTTCCTTCACATCCCTACCACATTCTCTCCATCATCATCAGAGAGGTTTCTCCCCTTTAACCCAATAAGAGGGGTCCGGCCCAGTGGGAAAGCTCCCGATGTCCCGGTGGCCCAATCCACATAATATATATACATACATTGCACATTGTATATATACATACTGTATACTGTGTGGGATATTTTTTACTAGCAGCGATGCCTATTCTAAGTGTAACCTCACTAATAACATTGCTGCAGCATTCCCTATGCTGTTTCACTCCATTAATCCCTTCAATGCAGGGAATTTTTCCTGCATTACTTACAAGGAGCTATTTTAAGACTATTGACATTAAAATGTCATTGTGAACATATTTCTGCATTGAGCCAAGGTCCTCTGTCTGTATTATGGACTGGTTGTGTCAGCAAGTCACAGGCTTTTGACTGATAAAAGAAAGGATGGATGAGACATAAAACAATTCAAAAACAACAGCAAATAATGTTTACAGCAAAGAGAAAATGTTATTCTTTTATTCCTAGGTATTAATGCATAACTTATTATTTAAATAATAAAAAACATTTTTATTGTACTGTTTAAATGTTGTTTTACAGGGGATAGAGATTCATTCTGGATATTGTCAATATTAAAGACACATCATGTAATGAAGCACAACACAAAAAGGCTAGACTGGGAAAAGGGCAAAGTATTAGGGATGAAGTGAATTGGCTGGCACACGGGATGCCGGCTGTCGAAATCCCGGCATCGGAATCCCGAAAAGCAGCATGAACACCGGCGCAGGAATCCCGATATCAGTTGAGATGCAAACGGCGGAATCCCAACAGCTGGCATCTGGGCCGCCATCAGGGAGGACTGCCGGGCCTCGAGTCCCAGGCACGGAGAGAGCGGAAAGAGAGGGGGGCCTGGACGCAGCGGTGCTGCACCACCAGCCAGGTAAAATTGAATTAATGTACATCGCCGGCGGCATGTCCTTTATGGTGCCAGCCGCGAGCTAGCCAGGGGTCGTGGAATGGCAGCCAATCAGGAGCGTATGCTCCTGATTGGCTGCTCGTCCGCGAGCGGTGATTGGCTCGCGCCCGGCACCATATTTGAAATGTCGCCGCCAGTGCAGCACTACTACCAGAGACACTCTCTCTTGAAATTCAGTCGGCGCTGATTCTGGTTGGCTGGATGGCCAGCTGAAGAAATTCTACAGGTGCACTACTAGTACTATATTACAGTGGCGTAACTAGGGCAGGGCGAGCGGGGCACATGCTCTTGGCGCCGTGGGTCCGGCGGCGCGGGTGTGTGTGTGTGTCGCCACCGGCCATGGTACCGGCCCGCCCTAGTTAGCCAGTGTAGTGCCAACTCCAGCGTGTGCAGTCAGCACTACACATTTACACAGGACCAGAGCTAGGCTTCCAGGGCCGGTCCTGTGCTGCACAGCTGAGCCCTTCCCTCCCCCTGAGCGCTTGCCCAATAGTGCCAGGAGGAGAATGGCATGCGGGTGGGCTCAGGCTGTGCTGACACACCCACCACCACCAGTGCTGGCACCGATGTTAACCAGCAGCCAGACGACTCTCATTGGCTGCTGCTGCTACTGCACACACATCACTGCCGAGCGGCAGCGATGTGTGTGTGAAGCAGCAGCCAATGAGGTCAGACAGACTCTCATTGGCTGCTGCTGCTGCACACACATCACCGCGAGCGGTGGTGGCGATGTGTGTGTTAAACAGCAGTCAATGAGCATCCTGCAGTGGGTAATGGGAGAGACATCATGGCGTCATGACATCTCTCCCATAATGCAGAGCGCGCCAGCCCGGGAGGACTGACGTGCGGTCGGCGGCGGGAACGTGGATTCAAGTAAGAATTTTTACTTAGTTTTTTTGTTTCATTTCAGTGTGTATTTATCAGGGGGGCTAAGGAGGGGACTACTACTGGGGGCACTGCTTCGGGGGGGGCGGGTTCCACTACTGGGGGCTACTACTGGGGGCACTGCTCCGGGGGGGACCACTACTGGGGTCTACTACTAAGGAGGGGACTACTACTGGGGGCACTGCTTCAAGGGGGGGCACGGGACCACTACTGGGGGCTACTACTGAGGGGGATACTACTGGGGGCACTGCATTGGGGGGGGCCACTACTGGGGTCTACTACAGGGGGCATTGTATTAAGCGGGACTCCTACTGGGGCCACTATAAAGGGCACTGTGTAGGGGGGACTACTACTGGGGGCACTGCATTGGGGGGACCACTACTGGGGACTACTACTGGGGGGACCACTACTATTGGGGGCACTGCATCAAGGGGGACTCCTACTGGGGCACTATATAAGGGGCTTACTACTGGGGGCACTGAACAGGGGGGACCACTACAGGGGGCACTGAAAAGGGAGAACCACTATGGGGGGCACTGCATAGGGGGGACAAGAACTGGGGGCCTGCATAAGGGGGACAACTACTGGGGGCACTGTATAAGGGGCACTACTGGGGGGCTGCATATGGGGGATCACTATTGGGGGCACTGTATAAGGGGAACTAATGGCGGGCTGCATAAGGGGGACTACTACAGGGGGAACTGTGTAAGGGGCACTGCATATGGGGGATCACTACTGGGGGCCTGTATAAGGTGAACTAATCGGGGCCTGCATAAGAGGGACCACTACTGGGGACATTGTATACCGGGGGTACTATATAAGGGGGACCACTACTAGGGGCACTGCATATAGGGGACTGTATAAGGGGCACTGCATTAAGGTGCAAATGGAAAAATGTTCCCAGTGACAAGAAAGGGGTGTGTGTCATGTTGACACTCTCCATTTTTCAGTGGCCACGCCCCTTGTGACCACGCCCATTTTTCAGCGCGCGCGGCGCAGGCGTGCGCATAGAGTGGGGGGGCTCCATTTTCAAATTTAATCTAAGGTTCTGTGCAAAAACGCAAACAAAGCATAACATACGCAAAAAAAACACTCCTCAAATTATGAGTGACAGCTCTCTACAAAAAAATGTGTATAGGTGAGACATATATGTGTAAAATTAATAAATAAAGAAAAAGGAGTGCCTACTAGTGTAAAAACAATTATAAAGTGCCAAGTAAAGTGCATAAGAAAAATGAGAGGATCCAGAGACTTATCTTAAAAAAGGAATGATCTTCAGTCACCTGACCATCAAGTAAATTCAGTGTATATGTAAAAGAAAAGAATAACAATCACACTGTCACAAACTCACAGATGGATTGTGGATGCTACCCATATTCAGGGAATTGGCTAGACCTATTCCTGAGGTGCGGAGTCTAATGTGCTGGCGGTTTTCACCAGGGACCCTCACAAGAAGGTTTGGACTTGGCTGCGTCCGATACACAGGTCGCGGCCCTCAGGTTAGGTTTCCCTATACAGGTGCTGGTGAACTTGGTTGGAATGCAGAAGACTTTAGCGTAGTTGACGAGCCGGGTCAGAACCAACCGGACGAGATGGTACCAGGGAGCAGGAGTAAATGGGTCACTGGAAGAAGCCGAGGTCAGAACCAGATATCGACACGGAACCAGGGATTGAGCAGAATCAGAGTCACGAACAAAGCCAAGGTCAGAACCGATAACCAGGATATGCACAGGAACAGTGGAGTATGGTAATGGAGCCTTTACTCTGGCACTGGAGTTATCCCAGTAACTTCCTTATATAGGTCAGAGTTCACACAGTCTCCAATCAGCAGGTCCCTAACTGAGTGCTTGTCTCTTTGAAATCACTAGCAGAGAGGCGCGCGCGCTCCTAAGGAAGCCACGACCGCCTGCACACAGCAGCCAGGGAAGAAGGAACACAGCTGACAGCGGGCGCCGGGGATCTCCCGCCCGCAGTCCCATGCCAGTCCGGACCCCAGCGCCGCTGAACTAGGTAAGAGGGACCTGGATTCGGCAACGTTGTGACATTACCCCCCCTTCTAGGGGTGGACACCGAACACCCCATAAACGGCTTGCCAGGGAACTTTTGATGAAACTTCCAAAGGAGTTGGGGTGCATGAATATCTGAAGCCTTGACCCAACAACATTCTTCCGGACCATATTCTTTCCAATCTACCAGGAATTGAACTGGACCCTGGGACATTCTGGAGTCCAGCATCTGTTCAACTTCATACTCCTCTTGGTGATCTACTGGAATTGTGGAAGGAGGATTGCAATGTCTCGAATATCGCTTGAACACCAGAGGTTTGAGGAGAGAAATATGAAATACATTGGGAATCTTGAGAGTACCAGGAAGTTTTAAAACGAATAGCCACTGGATTGATTACCTGAAGGATCTGAAAAGGCCCAATGAATCTAGGAGCAAATTTCATGGTGGGAACTTTCAATCGCAAGTGTTTAGTAGATAACCAAACTTTGTCACCTGGGTACAGTACTGGACCTCTCCTCTTCCTATCTGCCACCTGTTTATACCTGGCAGAGATTTTGCATAATTTCTTCTTCACCTCTTTCCAAATCTTGAGGAATCAACTCACTGTGCCACTTACTGCTGGATGGGATACTGACTGAAGAGCCAGCAACTCAGGTATCACAGGATGTAGCCCATACTGAATGAAGAACGGATAGTACCCCGATGTCTCAGGGTACAAATTATTGTGAGCAAATTCCACCCATGGTAACAAAGAAACCCAATTATCTTGATTGGCAGAGATGTACATCCGAATGAATTTCTCTAGATCTTGGTTCACCTGCTCTGTTTGACCATTACTCTGAGGATGGTATGCAGAAGCGAAACTCAGGATGATATCAAAACTCTTGCACAAGGATCTCCAGAATCTAGAAGTAAACTGCACTCCACGATCCGAGACAATGTCTTTGGGAAATCCATGTAGCTTGAAGATTTCCTTTATAAATATATTGGCTAATTTTGGAGCTGATGGTAACCCTTTTAGTGGCACAAAGTGAGCAACCTTGGAGAACCTGTCCACTACTACCCAGATTGTATTGAACTCCTGACAGGAAGGTAGGTCTGTTATGAAATCCATAGAAATGTGAGACCAAGGATGATCAGGTACCAAAAGTGGACATAAGGAACCTGAAGGAAGCTGAGGAAGCACCTTGTGTTGAGCACAGGTGATACAGGCTGCCACATCATGACGTACCGTTGGCAACCAGTACTTCCTGAGGACCAACTCCAATGTTTTTCCTACTCCTGCATGACCAGAGAAGAGTGAAGAATTGGCCCATTGAAGTAATTTGGTTCGTAGTTCAGGTGCTATAAATGTTTTCCCCGGTGGAATCTTGACCTTAGAAACCGCAACAAAACACACACGGTTCAGAATAGGCTTGTCTTCTTGTACATTCTTCTCAGCAGAACTAAATGCTTGAGACAAAGCGTCAGCCTTCACGTTCTTACAACCTGGATGGTAAGTAATAATCAGATTAAACTGATTGAAAAACAGCGACTATCTAGATTGACGGTAATTGAGACAATGAGCGGTTTTGAGATAGGTGAGATTCTTGTTATCAGTAAAAACCATGACCGGAAATTTTGCCCCTTCCAGCAGATATCTCCACTCCTGCAAGGCTAGTTTGATGGCTAACAATTCCTTATCCCCGACTGTATAGTTCCTCTCCGGAGCTGAGAACTTATGGGAAAAGAAGCCACAGGAGTACCATTTGCCCCCTTCATCTTTTTGAGACAAGACCTCCCCCACGCCAATCGTAGAAGCGTCCACTTCTAGAAATAATGGCTGATCACAATTAGGTTGTCTTAAAATGGGAGCCGAAGTGAAATATTGCTTTAATCTGACAAATGCTTCTTCTGCGTTCTGAGGCCAAACTCTGGTATTCTGACCTTTCTTGATGAGTGTCGTGATGCAATGGATGATTAATTCCTGATAAACTGATGGTAGAAATTGCAGAAACCAAGGAAACGCTGTATGGCATTTAGTCCTGTTGGACGAGGCCAGCTAATGATGGCGGATATTTTCTCTGGATCCATCTGGAGACTTGAACCTGGTATTATATACCCCAAGAATTTTAACTCTGTTTGGTCAAAGGAGCATTTTTCTAATTTGCAGTAGAGCTGATTATTGTGAAGCCAGGATAAAACTTCACAGACATGCTTGCGATGACTTGCCAAATATTTGGAAAATATCAAGATATCGTCCAGATATACCACTGCATACTGGTGCAATAGATCTCGAAAACTATGGTTCATGTATTTCTGAAAGACTGCAGGTGCATTACTTAAACCGAAAGGCATGACAAGGTACTCGTAATGCCCATCTCGAGTGTTAAAAGCAGTCTTCCACTCGTCTCCTGCTTGGATTCGAATCAAATTGTATGCCCCACGAAGATCTAATTTGGTAAAGATCTTTGCACCTTTTATTCGATCAAAAAGTTCTGAAATTAAAGGCAGAGGATACCGGTCTTTTATAGTGATAGCTTTGAAACCCCGGTAGTCAATACATGGTCTCAAACCTCCATCTTTCTTAACGAAGAAAAGACCGGCACCTGCAGGTGACTTGGATTATTGGATAAACCCACATTCAAGATTTTCTTTGACGTATTCAGTTACTGCCTGGGTCTCCGGAAGCGACAGAGGAAACACTCTTCTACGGGGTGGCATTTTCTCTGGCAATAACTCTATGGAGCAGTCCTGCTCTCAATGTGCAGGAAGAGTTTCGGCAGCATTTTTACTGAAAACATCCCTGAAGGACTGGTACAGAGCTGGTAGAGAATCATTTGTGACACAGTTCATATTCGGGATAACCCAACATGGTGGTCGGATTAAAGGAAGACAATTTTGAAAACACTGAGGTCCCCATGACAAAATTTGAGGTTCATTCCAATCTAACGTAGGAGCATGCTTGAGTAACCATTGAAGACCCAAGATAATAGGACTGTCAGCTGACGAGATTATGTAAAAAGAAATTAAGGGGGTCATTCAGACCCACTCGCGAGCGGCAGTACGCTCGCAAGTGGGTCGATGTTCCCCACTGCGCATGCGCACGACGGAGGGAGCTCCGTCGTGCGCATGCGCAAGACCCGACGAGTGAAGGACTTTCCTTTGCTTGGAGTGTCTCATCAAAGGGGGCGTGCTGTCGATGGTGACTGACAGCACGCCCCCTTTGGTGGGCGTGCCGGGGGCGTGCCTGCCAGACGTCTGAAGCCGGCCCCACTGACTTCACTAGTGATGTCAGTGGGAGTGATTTTGGCTCTGATAGAGCCAAAATCACTCCTGGCCTTGCGGTTGAGAAACCCAACTGCAGGCTTTTACTCGCAGTTCCGATGGTCGCGATGGTCTTGCATCATTTTGCACGCTCGTATATGCTGTGGGTGGTGACCCACAGCTATACGAGCGTCCAGGAGGACGCTCCATATTAATGGAGGTGGGCCCTGATTCAGAGCGAGTGCTCTGGTCAGAGCGTCCGGCTCTGAATCAGGGCCTAATTCTTTGTGAAGAGCGCCCACTTGCATGATAATTTCTGGAGTTGAAGGTGACCATAGGAAGTTTGTTGTCGTCTACCCCAATGATACTGAGTGGACTTTGTAGGGGTAAACTACTGATCCCTAGCTCTTGAACTTCTTTGGCAGTAATAAAATTCCCTTCGGTACCTGAATCCAGGAAAGCCTTAAGTGTCTTGGTGGGTTTCTCTAGTAGTAGGATCACATCAATCGCAAACTGTGATATTTTTTATCGATTGGGGTGTGCTGGAGCGCACCTAAGCTGACCACCCCTTGATCAGTTAGGCCTTGTCATTTCCTGGAAGTTTAGGACACTGAAGAAGACGGTGATCTGGATCTCCACATTACAAGCATAGATTATTCTTGAATCTCCTTTCTCTTTCTACCACTGGCAAGCGTGATTTCCCAATCTGCATTGGTTCCTCAGGGGACTCTACCTGGGCAGAGAAACGAGGTGCAAGTTTGAAACTGAAGCGCCGGGATTGCTCTCACTCTCGGGTTCTCTCTCTGTGGCGCCGGTCGATGCGGATGCATAAAGAGATTGAATCATCCAAAGATGTAGCCAATTCTCTGGATGCTAAGACACCTTTAATTTGCTCGGAAAGCCCTTGCATGAAAGCTGCCACCAGAACTTCATTGTTCCATTCTAATTCGGAAGCAAGGGTTCGGAACTGTACTGCATATTGTGCTGCAGTCTTGCTTCCCTGTTTTAATTGCAGAATCGCCTGATGAAGCAGGCGATACCCTGCCGGGTTCATCGAATACTTTTCTGAAGGCTTCTAAAAATTTAGTGCTGTCATTAACCACATGATCATTCCTCTCCCACAGTGGAGACGCCCAGGCGAGGGCCTGTCTGGACAACAAGGAAATAATGTACAGTAGGCCACCTTGGTTCTTTCTGAGGCAAAGTTTGCCGCTTGAATTTCAAATTGGATCGAGCACTGATTTAAGAAACCTCGACAAGTCTTGGCTCCCCGTCATATTTGGAGGGATTTGGAATTTGCAATGGTGCGGATACTCCTGCCACAGGAACAGACACTGTAGACGCTGCTGCCGACTGTACCGGAGGAGGATGCAAAATGCCCACTTGTTCCATTAGCGTCTGCAAGCACTGCATGATCTGGGTCTGATCCCGTTCTTGCTTTTCCACTCGGGTGAGCAAATTCTCCAGTAAATCACGTGGCGAAGGATTACCAGCAGTATCCATGTTTTTGGGCCAGAGTATTCTGTCACAACCTCATGGACGGATTGTGGACGCTGCCCGTATTCAGGGAATTGGCTAGACCTATTCCTGAGGTGCAGACTCTAATGTGCCGGCGGTTTTCACCAGGTACCCTCGCAAGAAGGTTTGGACTTGGCTGCATCCGACACACAGGTCGCGGCCCTCAGGTTAGGTTTCCCTATACAGGTGCTGGTGAACTTGGTTGGAATGCAGAAGACTTTAACGTAGTCAATGAGCCGGGTCAGAACCAACCAGACGAGACGGTACCAGGGAGCAGGCGTAAACGGGTCACAGGAAGAAGCCGAGGTCAGAACAAGATATCGACATGGAACTGGGGGTTGAGCAGAAACAGAGTCACGAACAAAGCCAAGGTCAGAACCGATAATCAGGATATGCACAGGAATGCTGGAGTACGGTAATGGAACCTTTACTCTGGCACTGGAGTGCTCCCAGGAACTTCCTTATATAGGTCAGAGTTCAAACACTCTCCAATCAGCAGGTCCCTAACTTAGTGCCTGTCTCTTTAAATCACTAGCAGAGCAGCGCGCACGCTCCTAAGGAAGCCGCGACCGCCTGCACACAGCAGTCAGGGAAGAAGGAACACAGCTGACAGCGGGCGCCGGGGATCTCCTGCCCGCTGTCCCACGCCAGTCTGGACCCCAGCGCCGCCGAACCAGGTAAGAGGGACCTGTATTCGGCAGCATTGTGACACACACATAGTGTGTACAGTACAGATGTGTCCAGTGGAGTAAATAATATTCACATAAAATATTTCAAAGTAAATAGGAACGCTTAGGTCCCAAAGATATGGAGACTCCACATTAGCTTAAAACATAATATATTTATTTAATCCAGACAACGAACAAATGGTAGGTAGCACCATAAAAATAAAAGTGAGCTTATCTGTCATAGAGACCCAATGCGTTTCATCTCACAGCAGAGACTTCATCAAGGGGATGTGTGCATGGGACAAACTAAACATATTTATAGCCAGTTGCTAAATTGAGATAGAGGCCACATGTATGCAATTACTTGACATCACTTCTTGTGGACTCATAGATAAATCTTAATAAAATAAGCCCTATATACAAACAAGGACTTATGGAAGATACATATGGAAACACAACGCTAAACAGCATTATAGGCGGACGAAATGCAAAGGGGAAAAAAAGATTGAACTAGCTAAAAAACACTAATTGCAGTGTTGGATCACAGGTGGAACGCATTGTGTCATATCCGCCACAAGGTATAGTGGGTAGAGGTAATCTGGGAGTCTTTAATGGTGCAAAGGACTCTGGGTATGCCACATGTCTCCTGCTGTATAGACAGATTGCAATATATAGGGGACAAGCAGCAACCATCTTGGAGTCCTCTTCGTGTACATGTGGCGGCCATTTTCTTGTGGTCTCTTCCACGGATCTTTGTCCTAGACACAGCAGCCATTTTGTTGATGTCTTTAGAGAATTGGATGTAACATTTCTGTCCTATTTCTTTTAATAGAAGGATTCAAAATCAATAAAACATATGATACATAGAAGATTCGATGTAGGAACAAGTCTAATAAATAAAATATTATAATTGAAAGAAAGATAATATCTAAATGTTGTCAAAGCTGGATAATTGGCTGAGATAAGATCAGCTTAAAATTAGATCGAAACAACACCATCTTGCGAATGGCCGCAAGACACCATCTTGAAAATTAGATCTGCGTGACGCCATTTTGCGAATGGCTGCTCAGCGCCTTTTTAGCTAAACTCACACTTAAGTACATATGGCGATGCATATTTTACCATACCCCATACACACATTAATACACACAGTTGAGCTGTTAACTTGTTGCACATTAGCGAATGCATAATATCCCGCATGCGAACGCTGTTTATTAGCTTCGTGAGCACGCATCTCCCCAAGTTAACTAGCGTCTTTTCCCAAATCCCTAATACTTACACACTGCACATTCATGTAAAAGGTTCCATAGCTTCAAAGTATATGATTCAAGTCTTATCCATTTATTACTAATACTGTGAAATAAAGGCTATTTGGTATCTAAGGTTTAATACATGATAAGTAAACCATGTTTGGTGTTGTACTGATCTGTACTTTCTCAACAGCTTTCAGGTGTCATCGGTGTGAAGATCGCAACATGCATTCTCAACTTATGGACCGTAGAGAGTTAAAACACCAAAATGTACTTTGTAAAATTAACAGCTTAGGTTTGCATGAGGTGGGAAAACGGAGACAAAAGGCTGTCGGAGGCTGGTCTGTGTCCATTTGAATCGACCTGTTAAATGTCCTGCAACAGAAGCACCGTAATGGAGAACCAATGGGATCGCAACAAACCTCTCTATTGTATAGTCTATTTCTGTAAGGGTATATATATGTGTGTTCTGACCCCAGTCTTAAGTCTTCATGCTGATGCTGTTGACGGAGGTTTCTTGTTGATGCCGGAATCTGGTCCCAGAGTGCGTGTGTATGTATAACTGTACCTTGGGTCTTCTTTGCACTAAATTGTATTTAGATCACAGTGTAACTATCTGTACTTTGCTTGAATAATAAACCTTGTGCATTGGAAACACATTTTCTCAAAGTCTGAAGGTATTTATTTACTGTATGACTGTGCACGCAAATAGCATCAATTTTAGAAGGTATAGGCAGGTTTTAGAAGGTATAGGCAGGAGCGTATAGAGGTTTAAATTCAGTATCCTTAGTAGGGGGCTCGTAGAGTGAGGTCACTTACCTGTTCACACGATAAACATACGGTTATCAATTTCTCACCAAAGGGTGGAGTGTGGCCACACGCTTTTTACTGCAACCACTTGATGCTGAGAAATCGCTACCCATTATCGTGTGAGTCAAAGTACGCTGACTAGAATCCAGGGACAAGAAAGGAAAAAGTTTGTTTTACTTTGTTGATAGAATTTCACGCTAAAAAGGATGCCGCAGTATTGCGTACGCGGCTGAGTCGCATTTTTGCGCGCGCAGCAGAGACACACTTTTGCGTACGCAGCTAGGGGTAAGTCATACGTTTGTGTAGTAGTCGCATTATTGTGTATGCGACTAGTCGCACAATAGCGTATACGTATTTCCAGTTGTGCTGCCACATGTTTAAACAAAGCCGTTGCGTTTACTTTATCAACTGTTGCCAATAACTGGGTTAACGAGTATTTTTCTGCGCAGCAAAAAAGTGTGGAACTGTGAGTATTTGTTTAGTGTGTAACACGGGACCTAAATGTTAAGGGTATCGTAGGACCCTTAAGTGCTAGGCGCAGGAGTTGGCCTAGAAACTCGGTAGCAGCTTACCGTTTACTTTACAAAAGGCAGGTGTATGGGTTGTTATTTTTGTTGGGGTTCGGCTCCCAGTGTGATTATAGTATTCAGTAATCAGTGTGTGTGATCTGTTAGGCTTATTTGAGCACTATAATTGAACCGCATAGTTTTGGGATAAACTATGATTGTGAACTGGTGAGAGAGTGGACAAAATCAACTGCCCCCTTGCGGTTGGAAAGTACTCAAAAAGGGATTGCTGCGTGGAAGTGGCCTTTCTTCCATAGGTGAGTGGAGGCATCTAGAGGTCTTCCATAGGGTTCGTGGATACACCCTTTTTCCAAGGCGTCTGTAGGTAAGTGAAAGCATCTTGACTGTCTTTCACCAGTTTAAATCTTTATTGAAAAACGTAGGAGTTGTCCCAAGATGGGAGCCACGTAAACAATAGAGATGTTAGACAATGATGTGCTGCTAATGGAAGCGCCGCTTGGATTGGCCCGTCGTATTATGCATACTAAGTACGGTGCTTATGCAATAAGGTATTGTGACGTATGGCTTAAGATAACGATGAAGAGTGTTAGGCTGTTTCCCAGAATTGGTAGTTTTGATAAAGATGTATTGAATAATGTCCGAGATCACATCAGCCTGATTCGTTCTCGAGTGAAAAAGGTAAAACATAACGAATGTTTAAAATTGTGGCAGCATGAGGGGGATGCGTGGCTTAAAAATGTGCAAGCGACGCAAACTAGCTTTGCGAACGCATTTCCAGAAAGTACATCCGCAGCGCTAAATTGCAATGCGGCAAGGTAGCGTTGCGGAAGGTATTGCCAGTAGTTCACATGCACCACCTCCACCTTATGTGGATGGGGGTGCAGGTACAGTTATTGAAAAAAATCCATAAAAACGTAACAAGCAATTTGTACCCTCTCTTAAGTAACGATAAGGAAAATGTTTATGATGTGGATAATGAGCCTATTGTCATGTCTGCCATTTCCCATGCTGTACACATGTTAGATGCTGCACCATGACAAGCACAAGTGGTGCCACCATCTCCATCAGTAACAGCACAGGAAGTGTTATCATCCTCTGCACCCGTAGAGGAAGTTGTTAATACTATATGTTGCAGTAACAGACTAAACCCCCGGCCAGGTAATAAGGTCAAAGGTAGCAGTGCGGCTGGTCTGCATCCCATCCGGACAATAACTGTTCCAACGGAGTATTGCCCACAAGGGAAGTAGTAATGCATTGTCCTTGGACAAGAGCGGAGCTAAATTCCATAATGAATGATTTCCCCGATCCCAAAAAGGAATCAGCCAAATGTCAACGATTTTTGAGAAATTTGGGTAGCTCCCATGAGCCAACTAACAAAGATTGGCGAGTAGTGTTAAGGGCTTGTCTTCCATGCAATATCGACGTGACAAAATTTATCACGGATTGTGTATTGGATGGAGACGTCCCCTTAACAGACCGAATTAATCAAGGTAACATTTCCCGCATTGTAACTCAATTGGGTATATATTTTCCAGTAGTAGTTAACTGGAACAAAATCTTCACCATAAAACAAAAAGAGAGTGAATCTGCAGAAGATTATTGTGACCGGGCTCTGCAGGCTATCACCCAGTACACTGGGTTAGAAGATATTAAAGATAGCACTCACCACAGGGGAATGATCATCACTGTACTCACGGATGGTCTTAAAGACAACCTAAAGACCCGGGTTCAGACCTCACAGCCTGGCTGGAGGGGAGTCACAATAGACACCCTCATAGAATCTGCAATTGAACATGACAAAAACATCTCTAAAAAGAGAGAGACCCAGAGCGAGAAACTAATGGCTAGTATTCAAGGTCTAGAAGGAATGATGGTAACATCACAACCTGTACCCACACCTGCACCCACACCTGCACCCACACCTGAACAGGTACATGTCCTCACTAACCCCACACCAATATAAACGCAGCCCTACCCCACTTATCCCACACTGCCACAGGTCCCATACTATCCACAAACCCCATATCCCCCACAATATCCTTTCCCTCAATATCCTTACCCATACCCACCACCTTTCTCTTCTGCTCAACCCACACAACAATCCTTTCATCCACTTCACCCACGAAAGTGTTTTAATTTCAACCAGCCAGGACATGTAAGTAAGAACTGTACGGCAAAAAAGGTAGGACCCCCAAACCAGGGACTCCCTGTATATCCCCATAAAGGATATACACAGGCATCAGCTCCAATTGTGGCCGTTAATGCTTTATTGGAAAGTGGGAGCCAACGTTAGGGTCAGGTCATACCTGTAGTCTACAGATAGTCAGGTTAACGGGAAATACTAGGGAAGAGCCAGTCATGATGGTTGATGTAGCTGGTACTAAATATCCTTTTCTTGTAGACACAGGGGTGACCACTTCAGTGATAAAAGCTCCCGTTAATTTACAGGTAACCAACGAGACAGTACCAGCAATGGGTGTAACAGGTAAAGTGCAACATTATCCTTTAACAAAATCCACAGAGGTTACTATTGGGCTGCTGCATACCAGGCATTCTTTCTTCCTAGTAGCAGCAGCTCCTACTAACCTACTGAGAAGGGATATGTTATGTAAGATGGGATGTGTCATATATTGTTCCCCTGATGGTGTATTTTTAGATATCCCAGAGAGAGTTGCGCACGAGGTGAGGGATATGTTGGACACTCCCCAAAGGATAATGTATCACTCTACCAGTTTAAATGAAAATCCATCCCAGGTAGATCAAATGTTTTCCCAAATTCCAGATTCACTTTGGACCAAGGATGGACAGGACACTGGATTAATGGCAAACGTAAGCCCCGTAATGGTAAATTTAAAAGGCGGTAGGCAAGCTCCAAAAATTCCCCAGTACCCCCTGAAACAGGAGGTAGAATTCGAGGTTTATCCAATAATTGAGCGATTATTACAACAAGGAATTTTAGTTCGTACAGCTAGTGTAGCTAACAGTCCCATCTTTCCGGTAAAGAAGAGTGGTGGGAGGGGTTATAGGCTGGTACAAGACCTTACAGGTGTTAATAAGGTAGTAGAGAGTCAATTTCCCGTAGTGCCAAATGGAGCTGTCATTCTTATGCAGATCCCACCCAATGCAACCCATTTCACTGTCATTGACCTCTGTTCTGCTTTCTTCTCTGTGCCTCTCCATCCTGACTGTCAGTACCTATTCGCTTTCACATACAGGGTTGTACAATACACATGGACTCGATTGCCCCAAGGTTTCATAGACAGCCCCAGTATTTTCTCCCAGGCCTTGCAAGACTGTTTACAATCTTTTCAACCTGCCAACGAGTCTGTTCTAATTCAATATGTGGACGATTTATTGCTATGTTCTGGTTCGTTTATGTCATGTTTAAACGATACTAAACTTTTGTTGCTTCACCACTCGCACACAGGACACAAGGTTGCTAAGGACAAACTACAGCCGTGCCAATCTAGAGTAAAATATTTGGGACACTGCCTAACTCAGGGGTTACGACATCTCACAAATGATAGCCATACAGAACATGACACTGCCACAGAACCAACAGCAAATCCGTACCTTCTTGGGAATGTGTGGATACTGTAGAATGTGGATCCCAGGTTTTTCTATTTTGGCCTTGCCATTACAGGACTTAGGACCTCATTCAGAGGCAGTCGGAGGATGCAAGCGGTCGCTCAGAAACTGGGCGGTCACTTGCATCCTGACCGGCCGCCTCTGTTGCATTCGTTAGGCTGTGGGTTTACACCCACAGCTCTAACGACTGCTCGGGTGATGGTCGCGATGGTCAGAGACCATCGCAACCATTGGGGCTTATGACGAGACCCTAGGGTAGGGTCTCACTTGTCGTAAGCCCCGGAGAGCTTCTGGCTCTGTCAGAGCTGGAAGCTCTCCACTGACATCACTAGTGATGTCAGTGGGGCCTCCCCCAAATGGTAGGCATTCCCATGGGAGCGCCTTCATTTGGGCTGCCACCCCCCCGGCCCGCCTTCCAAAAGGGGCGAGCTGTCAATCAACATCAACAGCTCGCCCCCTTTGGAAAAAGACCCGCTATGACCAGCACTATCGGTCGTAGCAGGTCTCATGCATGCGGACGAGGGAACTAGGTAATACCATAACGATACTGCCTTTGAACCTCTATACACCCCTGCCTATACCTTCTGATATCCTGCCTATAAACCTCTAAGGATGACGCTATTTTGCGTATGCAGTTATACAGTAAATAAAGACTCCAGACCTAGAACCTGTGGTTCCAAAGCACAAAGTATTATTCAAGTAAAAGTACAGTCAGTTACACGCTAGTTATAAGTACAATTTAGCGCAAAGGAATTATACAGACCCAAGTACAGTTATACATACGCAGGGCTCTGGACCAGATGTAGGCATCAGCAAGAAACCCCTCGTCAATCAGCATTCAGCACGAAGACTAGAAACCCAGGGTCAGAGCACACATATTTATACCCCCCCAGAAATAGACAACACAATAGAGAAGTATGTTGCTAATACCATTGGTCCTAAAGGAGAGGGCATATGTTACAAGGCATCTAACAGGTTGGTTCAAATAGACACAGTCCAGCCTCTAACAACTGGTGGTCTCTGGTTTCCCGCCTCATGCAAATCCTAACAGTTGGTCATATAATGTACATTTTGTTGCTTGAAGTCTCTGTGGTCCATAAGTTGAGAATGTCTGTTGCGATCTCTACATCAATGTTACGGGAATACTGTTGAGAGAGTACGCATCAGTACAATACCAAACATGGCTTACTTATCACATATAAAACCTTAGTTACAAAATAATCTTTATTTCATAGCAATTATAGTAAATGTGCATACTTGAATCTTATACCTTAAAGCTTATGGAACCTTGTATGTGAATATGTAATGTATGAGTATGTGGGGTTTGACGTAAAGACGTTAGTTAACTTGGTGCAGATGCGTGTGCATGAAGCTAATATTCGGCGTTTTCATACAGGATCTTATGTATTCGCTAATATGCGACTAGTTAACTGCGAAGTTGTGCGTATTAATGTGTGTATGATAAATGGTGTAACATGCAATCGCATGATGCTAATAGCAATATCGCCACATGTGCTAAACTGTGAGTTTATCTAAAATGGCGCTTAGGCGGCCATTCGCAAAATGGCGTCTTGCGATTTAATTTCCAAGATGGCGTCTTGCAGCCAGTCGCAAAAAGGGCGTCGCTGCAATTCAATTTTAAACTGATCTTGTCTCAGCCAATAATCCAGCTTCGACAGTCCACCCTTTGATAGTGAACAACATGCTATCACAATCTGATTTTAAAATATAATCTTTAGGCTTACATTTATATACTATTTAGTGTTATTATGGGATGGCACAAGGTGGTTCTTAATCCATCAATAATGTGTCTCTGAGTGGGGACATAAAACTACTATTATACGCACACCGCGGATCTTGGAAGATCATCTGAAAGGTGTGGGGATACACCAGTCCTATAAAGGCAGTCTTGAAGGGGAAATTTGAGACTTTACATTATCTGAAGTGTTTTAAAATAACATTTCAATAATACATTCTATGCATGTCTAAATATAATACATTAAATGATGGTACTTCCTAGTTCAGGGTTGTAATGCAGTTCTGCATTTACCTCAGTATTCATACTGACCACCATCATAATTTCGTTCTTTCGTTTTATTCTATTTTTACATTTTCCACACTTCAACACAATAGGAACACACCGGACACATATGCCAATTATTATGATGACAATCAGTATAAGGATTACGAATTTGCCTATGCTGGCGATCACTTCCTGGACCCATTCCCCTAGACCTGAGAACCATTTCACTGGGTTCAGCCATGAAACCCATCCTTCTATCTTCTCCCCTACTTAAGTCACTGAAGCGTTATGGTTCTTACGAAATTCCTATTTTAGCTGAAGAATTTCATCCATCTTCCGGTCTATCACTTCCTTAGGGTCGCTGGTATCATTGGTGACATAGGTGCAACATTTTACTCCAAATTGGGTGGCCAAAGTTACGCAATACCCTCCAGTAACAGCAGTTAAATAATTTAACACTAGCCTGTGTTGCACCAGTTCTTTCTTATACGCTTGCAATTCTCTCCCTGTATACCTGAAGGTGTCATCATACATCTCGGTGATATTATCTATTAATTTAGCAAGTTCCTGAATATATCTAAAATTTAATGTACCCCGAGCGATCCTGGTGGGACCCAATGCGACTAAAACTTGAAAGCCAGTTGTCTCACTAATTAACTGAGTGGCTTTATGCACGTCATCAGGTATCATATTTCATTTGCCTCTCTGTTCATATTGCGTGTGAAGATATGGTGATGGTGTGTTTTTATGTATACCAAGCATTTCAACATGTGTGAGGGTCATAACTTCTGGGACTACTCTTCCCAGGTAACACAAACCTTCGGAACTCGAGGAGAGCCACTTATATGCTTTCCTTCCACATAAAAAATATACATTATCAGGGAGAACATATGGAATTGTATGCATCATTATCATTAAGCACATTTCCCTTGCAAACAATCCTATGTCTGGTTCTTCCATCTGGTACATGCAAGTTTCTGGCTGTATTATTTTAGCACAATAACCATCTGGCACCTTACCAATAATTTCTTTGGTGGAACTTAATACCGGTACCTAAAATGTCTCCCACTAGATTTAATTGAGCATAACAGATCATGGCTTATGGACTCATTATCAGCTCTTTGTGAGAAAGTCATCGTCTGATTATTCCCTGTCACTTCCCAACTCCCGGGTTTATTGGGGTTGGTTATGTTTAAACACAAAAGTGATCTATCTACTTGGAATTGATAGAGTTTGAAATGAGGTGGTTTGGATGAGAGGAATTTTCCATCCAATGTCTTCCCTTTCTGTAATTCTAAAATTTCCGTGATATTCAGCGGAAATGGCACGAACCCTACATTATGCTGTCCCTGTGGTACATGTGAACACACCCAGCAATCAGTTTGATTTAACACTTTGCCTACCATGCTATGATAATCCTCTAAAGGATACCCACCCCAGTACGGGTTATATTTTCTCATCAACTAGGGACCCACAAAGCTCACAAATACAGGAATCTTCAGACGATAAACCTCCAGACCGTCCCCGAGTATCCGGGATAACAGCTCTCTTAACAATAACAGTACTAAGATTGGTCAGACACTCCTCTGATTGGCATTGCACTCCTTCTGACTCCACTCCATCAGCACTTCCATCAACTCCCCTCTCCACAATCAGTCCCCCTTCACAGAAACTGGACATTCCCGAACCGACCAGGATGGTGAACACTCTAAAAGAGAACATGAAAATGAACACAGCAGGCCCGTCCATTGCCACAACAAGACCTGCAGATTTCTTTTAGTTCAGGTATCTCACTACGACCTTTTCAATCCTCCGGGAACAAGCTCACGAGCGACAGGTCCACGCTATTAGCCTTGTCTCTCCACCGGTTGGTTGACCTTTTTGCAGTGAGTGGAATGGACCCAGGTATCTCTCTCAGCCACCTTCAAAGATGTAGTACTTGTCAGCAGCACCTGGTACGGACCTTCCCACCGATCAGTCAAACAACCTGAACGCAAGAAATTTCTGATCATAACATATTCTCCTGGTTCAACATCATGACAGTTAGTTTCAGGCATATCATTAGACAACAATTTCAGTTTCTGCTGCTGTTGTTTTAACTGCTTACTCATTGATATAAGATACTTTACAGTTACCTCGTTGTTACCCTTCAAGTCTTCCTGTGTACTTATAATCAAATGAGGTTGTCTACTGAACAGTATTTCAAATGGGGACAGATTTAGAGGGGGTCTAGGAGTGGTCCTTATACTATGTAGGACCAAAGGTAACGCTTCTGGCCATCCTAGTCCAGTCTCTGCCATGATTTTACTCAACTTATTTTTTATACTCCCGTTCATCCTCTCTACCTTGGCACTGGCTTGCGGGTGGTAAGGGGTGTGAAGTCGACTATTAATACCCATCAGCTTACACATATTTTGAAAAACATCACCTGTGAAATGAGTACCCCTGTCACTCTCAATGATTTTAGGGATACCGTACCTGCATGCAAACTATTTTCTTGGCAGTAAACGCAGCAGTATTACTGGCCGCTGGGTATGCCTCAACCCAATTAGAAAATACATCAGTGCACACTAATACATACTTAAGATTCCTGCAGGGTGGTAATTGGATGAAATCAATTTGTATCACCTGGAAAGGTCCGTCAGTCGGTGGAATGTGGGACGGCTTTCCCTATGTTCTTCCTCAAGCAGGTCAGAGAGGACATTGCTCTCTTTTCTGCTTGTGAAGAAAAACCTGGTGCACACCAGTATGCTCTCACCAACTTGCACATACCTTGCTTTCTCAGATTAGTCAGACCATGTGCTGCCTCAGCCAGGCTGGGGTAATATGTCTTGGGGGCTACTGGCTTACCTTGTCCATCCCTCCAGAGCCCGGAGGACTCTTGCCCTCATCCCTTGGACTTCCACATGGACTTTTCCTGAATTGAACACAAATTTTGCATCTCAATTAATTTCAGCATATCAATTGTTTGGAAAGACATAATTTTTTCAGTGGGAGAAATTTTTTTTAACCCTGCTGCCTATTTTGCAGCTTTATTGGCTCTGTTGTTGCCCAATGACACCGGATCATCCTCACATGTATGGGCTTTACACTTGATTACTGCCACCGCTTTGGGCAGTTGGATTGCTTCTAAAAGGTGTTTTATGTGTCGGGAATGTGCAACTGGTGTGCCTGCTGCTGTCATAAAATTTCTCAGACGCCATAGAGCCCCGAAATCATGCACCACCCCGAACGCGTACCTCGAGTCAGTGTAAATGTTAGCAGATTTGCCTGCTGCCAGTTCACATGCTCTAGTTAGTGCTACTAACTCTGCCACCTGGGCTGAGTGAGGAGGACCAAGAGGTTTAGCTTCTATGATGTCTGTGTCATTTACAACAGCATAACCTGTAATAATTCACCTGTGTCTGTATGTCTATGACAACTACCATCCATGTAAAAAGTCACATCTACATTCTCTAAAGGTGTGTCGTGTATGGCAGGTCTAGCAGTAAAGGTCTGATTCAGATATTCCATACAATCGTGTGTATCATTATGTCCGCTGAACTCACCCCCCGCCAGCAACTCGTCTCCTTCCACCCTTTGTACATCATGTTGTACATATGGTAAATACATTGCTGGATTCAGCGTGCTGCAACGTTTAACAGTGATGTTTGCAGGTGCAATTAGAGCTAGTTCCCATTTGGTAAACCTAGCCGAAGAGACATGTCTGGTTTGAGCAGAATTCAGCATAGCAGATACAGCATGGGGAGTGTATACAATCATATCATGACCCAATACTACGTCCTCACTTTTACTCACCAATACAGCGGTAGCTGCTACACTTCTCAAACAGGTGGGGAGTGATCTCGCCACAGTGTCCAATTGGGCACTGTAGTATGCTACGGGCCTACTGGCATCACCATGTTTTTGTGTAAGGACACCTGCAGCACAACCATTGGCTTCCGTACAAAACAAATCAAAAGGTTTTTCATAATCAGGTATTCCCAATGCAGGTGCTTTTGTCAGACTATCTTTAAGATTAAGGAAAGCCTGCACTGATTCCTCTGTGTGTATGACACGATCGGGCTTTGAGGAAGAGATTAAGTCCTGTAAAGGCAAGGCCAAAATAGAAAAACCTGGGATCCACATTCTACAGTATCCACACATTCCCAAGAAGGTAGGAATTTGCTGTTGATTCTGCAGCAGTGTCATGTTCTGTATGGCCTGGATTCTATCATTTGTGAGATGTCTTAACCCCTGGGTTAGGCAGTGTCCCAAATATTTTACTCTGGATTGGCACGGCTGTAGTTTGTCCTTAGCCACCTTGTGTCCTGTATGCGAGAGATGAAGCAACAAAAGTTTAGTATCATTCAAACATGACATAAACAAATCAGAACATAGCAATAAATCGTCCACATATTGAATTAGAACAGATCCATTGGCAGGTCGAAAAGATTGTAAACAGTTATGCAATGCCTGGGAAAAGATACTGGGGCTGTCAATGAAACCTTGGGGAAACCGTGTCCATGTATATTGCACACCTCTGTATGTAAATGCGAATAGATACTGACAGTCAGGGAGGAGCGGCACAGAGAAGAAAGCAGAACAGAGGTCAATGACAGTGAAATGGGTTGCATTTGGTGGGATCTGCATCAGGATGACAGCTGGATTTGGCACTACGGGGAATTGGCTCTCTACGACCTTATTAACACCTCTATGGTCTTGTACCAGCCTATAACCCCTCCCACCACTCTTTTTCACCGGAAAGATGGGACTGTTGTCTACACTAGCTGTACGGACTAAAATTCCCTGTTGCAATAGTTGCTCAATTATTGGAAAAACCCCTAATTCTACCTCCTGTTTTAGTGGATACTGGGGAATTTTTGGAGCTTGCCTACCGCTTTTTAAATTTACCATTACGGGGCTTACGTTTGCCATTAATCCAGTGTCCTGTCCATCCTTAGTCCAAAGGGAATCTGGAATTTGGGACAAGATTTGATCTACCTGGGACGGATTTTCATTTAAACTGGTAGAGTGATACATTATCCTTTGGGGAGTGTGCAAATGCGCAACTCTCTCAGGGATATCTAAAAGCACACCATCAGTGGTGCAATATATAACACATCCCATCTTACATAACAAGTCCCTACCCAGCAGGTTAGTAGGAGGCGCAGCAGCCAAAAGAAAAGAATGCCTGGTATGCAACGGCCCAATAGTAACCTCTGTGGACTTTTTTAAAGGATAATGTTCCACTTTACCTGTTACACCCATTGTTGGTACTGTCTCGTTGGTCACCCTGTGTCTACAAGAAAAGGATATTCAGTACCAGCTACATCAACCATCATGACCGGTTCTTCCCTAGTACTTCCCGTTAACCTGACTATCTGTAGACTACAGGTATGACCTGACCCCTAGCATTGGCTACCGTTCTCCAATAAAGCATTAACGGCCACAATTGGAGCTGGTGCCTGCTGGACATTTGCTGTTCTTTGTACATATCCCTTATGGGGATATCCAGGTACTCTCTGGTTTGGGGGTCCTACCCTTTTTACTCTGCAGTTTTTAATGAAATGTCCTGGCTGGTTACAATTAAAACATATTCGTGGATCGGATGAAGACACGGGTTGTTGTGAGGTTTGAGCAGGGGGAAAAGGTGGTGGATATGGGTAGGGATATGGAGGATAAGGGTATTGTGGGGAATATGAAGTTTGTGAGTAGTATGGGACCTGTGGTTGTTTATGGTTAGAAGAATAGAGCTGTGTTTGTTGTTGTGTGGGATTAGTGAGGGCACATAACTGTTCAGGTGTAAGTGTGTGTGTAGATGCAAGTGTGTCTGTTCGCTGTGATGTTACCATCATTCCTTCCAGAGCTTGAATACTGACAGCCATTCGTTTTTTCTCTGGGGCCCTGATTCAGAGCTGGACGCTCTGACCAGAGCGCTCGCTCTGAATCAGGGCCGTCCTATTTAAATGTGGAGCGGCCTTTTGGATGCTTGCATAGCTGTGGGTTACCACCCACAACTTATGCGAGCATCCATGATGATGGTGGCGATGGTCAAGACCATCGCGACCATTGGGCTTGCGACGAGACCCTGCGGTAGGATCTCGCTGCCGCAAGCCCTGGAGTGATTTTGGCTCTATCAGAGCCAAAATCACTCCCACTGACATCACTAGTGATGTCAGTGGGGCCGGACCCAGATGGTAGGCGTTCCCGTGGGAACGCCTCCGTCTGGCAGCCACGCCCCCGGCATGCCCACCAAAGGGGGCGTGCTGTCAGTCACCATCGACAGCACGCCCCTTTGGTGCGAGACCCGGAGCGACAGCTTGGCTGTCGCTGTCCGGATCTCGCGCATGCACACGACGGAGCTCCCTCCATCGTGCGCATGCGCATTGGTGTAACATCGACCCGCTTGTGAGAATCCTGCACTCGCGAGCAGGTCTGAATGAGACCCTGGGTCTCTCTCTTCTTTGAGATGTTCTTATCATGTTCTATGGCATATTCTATGAGTGTATCTATTGTGACTCCCCTCCAGCCAGGTTGTGAGGTCTCAACCCAAGTCTTTAAGTTTTCCTTAAGACCGTCCATGAGTACCGTGACTAACATTCCCCTGTGGTGAGTGTTATCTTTAATATCTTCTATCCCAGTGTACTGGGTGATAGCCTGCAGAGCCCGGTTGCAATACTCTTCTGCAGATTCACTCTCCTTTTGCTTTATGGTGAAAATTTTGTTCCAGTTAACTACTACCGGAAAATATATACCCAATTGAGTTACAATGCGGGAAAAGTTACCTTGGTTTACTTGGTCTGTTAAGGGAACGTCACCATCCAATACACAATCCGTGATAAATTTTGTCACATCGGTATTGCGTGGTAGACAGGCCCTTAACACCACCCGCCAATGTTTATTAGTTGGCTCATGAGAACTACCCAAATTCCTCAAAAATCTTTGATATTTGGCTAATTCCTTTTTGGGATCGGGGAAATCATTTATGATGGAATTTAGTTCTTCTCTTGTCCAAGGACAATGCATTACCACTTCCCTCGTGGGCACTACACCGTTCGCATCTGCATTTCCATTCGGAACAGTTATTGTCCGAATGGGATGCAGACCGGTAGTGCTGCTACCTTTGACCTTGTTACCTGGCTGGGGGTTTAATCTGTTGCTGCTACGTATGGTATTAACAACTTCCTCTACGGGTGCAGAGGGTGTTAGCACTTGCTGTTACCGATGGAGATGGCGGCACCACTCGTGATTGTCGTGGCGTAGCTTCTATCATTTGTACAGCATGGGAAATGGCAGACATTACAATAGGCTCATCATCCACATCATGAACATTTTCTTTATAGTTGCTTAAGAGAGGGTACAAATTGCTTGTTACATTTTTATGGGTATTTTTGATAACTGTAGTGGTGGTGCACGTGAACTGCGGCAATACCTTCCGTAATGCTACCTTGCAGCACGTGCGCGCCATTTTGCGGCTCGCCCGCATTGCAATGCAGCATCGTGGATGTATTCTCTGGCAATGCGCTTGCAACGCTAGTTTCAGTCGCTTGCGCATTTTTAAGCCACGCATCCTCTTCATGCTGCCACAACTTTAAACATTCATAATATTTAACCTTTTTCTCTCTGGAGCACATCAGACTGATGTGATCCCGGACATTATCTAATACATCTTTACCAAAACTACCAATTCTGGGAAAGGGTCTAATACTCTTCATCGTCATTTTAAACCATACATCACAATACCTTATTGCATAAGCACCGTACTTAGTATGCAAAATACGACGGGCCGATCCAAGCGGCACTTCCATTAGCAGCACATCATTGTCTAACATCTCTATTGTTTGCGTGGCTCCCATTCTGAGACAACTCCTACGTTTTTCAATAAAGATTTAAACTGGTGAAAGACAGTCAAGATACTTTCACTTACCTGCGAACGTCTTGGAAAAAAGGCGTATTCGCAAACCTTATGGAGGGCCTCTAGACGCTTCCACTCACCTATGGAAGTAAAGGCCTCTTCCGCTCAGCAATCTCTTTTTGACTACTTCTCAACTGCTAGGGTGCAGCAAAGTACCCTTTGTGTTCCAGTTGATTTCATCCACTCTCCAACCAGCTCACAATCACAATCTAGCCAAGATTATGTGGTTCAATTATAGTGTTCAAATAAGCCTAACAGATCACACACATTGATTACTGAACGCTATAATCACGCTGGGGGCCGAACCCTAACAAAAATAACAAACCATACACCTGCTTTGTGTAAAGTAAATGGTAAGCTGCTACCGAGTCACTAGGCCAACTCCTGTGCCTAGCACTTAAGGGTCCTACAATACCCTTAACATTTAGGTCCCGTGTTACACCCTAAACAAACACTCACAGTTACACACTTTTTTCATGTGCAGAAAAATACATGTTAACCGATTTTGATAACAATTGAAAAGAATGTAAACCTCAACGGCTTTGTTTAAACATGTGGCAGCACAACCGGAAGTACGTATACGCTATTGTGTGACCAGTCGCATACACAATAATGCGACTACTACACAACTGTATGACAACCTTTAGCTGCGTACACAAAAGTGCGTCTTTACTGTGCGCAAAACTGCGACTCAGCCGTGTGTTCAATACTGTGGCACCCCTTTAAATGTTAGGTTCTATCAACAAAGGAAAACAAACTCTTCCCTCTCTTGTCCCTGGATTCTATTCAGCATCCCTGGCTCACACGAAAACAGGTAGCGATCTCTCACCCCCGAGCGGTTGCAGGTAAACCCTGCATGTTTTGCCACTCCACCCTTTGGTGAGATATCGATAACTGTATGTACCGTGTGAGTGGGTAAGTGACTTCACTACGAGCCCCCAACTAACGATACTGCCTTTGAACCTCTATACACCCCTGCCTATACCTTCTGATATCCTGCCTATAAACCTCTAAGGATGATGCTATTTTGCGTACGCAGTTATACAGTAAATAAAGACTCCAGACCTAGAACCTGTGGTTCCAAAGCACAAAGTATTATTCAAGTAAAAGTACAGTCAGTTACATGCTAGTTATAAGTACAATTTAGTGCAAAGGAATTATACAGACCCAAGTACAGTTATACATACGCAGCGCTCTGGACCAGATGTAGGCATCAGCAAGAAACCCCTCGTCAATTAGCATTCAGCACAAAGATTAGAAACCCAGGGTCAGATCACACATATTTTTACCCCCCCAGAAATAGACAACACAATAGAGAAGTTTGTTGCTAATACCATTGTTCCTAAAGGAGATGGCATATGTTACAAGGTATCTAACAGGTTGGTTCAAATAGACACAGTCCAGCCTCTAACAACTGGTGGTCTCTGGTTTCCCGCCTCATGCAAATCCTAACAGTTGGTCAAATAATGTACATTTTGTTGCTTGAAGTCTCTGCGGTCCATAAGTTGAGAATGGCTGTTGCGATCTCTACATCGATGTTACCGGAATACTGTTGAGAGAGTACGCATCAGTACAATACCAGACATGGCTTACTTATCACATATAAAACCTTAATTACAAAATAATCTTTATTTCATAACAATTATAGTAAATGTGCATACTTGAATCTTATACCTTAAAGCTTAGGGAACCTTGTATGTGAATATGTAATGTGTGAGTATGTGGGGTTTGATGTAAAGACGTTAGTTAACTTGGTGCAGATGCGTGTGCATGAAGCTAATATTCGTCGTTTTCATACAGGATCTTATGTATTCGCTAATATGCGACTAGTTAACTGCGCAGTTGTGCGTATTAATGTGTGTATGATAAATGGTGTAAGATGCAATCGCATGATGCTAATAGTAATATCGCCACATGTACTAAAGTGTGAGTTTATCTAAAATGGTGCTTGGGCGGCCATTCGCAAAATGGCGTCTTGCGATTTAATTTCCAAGATGGCGTCTTGCGGACAGTCGTAAAATGGCGTCGCTGCGATTCAATTTTAAACTGATCTTGTCTCAGCCAATAATCCAGCTTCGACACATCATATAATGTATCATATTTAGACGTGCACGAAATATATTATGAAAAATTTTATTTAAAAAAAAAAAACACCTCAAATAATGCAAGTCCCTATTCCCCCTCAAGACTGCCTTTATAGGATTGATACATCCCCACATCACTCCCATGATCTTCCAAGATCCGCGGTGTGCGTATAATGGTAGTTTTATGTCTCCTCCCGGAGAAACATTATTGATGGATTAAGAAGCACATTGTGCCATCCCATAAGAACATTAAATAATATATCAAAATGTAAGCCTAAATTAATTTTAAAATCAGAGTATGATAGCATGTTGTTTGCTATCAAAGGGTGGACTGTCAAAGCTGGATAATTGGCTGAGACAAGATCAGCTTAAAATTAAATCAAAATGACGCCATCTTCCGAATGGCCGTAAGACACCATCTTGAAAATGAGATCTGCGAGATGCCAATTTGCGAATGGCCGCTCAGCGCCATTTTAGCTAAACTCACGCTTAAGTACATGCGGCGATGCTATTATTAGCATCATGAGATTGCATATTTTACCATACCCCATACACACATTAATACACACAGTTGCGCTGTTAACATGTTGCACATTAGCGAATGCATAATATCCCGCATGCGTACGCTGTTTGTTAGCTTCTTCCGCACGCATCTGCCCAAGACCCCTAATACTTACACACTGCACATTCACGTAAAAGGTTCCATAGCTTCAAAGTATAACATTCAAGTTTTATCCATTTATTACTAATACTGTGAAATAAAGGCTATTTGGTATCTAAGGTTTAATACATGATAAGTAAACCGTGTTTGGTGTTGTACTGATCTGCACTTTCTCAACATCTTTCCGGTGTCATCGGTGTGAAGATCGCAACATGTATTCTCAACTTATGGACCGTAGAGAGTTAAAACACCAAAATGTACTTTGTAAAATTAACAGCTTCGGTTTGCATGAGGTGGGAAAACAGAGCCAAAAGGCTGTCAGAGGCTGGTCTGTGTCCATTTGAATCGACCTGTTAAATGTCCTGTAACAGAAGCACCATGATGGAGAACCAATGGGATCGCAACAAACCTCTCTATTGTATAGTCTATTTCTGTAAGGGTACATATATGTGTATTCTGACCCCAGTCTTCAGTCTTCATGCTGATGCTGTTGATGGAGGTTTCTTGTTGATGCCGGAATATGGTCCCAGAGTGCGTACGTATGTATAACTTTACCTTGAGTCTGTATAATTTCTTTGCGCTAAATTGTATTCAGATCACAGTGTGTAACTATCTATACTTTGCTTGAATAATATATCTTGTGCGTTGGAAACACATTTTCTCAAAGTCTGAAGGTATTTATTTACTGTATGACTGCATACGCAAATAGCGTCAATTTTAGAAGGTATAGGCAGGTTTTATAAGGTATAGGCAGGAGCGTATAGAGGTTTAAATTCAGTATCCTTAATGTCTATCCCAAGGTGCAGTGCATATCAGGCAAGAATACGGATATCTTCATAGTATAACAGGTAATATCTTTAAAAAACATTAAAATTATAAACAAAAATGTAGATACTAAAATCTACTAAAAAGGGGCAAAGTCTCTAACTCAAAGATCCAAAACATCTCTCTCTCTTTGATAATATGTTCAAGATATCTCGCCCTCATCAAGTTTAACAAGTTCTATAGCTTTAAAAGTAATTTCATCCAGATTAGCATTATGTATCTCCAGGAAATGTTTGGAAACTGTATGTGTTTTGACTTTATTTTTAATGTTGCGTACATGTTCTTGTATTCGCAATTTTAAAGTCCTTTTAGTTTTCCCAACATACTTTAAACCACAAGAGCATTCCAACATGTATATAACCATGGAAGAGTTACAATTGATATAGTCCTTTATTATATATTCTTTAGTGCCATCATGATTCGATAATTTTCTTCTGTTAGGATTAACAAAGCTGCACATATTACAGTTACCGCATTTATAACATCCTTTACATTTGAGATGGGTTTGCAGAGATGACATTGTACTTCTTAGCAAGCTGGATGCAAGGATTTCCATCAAATCCTGGCTCTTCTGTACACAATTTGAGGTTCGGGAGGAAGAATTTGTCTTAAAATTGGATCCATACTTAATATATTCCAATGTTTTGTTAAAACCTTTTGAATTCGATCGTTCTGACAGTTAAAACTGGTAATAAAAGAAGCACTCATTCTTGAACTATCTTTTTGTCACTGTATTAACATCTCAGTTCTCGAAAGTAGTGATGGCACTGTCATTTGCGAAAAGAACTAAATCCAGAAACTCCACTTTGTCTTTATCCAGTTGGTATGTGAACTTCAGATTGTAATAAATTGTAGAGATCATTTGCACCACTTAAAAAAATCAAAAAATTGAGCTTTACTCCCATCCCATATGATTAAAATATCATCTATATACCTTTCATAAAATTTGATGGTTTTGGAAAATGGGTTCCCAGAGTAGATGTGTTCCTCTTCCCAACTCCCCATAAAAAGGTTTGCAAAGATTGGTGCAAATATTGTGCCCATTGTGGTACCGCACATTTGTAAATAAAAAACATCCTGGAATTTAAAATAATTATGACTTAAAATGAACCTAATAAAATCACAGATTGCTTGTTTGTGGGTCATAGTCAGGTGTTGATCTCTATTCAGAAATTTTCTACATGCATCTATAGCAATCTCATGTTGAATACATGTATAGAGGATTTGTACATCAATTGTAATCCAGAGGTATGTGTCTTTCCATATAAACTCTGAAATATTATTTAAGACACTATAGGTGTCCTTCAGATAAGATGGTAGCTCACATACATATTTTTGTAAACATATATCAATGTATTTGGACATGTGTGAAGTAAGAGAGTCTATCCCAGCAATTATAGGCCTTCCCAGTGGATCTACCAAAGATTTATTGATATTTGGTAATAATAACAAATGGGTATATTTGGGGTGGACGTCATCAGATATTGGTATTTGTTTTTTTCTAGTGTACGATTGTGTAAGTAATGCACCAATAAACTTCTCAATTAATCAGTAAAATTAGCTATAGGATCAGGTCGCAGTTTCTTATAATATTCTTTGTCTCTTTTTCATATGTTGATCTATCCAGTATGACCATTCCTCCTCCCTTGTCAGCCTGATTTATTATGATATTGGGATTCTTCTGTAGTATTTTCAGAGCTTCTTTTTCTGAATTCTTCAGGTTGGAATGTTGCTTGTGTTCAATCTCTTGATCTATCAATTCCTTCTTTACAAGATCATAGAAGACATTAATGTTATTCCTCTTGGACTCCAAAGGGTATTATTTGGACCTTCTCTTTACCCCTGATTTTGACTGGGTAGTAACATCCACTTCAGACTCATTTCTGGCAAAATGTCTCTTCAACATTAAATTTCTAGTAAATTTATTCAGCTCAATGAAAGTATTGAATCTATTCATTTGATTGGTATGGAGTATTTTTGTGTTTGTCCTTGAAAAGCATTCCTTTCTGCAATCTTTGAGTGTCTATAACAGGTTCTGGGGAGTCACTATATGAATCAGCTCTTTGTAAAGTGGAAAATCTGTTTCTAGTTGTGATCCATAAATCTTTGGTAGATCCATCGGGCAGGCTTATAATTGCTGGGATAGACTTAGATCTTACTTCACACATGTCTGAATACATTGATATATTTTTACAAAAATATGTATGTGAACTACCATGTTATCTGAAGGACACCAATAGTGTCTTAAATTATATTTCAGATTTTATATGGAAAGACACATACCTCTGGATTACAATTGATGTACAAAGCCTTTATACATGTATTCAACATGAGATTGGTATTGAGGCATGTAGAAAATTTCTGAATAGAGATCAACACCTGATTATGACCCACAAAAAAGCAATCTGTGATTTTATTAGATTAATTTTAAGTCATAATTATTTTAAATTCCAGGATGATTTTTATTTACAAACATGCGGCACCACAATGGGCACAATATTTGCACCAAGTTTTACCAACCTTTTTATGGGGAGTTGGGCAGAGGAACATATCTACTTTGGGAACCCATTTTACAAAACCGTCAAATTTTATAAAAGGTATATAGACGATATTTTAATCATATGGGATGGGAGTAAAGATCAATTTTTAGATTTTTTAAAGTGGATCTCTACAAATGAAGTGGAGTTTCTGGATTTAGTTCTTTTCGTGAATAATGATGCCATCACTACTTGTAATTACATTAAGATGGTAGACACTAACAGCTATCTCCACTTTAAAAACTGTCATGATAAAAAATGGAAGACAAACATCCCCTAATAGCAATTTCACTGCATAAAATGTAACTGTAGTTCACAGCAGGATTGCGAAGAGCAACTAAAGATCTATCCAGAAAGGTTTAAAGAAAAGGACTATCCTGAAGAGATCATCAATAAAGCACTGATAAGAACAAGTGAAATTTTGAGAAGCAAGCTGTTAATACAGCGACAAAAAGATAGTTCAAGAATGACTGCTCCTTTTATTACCAGTTTTAACTGTCAGAACGATCAAATTTGAAAAGTTTTAACAATACATTGGAATATATTAACTATGGATCCAATTTTAAAAGAAATTACTCCTCCCAAACCCCAAATTGTGTACAGAACCAGGAATTTGAAGGAAATCCTTGCATCCAGCTTGCTAAGAAGTACGATGTCATCTCTGCAAACCCATCCCAAATGTAAAGGATGTTATAAATGCGGTAACTGTAATATGTGCAGATTTGTTAATCCTAACAGAAGAAATTTCTTGAATCATAAGAATATATAATAAAGGAGTATATCAATTGTAACTCTTCCATGGTTATATACATGTTCTAATGCTCTTGCGGTTTAAAGTATGTTGGGAAAATGAAAAGAACTATAAAATTGCAAATACAAGAACATGTACGCAACATTAAAAATAAAGTCAAAACACATACAGTTTCCAAACATTTCCAGGAGATACATAATGCTAATCCAGATTAAATTTCTTTTATAGTGATAGAACTTGTGAAACCTGATGAAAGATGGGGAGATATCTTGAACAAATTATCAAAGAGAGAGATGTTTTGGATCTTTGAGTTAGAGACTTTATCACCCCTGGGTTTTAATGAAAGTTTTGAAAATGCCCCTTTTTTGTAGATTTTTAGTATCTACATTTTTGTTTATAATTGCTTATCCCCTATATATTGCAATTCGTCTATACAGCGGGAGACATGTGACATACCCAGATTCCTTTGCGGTATTAAAGACTCCCAGATGACCTCTACTCACTATACCTTGCAGCAGATATGACGCAATGCGTTCCACCTGCGATCCAACACTGCAGTACAATGTTTTTTTCCCCTTTGTATTTAGTTCCCCTATAACACTATTTAGTGTTGTGTTTCCCTATGTATCCTCCATAAGTCCTTGTTTGTATATAGGGCTTATTTTATTAAGATTTATCTATGAGTCCACAGGAAGTGATGTCATATAATTGCATACATGTGGCCTCTATCTCAATTTAGCAACTGGCTATAAATATGTTTAGTTTGCCCCATGAACACATCCCCTTGATGAAGTCTCTGCTATGAGATGAAATGCATTGGGTCTACCTCTATGGACAGATAAGCTCACTTTTATTTTCACTCTTGTACGTGTGCTACCTACCATTTGTTCGTTGTCTGGATTAAATAAATATATTATTTTTTAAGCTAATGCGGAGTCTCCATATCTTTGGGACCTAAGTGTTTCCAATTACATTGAAATATTTTATGTGAATAGTATTTACTCCACTAGACACATCTGTATGGTACACACTGTGTGATTGTTATGCTTTTCTTTTACATATACACTGAATTTACTTAATGGTCAGGTTACTGAAGATCATTCCTTTTTTAAGATAAGTCTCTGGATCCTCTAATTTTTCTTATGCACTTTACTTGGCACCTTATATTTGTTTTTACACTAGTAGGCGCTCCTTTATCTTTATTATATATATGTATGTATATATATATATATATATATATATATAAATATATAATTCAGCCAGCACATCCTTATGCAAAAAAGTATCAAAAATCTTTTTATAATGTCACATACTTAGAGTAATCATAAATGTCCAATAAAGGGAAGATCAACATCTGTAGAGTAGCTCATAGTGCAATGTAACTTCATTGAGCAATACATTTCAGCTCAGACACCAATAGGCCATGTAGAATACTCATCTCAATAGCAGAGTCACAGGTTCCCAAACAGGATAATAGGGCGCTATTATCCTGTTTGGGAACCTGTGACTCTGCTACTGATATTTGAAGGTGGAAGGTGATATGTATGACTGTGGTTTTCTTTCTGCAGTTTATGAAAGGAACATAGGGTTCTATAAACTAAGGGCCTGATTCAGAGCCGGTCGCTATTTGCGCTCGCTCGTCCAGAAAATAGGGGTGGCTATTCAAATGAACCGTTCGCTGTTTACGGTATGTTCACGCCTCTAGGTCTGAACGAGCGAACAAAACTTGCGGTCATTTTTTGGGAAACTACGCCCCCTGGCCGCTCGCATCCTACGTCATGTCCGCTATTTATTAGATTAATCGAGTACATCGAACAGGGTATGAGCTGCTCACTATTCTTGTGGTTGGTTTTTGCTACCACAATTTTGCGAGCAGTTCTGGCTATAAAATAACCCAGTGACGTGCTCAATGACGCTGCTGTTTAATTTATTCACACCCATAAAACGCCCGTTTTGACCTTTAAGCACGCCTGCGATCGGATCTCCACTCCCCGTTTTCAAGCACCTTCCCCTGTTACCACTCACATACGCCTCATCTTGTCACTCAAATTATCAGGCATTCGCTATTTTGCGAGCACATGAATTTCGGCCGCACTGACTGGTTCGCGCATGCGTATAACGATCCGTACGCATGCGCAGTTGGGCAAACGTTGCTCAGAGCGAACGAGCAGCCACTTGCGTCCGGCGCTGAATCAGGCCCTAAGCCTTGGAGAGCGATAAAGTGGACAGAGATAAAGTACCAACCAATCAGCTCCTAACTGTCCTTTTTTAAACTTAACCCTGTAAAGTGACATTTAGGAGTTGATTGGTTGATACTTTATCTCTGTCCACTATAACACTCTCCAAGGCTTAGTACATAGACTCCATAGTGACTGCCTCAAAAGGTAGGGGTGGGGGTTACAGGGGAGAGAGCATACTTCAGCCTTAGTCTTTCTCTATTGCACCACATTTGGGTCCACAGTCAACCACTGTGCTCCTCATTAGGTTATTACAGAAAACAGCCCACATAGAAGAATATCTTCATGTGTTTACAGTAATTTGTTGTAGTAGTAATAGTTATCAGATGCAATGTGCATAGGGGAGAACGGTGTGGCAGTTGTTTACGTACTGGAGAACCTATAGATAAGGTACTTGTGCATTTACTTATTGATATACTTTTGCAGTCAAGCCTATGAAAATAGCTGTAATCTTAAATATTAGATATCAGAGATATTTGCTGTGGTCCCTTCTTTGGTCTCAAAAGTAGTCCCCATAGCTTTTTATGAGTATTGAGAAAATGGGTAATTTTCCGAAAGCTTTTTAGAGCTTAACCCCAAAAGCTAGTACCATCGTAGCCTATTATATACATTCGAATAAGCCAGAGATTCCCAAACATGGTCCTCAAGGCACACCAACAGTACAGGTTTTAGAGATAGCCATGGTTGAGCACAGGTCATACTTGCCGACAATCAGCTCCCTCTTTCCGGGAGGTAGCTGATTGTCTAACAGTGGGGGGGTATCCAAATATCTGTGACACATTGGGGGCGGAGATGGGGCGGGGCCACATGATCGTGTCATCGTGGCACCGCCCCCTCTTCACAATGCTGTTATTTTCAGCACTGTTAAACAGGGGGCGGGGCCACGATGACGTGATTCAGCACGAATCGCGTAACTGGCCCTCCCACTGGGGATTTCCAGTGTATTCTGGGGGGAGGTCGGTAGGGTTGGGGAATGTCGGGAGACTTGCGGCCAAATCGGGAGTGTTGGCAAGCCTGGCACAGGTAGTTAAATCAAATTGACTGAGATACCAATTAAGTCACCTGTGCTCAACCATGGATATCTCTAAAACCTGAACTGTTATGGAGCCTTGAGGATCGCGTTTGGGAACCTCTGGAATAAGCTATAAATTACTATTTATTTTTGGTTGTGAAGGGCTCTTATTGGAGCCCAGGGGCATAGCTATAGTGGGTGCAGGTGGTGCCATTGCTATAAGGCCCAGAGTCCTATGGGAGCCTACATCCCCGAAACCCAGATCACATCAGCATTAGTGCAGAATAGCATGGTAGAAACAAGTAACATTTTATTGAATACAGAAATGGACAGTCTATAGACTATTCACCACAATACTACTGCACTCAATGCAGTGTATTGAGTACATTAGATTGTAAGTAGTTTGTAGACTGTCCCTTTCAACCAGCTCACCTCCTTGCAGCAGACTGCATGAGCACAATGGAAAAAAGAAAGTGGCCAAGTTCAAGGAGCCCACCAATGTGAACTGGGGAAATATGGCAAAGGGGCAAATTTATCACAATCCACATCTCAGATGCAGATTGACTGTGATAAATTCGCCCAATATCGCAATGTGATATTTCAATACATCACAAGGATGTATCAAATATCGCATGCAGGGACTTAGGTCCTGATTCAGAGGCGCTCGCTATTTGCGAGCGCTCGATCTGAATCAGGGCAGATTTTTTTATGTGGGTCACCCACAGCTGTTCGGGCAGCCTGGCAATGCTCGTCATTATCGCGGCCATCGGGCTTGCGACGAGACCCTTGTGGTAGGGTCTCGTCCACCGCAAGCCCCAGTGAACTTCCTGCTCTAATAGAGCAGGAAGTTCACTACTGACATCACGTGTGATGTCAGTAGAGTCACCCACAAACGGCAGGCGCTCCTTCGGGAACGCCTCCATTTGTGCAGCCACCCCCCCGACCCACCTACAAAACGGGGCGAGCTGTCAATCAACATCGACAGCTGCCCCGTTTTGCTGCGAGCCCCGAGCAAGTGAAGTTCTAACTCGTTCCATGGCTCGCACACTGCCCGACCATAGATCCGCTTGCGAGCGGGTCTTAATCAGGTCCTTAGCTTGCAATAAAGCTATGTCCCTGTGAATCCACTTCATGCACTTCTCACTTTATATTTCGAATAAAAAAATACAGCAAGAAGGTGTACGCGCATGCAAGCCTGCTCACCAACCCCCTTCCCACCAGCGCGACCGGTATCGCCCCCCGCATGTTCAGCTTCTTACCTGCTGGTGATCGGTGCTCGAATGTTGGTCCTCTGGAAATAGAGACCAGCTGACCGGGGTCACAGTGCAGGAGCCTGGAGACCAGAGGACATCACCGGAGCACCAATCACTGGTCCTTGGATGCAGGTAAGTGTTGGGGTTTTTTTAACTATTTTTTTAAAATTGACCAGCTTGTGGTCTATTTAGGGGTAACGTATGGGATGCCGGTGCTCTGGATCCCGGTGGTCAGAATCCTGATGCCGACATCCCGACAGGGTTAGGATACCAACACCTGTCGGTAAGTATCCTAACCCTACCCCTAAACCTAACCCAACATCCATGCAGCCTAAACCTAATCCCCTCCGCAGCCAAAACCTAGCCTCTCCCCCCCCCACAGCCTAAATCTAACCCTCCCCCCATAGGGACTAACTCTAACCCTCCCCCTTGTGCCTAACACCAATACTTACCGACAGGTTGCCGGCGATCAGGATGCTGGCACCGGGATTCTGACTGGTGTCGGGATTCCGGCACCGGCATTCTGAGCACCGGCATCCCGACAGCCGGGAAGCCAACTCCATCCCCTATTTAGACCACAAAGCTGATCACAGGGGCCGGCTCTACTCTGCCTGCAGAGCAAAGCAGGGGTCGAGGAAATAGGGGAAAGCCTGGCTAATGCCATCTGAAGATGGGGTTATTATCACAGGGCTTTACCCAGTATTCTTTCACAATTTATTTTTAGCAAATCTAGGAAATGCTATCTGCATACTAAAAATATGCAAATTAAAAGACTTGGATTATTTTTTTATGAAAACTGCTCCAAAAGCTCTAAAATACATTGAAGTCATACAAAAATAATGTGAAAAGGGTGTGAAAACACCTTTTTGTAATATTTTTTTTAGTAATAATAATATTGCGGCTGATTCAATTCAGCATACTGTTGATAGAGCCGAGAGGGAGCTCCCAGAGCTATTCAATTCAGCGCTCTGTTAGGGCAACTAAAATATTTCTTCTTGCACCCTCCTAGGGGTGAGAGGAGAAATCTGATTAAAGTGCCAGCTTTAGTTGCGAGAACCGGCATTCTACGACTGCAGTCAGACTAGTCCGACTAAACTGCGAGGTGAATTGAATAGCTCCGAGACCAACTTCTTGGTGCTATTCAGCTCGCTCTTAATTGAAGTGCCCCTATTGATAAATAAGTCCCATCATTTGAACTGGGGGTAATCACTATTCTACCAGTGGTGCTGCTTTCCCTAGTGGTACATCTCATCATATCCTAGCCTGTCTGTTCTGCTTTTTGAGCATGCAGCCTGGCTTGATTAGCCGATCCAGCAGCTATGAGCTACACCTGAGATTGCCTTGCTAATGGGGCCCATGCACTAGCGACGGATTGCTGTGTTAATGCGATCATGAAACCCGGCATCTCCGGATTGAACATGTTGGATTTCACAGATTTGCCGATCACAATCAAAATATGAGAGATCAGACGAATCGTGGAACATCAAGGGCTGCCGGTTGGCATTTCCTGCAGCTCACTCCCACCTAAGCCAGTTCATCGTGTCAGAACCATCGTGTCAGCGTCTGGGTGTCAGGCTACTTGTCACACTTTGACCTGTTAGATTTGGGCGTGCTGCTTTGCTGCCATTGAGAACCAAGCGGGTCACTGCAAACCCCCCTCAGTATCAGCTCCTTCAGTCAGCCATGTGGGTAGCATTCCTGATGCACCTTTTCCCGCGCCATCTCAGCATGGGCTCCGCCATCTTGACCATGTCACATGAAGCCTTTTCCACAAATTAGGTCGGCAGTTCTAACCACCTGGCCAGTGCAGCCTATAGGGAATAAGGGTGCCCTATTTAAGTCAGCTTGTGTTCTGATCTTTTCCTGGCTCCAGGCTGTATACCTACAGTTCTGTTCTGCTACCAGCTTACCTATGCGGTCTCAGCTTCTGTCCTGCAGTTATGTTCTGTTTGGCTCATTAGTGTGTCACTAGCTCATAGCTCTTCTCTGTTATTAACCACTGCTGCAGTCATCAGAGCTGTTTCCAACTTCTAGCGCAGATGCCAGTCCCCACCTCTGCTACAGCTATCAGCAATGCCTCCAACTCCCAGTGCAGTCTTCAGTACACTCTGTTCCTACAACTATCAGCGCTACCTCCAGTACTCTCAGCTGCTACAGCAATCAGCACTGTCTCCAACTCCAGGCACAGTCCCCAGGACTAACTGCTACTACATCTTCTAGCACTATCTGCAACTCACAGCACAGTAACCAGTACCGCCTCCCTACAGCTTCTAGCACTGTCAGCTCACTCTAAAGTATTCTGAATATCCAGTTCTCATTTCCGTCTGCTACCTGCTGTGGGAACCACTACACCATGTGGTCCGCCCCTTCTCTACGTCCGTAACCAGTTCTAACTCTCCTGGATCTTTGGCTATACCATCTACTACCAGTATATCTGCATGTTCTGAGAAGCTTAATAAGACCCCCAAACTTCCTACACTCCACTCACACTCCAACCCAACAATCCCTGAACTGAGTTCACCCAATCCTAGTGCCTTGACACTCCTGGTATGAGATTCCCCTTGTCACTCTGCTGTACCTCTGCCTACATTGCTGGATCTGTTCCTAGGACCGCTGGTCTCTCTGTGTTGCCAGTGTAGGGCTCGCCCAATGCATTTCTGAATACCTGCTTGGCTTTGCCTCTCAGCATTCAACTACCAGTATTTTCCTGATTACTAGAGATGGACATCAGAAGCCAATGGTTAGCAACCATCAATGTTTCCGATTTGATGGAAGTACTTTTTCCATCGAATACAGAGAATTTGATGGTTATCAGCCATCGGATGCAGCTTTCCGATGTCCATCCAGTGGCTAGCTGTGTGTGTGTGTGTGGGGGGGGGAGAAGCGCACACAGCTGCTCTGCATAGCAGAGCAATGGGTGAGCAGCAGTAAAATAGATACTGGTCGCATGTTCACAGCATTTAATCTCAGTGTAGGGGGAGCCTGGGGCTACCCAGCATCTCCATGCCCCATAGTGACGTGGAAAGGGTGCCACAAGGCTACAACCCCTTTTTGCCAGAGAGTATAACTATTGCAATGGTTATACTATCTAATGGTTGCGATGTGATGGGTAGTTGCCATCGCATTGCTGGATTTGATGATGTCGGAAGCCCAGCAACCATTTAATGCCGGGCTTCCGATGTCCATCCCTACTGGTTTCTTGAGTCATCTGACTCTGCTTTCATCAGGGCCGGCAACAGAAATCTCGGTGCCCGGTACACTGATGTCTCTGGTGGCCCCACCTTCTCACCACCAGCCCCGACCTCGCACCCACACATAACTCCCCTGCATGTGTGATATGTGAAGAATGTTAATGCTAACTGAAAGATATGCTGGCCTTTAAATAAAGTAAAAATACACTATGACTTACCACCACTGATGATGCAGGCAGGTCTTGATCACAGTGCTGTAGATGCCTCAGGTGTAGGAGGGATGGTGGCAGTAGCCATCCAACCTTAGTCCTCAGACCCTAATTTTCTGCTGCTAAAGTATTCTTGAGAGATAAAGATTCTTTCAGACCAAAAGCAATAGGAGTGTGCTCTATTCCTGCTCTTTGCAAATGCAGGCTTCAGAGTGTCCCATGACCCAGTCTCTCTGAAGCAGAACAAAAGTTCCGAAAAGACAATGAACTTTGCTTGTACTGCGGTGATCCAGGTCATTCTATTCAATCATATCCCATTATAAACCAATAAAAGGTGTAAATACCCTGCGAAGGGCTCCGTTCCTACTTCACCGAAGATTGAGGCTCCCATTTATCAACGAAGCATAGCCCCTTTAGTGCTCGCTAAAGGGGTTATGCCAACCTTTCTGAATTTAACAAACAGATTACCGCTGTTTGTCAAGCATCGCTCTCGTCATCGCATCTCTGTGAATCCCCAGTCCTAAGTATCAGGGACTCTAGTGTCATAGTCTCAGGGGGGGCTCTGAGTTTTCCACTCCAGTAGGGGGTTCATAGTGTCCGGCCCCAGGAAGGCATTCAGAGTCCAGCCCCAGGAGGGGTTTATGAGTCTACAACCCCAGGAGGGGTTTGCGAGTTATCCACACCAGGAGGAGTTTCTGAGTTTTCCGCCTCAGTAAGGGGATTCTGAGTTTTCCGCCCCAGGGGGGGTCTCTAGTGCCACAAGCTATGGAGGAGTCTTTATTGCCACAATCCCAGTGGGGGATTCTAGTGCCATAACCCTAAGGGGAAACTCTTGTCTGTCAGTTCCAGAGGGGGACTCCTGTCTGCCAATTCCATTGGGGGACTCCTGTTTGCCATTCCCAGTGGGGAACTCCTGCTTTCCAAATCCTGAGAGGGTGTCGTTTCTTCAACCTGTTAACATTTTGAGTGCTGTCCTGCCAGCTGCCAATCTGAGAGCTGCCCTGCCGGTGGCCAGTCTTGGCGTGAGTTGCTGTCTGCCCACGTCTTCAGTGCAAGGTGCTGTCTGCTCACTCCTCCGGGCGTTAGGTTCTGTCTGCTCACATGTTCGAGTGCGAGTTTCTCTCTGCTCACATGTTCAAGTGCGAGGTTCTGTCTGCCCATAATTTGCGGGCGAGAGGTTCTGCCTGCCCAGTCAGGGTCATCCGAGGTTCCTGCCCAGTGAGAGCCATCCAAGATTTCTGCCCAGCAAGGGCCATCCAGAATACAGCAAATTTGGGGCACTACAATATGACATAATATAAACTGTGGTCAATGTGAAGCAGAATGTGAAATAGGATATTTATTTGGGTCATAAAATAAACTAGGGCAATACTATAGGTCATAAAATTAACTAGGGCAATACTATGAGGCATAAAATGTGAAAAAGGTGGAAGCATCGGAGCACCTTCAAAATGTTGCTACGGGGCCCACAAATTTCTAGTTACAAACCCTGTTGGAGCCACTTTTCTGACAACAGAATCTTTGTAAATAGCTACTGAAAATAATTTCTATTGCTGCAAAATGATAGATTATGGTGACAAAAAGGTGGGAATACAAAACCAGATTTACATTTTTTTTAATATGCAATAAACAGAATATGATTGAAATCAATATTATAAACTGCATTGGAGCTGCTTCCCAATTTTTTTACCCATTTTATTACCGCTGCTTTTGTGTATTTCAGATGTGTTTTTTTCAGGTGGAGTAGTTGTCGGGAAACACGTGTCTCTGTAGGACCCCGCGGAGCAGTAGCGGAGGACCTGCTAACCACGCCTCCCTGCCAGCCTCGTGCTCATGGGAGGGGGGACGCGGCCAGCAGCAGCACAGTGAGTGAGTGAGGGCTGGATGGCGCGAGGACACACGGAGGAGGTAGCAGAGCGCCGCGCGGTCACAGGGAAAGCGGCGGGTGCGAACGGCGCTAGGAGGCTGCCTCTGGCTGCCGGACTGCAGGTAAGGGCGCGGGGTCAACCCCGAGCCATGTAGTGATCTGTACGGCAGCTCCGCTTCATGTCATCCAATACCAGTTGTAGGCTGCACAGGGGACTCAAAGTAGCACTCATTGTTGCGGCGCTGCAGCGCATGTTCCCAGTGGCGACCCCACACATAGCTGAGCGGCTACACCGTGGATAGGTGCAGGCTCTCTTGCAGCACTGTGTCTGTGTTTGTATTGTACATGTGCGCCGCCGTGTCATTGTGCCCAGATTGGATGGAGGGCTATGGGGAGGAAAGCATCGCTCCATTACCATAACAGTTGCTGGAGAAGCTTATGGAGCAGCCCGCGTACCCGGCGCTGCAGCTGTTGCCCTGTACACACATATACACTGCTGCCCTCTGTATACACACACACAATCCGTGTGCCCTAAGCAGGCACATTCCTCTACCACTCATCATCCCCCTGTCAGGTGTGTAAAATATTATTATCCGCGTATTATGTATGTGTAAATCGCCCTAGTAGCCGTCCTGATAGATGGATATCTGGTACAGCACCTGAGCTGTGATACTGTCACCTGTGTAAGATGAGATGAGTGACTGACATGCCCTCTAACAGAGTGTCATACTGTCTTCTGTAGTGTATGATATCTGATACACACACCAACCCCAGCCTCTGCAGATAACGCCATCAGTGCTCTAAACAGGCTACTATGTATTACTAAGCGCTGCAAATAGACTTTATTTTCTGCTGGGTGGGTGTGTCTTAAATATAAAAAGCAGCTACTGTATAGGCAGCAAAATAGTTAATGATACACCAAAACCTGGAATAGTGTGAATCACTGTTGGTTGGTCTTTTATATCTGCTGCGGTGCTACATCTAACATACAGCTTTGCTTGCAGACTTTGTTTATATAAGACATGCACAAATTTATATTTATGTAAAATTATCTTATTCTTAGAATCTGGGGGGCACAATGGTGTGTTGAGTTAATACATGCGCACAGTCTCCCTCTGAGTTGCAAGAAGCTTGGACTATGTTTTAAAATGTCAAGTATTGGCTTTATTCCTTAGAAAATATGTAGTGTTGCATTATAATACTAGCAGCACCTACTGCAGAGTGGCTGTGATCTAGTGGAAAGAAAAGCAAAACAGTGCAGACATGTTTTCTATCTCAGCAGTTTAATATACTCCTGAATGTATCGCTATACGCACTCCTATTCACAGCTGCCAGTGATCTCTCACACGTGCATGAGCTGGTGTATGTGTTGCTATGCACATGTATCATTGTATGCGTTGGTAATTGAAAGCAGCAGCATTATTAAAAGGGGCATGCGATGAAGATTGACAATACTGTTGATGTAACAGTCATGTTTTTATTAGGGAAAATAATTAATATTTGACTGCAAGTGATATCACTACTTCCATATTGCCTGGTTAGTCATTTGAGACTAAACACATACAGCCTTGCAATTACTTTAGATGACTACAGTATTCATATACATTACAACTGTAATTATATCTGCCACCTATAGGATATCACTGTCTGTTATGCAAAGTAATACAGAAACTATTGAGATGTCTATACTTATTTAAACAGACCACTTAATTGGAACCCAAGCAATTGGAAATACTATTTTTTTATATTTATTTTTTTTACATTTCTTAACGAAGGTAAACAAAAATAAGGTGCAAAACTACAACTCATACATTCATCACCTGACCCTAACTGTCCGGGTTTGTATAAGTTACACCTTTTTCCTAT
>JAUIMM010000396.1:6882500-6905000 GCA_031769625.1 Taudactylus pleione
ACAACTGTACAGCCTTTTTTTCCTGTTCATATGCTCAGTATAAATCTTATTTTATACTTTGTTCTATACATATAGGATATGATTTTAATGTTCTCTTTTTTGTTTTACATGTATGTAAAACATTGCTGTCTCATGTTCTGTTTGCAGCTTTCAGTTACAATGCTTTGTGTATTCCTAGCACTTCTAAATTACATTTTGATTCGCTTAATAACCTGCTACAGCAATATGAGGCTTACGGCAACACAGGGATGCACCTAAATGTCAGTGGGCAGTAATTGGAGGGTGTAGTTTTAGGCCACTGTAGATAGACTTTCAGTTTAATAGAGACCTTTTAGATTGGGATTTTGTGACTATAAACTGATATCTGTATATGCATAAACTTTGGCTAGAAACTGAGTTGTTAGTGAAATCCTGTACAGTTTTTGTAAATGTTGCTGTACTCTTGTGCGAAATTTAAAACAACTGAAGCTCTCTGGTTACAAACATCATTTTTCTGGCTCTTTTTTTTTTTTTATGAGCTAAAATTCAGCAAATAAAAATAAACAAAACTGTCAATGTGAGGGGTAGGCTGTGAGTCTGCAATGCTTGCCTTCAGTGCAGGGTGGGTTGGGGTCGAGGTGGAGGGGGCAGAACAGTGCAGTGAGCATTTCTGTTGCTCACGGCATCCTCTGCTTGCTGGCACCAGCTTACTCTTCTGTAAGTCGAGCCGGCCCTGTGAGCCTGATTCCGCCACTGTGTGTAGGGCAGTTTGCCCATGAGAAGGGCTCTGGTGAGAACACTGTAGTTTGTGTGCCTTGTCTACTTCTATTGTTCTGTGTTCTTTAACATAACAAATACCTAATTTCACATTTAGTCATTTGACAAATGTTTATTTAATGGACTTTCAAAAAGTACAGGGGGTAAAGGTGCCTATCCACTAGATGATTAAAATTAGCGATTGAACGATATCGATATCGTTCCATCATTGGATAATCGTTCGATAATCGTTTGCAGATTGTTTAAAAAAAATTGGTCTTCGACATCTTTCATCGTGCAAACATGCTGGTCAACCTGACGATAATATCAGGATCAGCATGTTTGCAGATGATTGTGCCTACACTGAACGACTGCTCGTTCAGTGTAGGCACATCAGTCTGACAAATGACTGCACGATTACAATGTCGTAAACGTGCAGTCTTTTGCCTGTCTTCTAGTGGATAGGCACCTTAACATACAATATGCACAACATAAATTTACAATGTAGGTGTTAAAACATAAGTCTAGTATTTCACAAAAGTTAAAACTACATATTTGTGTACAATACACACTCTTATGCTGGCCATACATGCTGCAATTATCGGGACGATCCGCCCGATATCGGCGGATCGCCGCGATAATTGTAGCGTGGGGGGAGGCGACCGAGGGTTAAATATTGCTCGGTCGGGCATGCTGGATTGTCCAGCATGCCCGTCTGATGCGATATTTACCCGGTAACTGTCGGCCGCATCGGGCAGTGTATGCCAAGCGCGGCCGACAGACAGACATTTCCTGTGTTCCTTCCTACGGAAGGAACAGGGAAATGTCTCCTCCCCCGGGGGCGGAGCGCAGATGTTGGGCTATACACTGTGAGATTTCTCTCAGTGTATGCTGGCGACATCTGCGGCTGGCAGCCGGCCAGATAAAATGTCTGTCGGTCTGACAGGCATTTTATCTTGCCGTGTATGCCCAGCATTAGTAAGTTCCAAGGGGACCATATCATACAATAATGGGAGTTTGGTTCAAAGTATTCTATGAAACAGATTATTTGATGTGGTGCATAAACTTGGGAATTTGATAAGATTAAAGATCACGACTACGGTCCACACATGGGTTTTGCAGCTGTGTTTGGCTGGTATAAATGGTGACCACCCAGTCCTAATCCTTTGGGGCACTATCCAAAGTATAAATCTCATCTGGGTGTAAGATTTCTGCTTTAGGAGAAAAGGTGTGTGTGTGGTTGTGTGTGGTTTTTTTTTAACATAAGGATAAGCTTGAGGAGATGTTTGTTTGGTCTGATAATAAGCAGTACAGTTGTTGTCAAAGATAGTAGAGACTCTAAAATTAGCAGTGCAGTGAAATATCCTGCTACAGGATGGGCAAGTTGCTTTCCCCAGTCCAGTATGGTCATCTGAGGATCCCCTCGGAAGACTGACAGTCCTGGGGACAATTCAGATCTCTTTACATGCTAAATTGCAGGGATGTCGGCATACCATATGAAGAGAACATGGCCTAAATGTGCTAGGTTAGGAATGATCAGCTGTAATCATTCCTAACTGCTCTGCAATGAATGCTCAGCAGTCATGGAGAATAAAGATGAAATAGCAACAGCCAAGAAAGTCATACAGCAATCCTCCAGAGTAAGCCCTTAAGCATAATGTTTTGACTACTCAGGTGTTTCTTCCCATTCATGTTAAGATTCATTCTATTTTATTTTGTCTTTGTTTCTGTTCTAATCTACGCTTGTGCTCTTCAGACATTGAATAAAAAGAAAACTGTTAAAGTTAATAATAGATCCTTTGCAGTCTGCGGTACGATACTGCCTGTGGATTATTCACAAGTGCATAATTGTGTGTTAATTTGTACACAAAAAAAGAGAAAGTTCAGCAGGACCAACTGCCTGAATAATGTAGCAGAAACATTTGTCCGTGATTATTCCCACATTGCGTGCATAGAAATAAATGCATGCAAAGTTGTACATCTCTAGGGTCCTCTCTGGGCATGATTCAGAGATGGACGCTTTTGCACGGCAGCTGCGTCTTTGGACTCAGCTGCTGTGCAAGTATATGCTAATGCCTGCAGGATGTGTCTGGATGTAAAAGACTCCTGCAGCCAGCATCTCAGATCCAATGTCTGCGTGCGAAGATGCAGGTTTAGATCAACATTGCAACCATTGGTTGGGATGTTTTGCAGCATTGGCAATTTGAGTAAGCCTAAGCTAACTCAGAATGGTCACCTCTTGCCCACTTGCGAGGCCAGTAAATCTGCATCAGAAGACGCAGACACAGGCTGTAGCACTCCCAGAAAATGGGGCCAATCAACACCAGTTTTCTGGAAATGCAGGAGGCCCCACCCCCAAACTGTCCAAACCTTCTGCTTGCAGGCCATGTGCAGTCCTCCCCCCATCACATAGGCAAACCATTCTCGCATAAGCAAACATCTCTATGTGAGTATGGTTTGTTATAGCCCAGTATGCAAATTGCACATTCAAGATATAGTGCAGCAGTTGAGTGTATGTTCAACTCTGCATCAACTCCTAAGTCTATATTTTGAGGAACCCAGGGAAGGAGGTTTTTCCCTCGATCTCTGCACCTATGAGAGGATTCAGGCCCGTATTCAATTAGCCACGATAAAAATTGTTATCGCTTGTTAATTTAAAGGGCATGTTGGCTGATAATTAAACTTAACGTGTCTATGCGCGCTCCAGTTTAATGCGCAATCCAATTGGAAAATGCTTTATCTAGCATTCGTGTGGTAATTCTTGCTGGTAATACCCGTGTTAAGTGTGGATGAAAATGGGGAAATCAGCCTGTACCCCAGAAAAATGCAAACTAATATTGGATAACAGTATAGAAGTATAAGTGGACAAAGGTAAATTATTTGGGGTTCTTAAAATGTGTCAAATGGCAGTTATAATCATTTTTCAAAAACAGTGACAACATTATTGAAAGCAAGCGTTTTTCAGCAAAATAAATATTCTAGATAAATCTGGGGTGCATCAAAATGCCTTTATAGAGTTATCTGTATAATTTTAAGCCACTTTAAAAAAAAAAAGTGTTAAACACATGTAACTCTCACCTGCTTGCCTTAATACTTCTGTTCCATTAATACAGCACCCCATTATATATGTCCAACATCTTGTAACTCATTCTGCATTTGCAGACTTTCACCCCAAAAATAGCTAATTTGAAGTGTCTAATCAGTAAGGAGTGTGTCCCAGTGGTTCTGAACCAAGGACCTCATTCAGAGCCGCACGCAAAATGCGAGCGCTCGCTCTGAATGAGGGCGGCCGCTTTTTCTTTTGAAAGTCTGCTTCCTGGCAGCTTGCTAAGCTGTGGGTTACAACCCGCAGCTTTAGCGAGTGACTAGGTGATGGTCGAGACCATCGTGACCATTGGGCTTGCGATGAGATCCTTGCGGTAGGGTCTCGTCTACCGCAAGCCCCAGCCAGCTTCCTGCTTTAACAGCGCAGGAAGCACCCTACTGACATCACTGGTGATGTCAGTAGGGCCGCAAGCAAACGGCATGCTTTCCTTCAGTAACGCCTTCGTTTGTCTGGCCACCCCCCCACCACGCCTGCAGAACGGGGCGAGCTGTCGATCAACATCGACAGCCGCCCCTTTTTGTAGTGAGCCCTGGAGTGAGAGAATTTCTCTCTCGCTCCGGGGCTTGCGCACGTGGCGCGTGCGCAGTGCCCCACCATTGACCTGCTTGCAAGCGGGTCAATGGTGGCCCACATTTGTACCTCCCCCCCCCCCCCCCCTTTTTTTTAATGGGGATTTTCTATAACTTTTCACCTGCTCAGGAGGTCCAGAAAAAAAGACACATTAACTCCTGTGGAGAATTAATGCACATTATAATTGAATAGCTCCTGTAGTGGGTTAGCATGGCTAACTGAATTCCTCCTTCAGAGGATGTTGGAGGGAAGATGTCTACAATTAATACTTTGATTAAGTATATGTGGAAAACTGAATATCACAGACGAGTATTACACTTATCCTTGCAGGACAGTTTTTTTTTTTTTCCTAACAAGAACTTTTTGTATTGACCAGATAATCAAATGCATGACCGCTAAAGTATAGAAATCGCCACATAAAAGTCAACTTAATGTTAAGGATAAGGTTTATTCTTAAAGAAATATAATTTTGTTACCTGGAAAACTGTCCTGAAAAACAGAACTACTATCCCATTATGAGGAGTACCCTCTTGTGGATCATGTGGATTGTAAAATGGACATTGGTCTAAAGAAATCCAGGAAGATGTTAGTCATGCTCTGCTGTTAAGAATGACAGAGAAGATGCACAGGGCTAAAGATGTTTCTTCTGTGATACAAACTTTTGGGAGCAGATTTACAAAAGTGGAATTTCTTTTAGGGCAAAGGGGAATGGCTCTTAGCACAAAGTACAGTAGGAAGTGCTTTCCATAACCCATTAGACCCCCAAATAGGGAATACTGCGCAAACAAGACAGCAGAGACTATTACATACTATACATAATATTTGAACCTGGGACAAACAATGCAATACTTAACTATTTTAGCATATTTCCGGTATCAAATCCCAACAGCGGCTTTCCGATGGATGAAGATCCCGACAGGAGCCTAGCGCTCTCACTCCCCATGGGTGCCTAACCCTAATCTCTCCCCCAACCCCCTCCCCCCCTCCCCCCTCCCTCCGTGGCTAACACCTAACATGTCCCGCTTACATTCGTTCAGGATGACAGCTGTTGTGATTTCTTTGTCGGGCTAAAGATAGGCGTCCCGGCCGCCGGTAAATTAACTTCATACCATTTTAGCAAGCTTCTCTCTTTGCCTTGTAGTGGGAAAAAATTTCAGATTTGAGTAGCAGTGGTTGACCATACTGTATCATTAAGCTGGACTCATTACATTTTTACAAGTCTTAAGTGCAATAATTAGACTTTCAAATGAACAGTATAGACCAGCTGCAAATATTTATGCAGTGTGAGGGCTATTTCACACATACCTGTTTTGACCAACCGGCAAAAAAAACTCCCAAAGGCGGATGTTTTTTTGCCGGCAATTTCACATGCAACCGCTTTGAGCCATTTTTAATGTTGTGGTTTTGTTTTGTTAATGTAGTAGGCATGCGCAGCAGCAGCTCCATTCAAAGATAGTACTAGTTTATACACAATAATTGAAAACCGTACTAACCCAACACATTGAAATCTTTCAATTCAAAACAAACCTTGCCACGCCTTTCGAGTGGCATTTCTATCTTTATACATATCTTGTGTTTTGTCTCATAAAACTGGTCTGTCTTCTACTAATATCATCAGTCTCTCAGTATCTGTCACAGTTGTCACTCATTTTGACACTCAAGTACCACATAACTTGGAAAAAATTGAATTGTGGGCAGGTACAAGCTCAGAAAAACCGTGTGTGTAAGCAAACCTAGCAACATCTACTTCACTGACTTGCAGTGACGGCACGAACACTGCACGGCAGCTGTCCTAGTCAGTGGGTATTCCCGGCTGTAACACGCTGACCGTGCCGTGTCCATGTCGCCTGAAAGAACCCATCTTTTTACATCGTTCATTAAAATGAGTACATGGCAAAAAACTGTCCGTTTTCTTGCTGGCCAGCTGTAGGTTTCCCCAGATAATTGTAGTTCTTTCCTAAAAGAACCATTATCAAGGCAAGAAATAAAAGGTCCCCCTACATTATACCAGGTTGACTTGCTAAGTTAGTTATGACCAAGAACATGTGTGAAAGTGGGCATGAGTACAGAAAACATCATAATAATGTAAAGATTTATTACATAGGGAAAATGTTTGAGAAGTACTTGTCTATGTAATATCATCTTCATCTACCATTCCTAGTGTTGTGGATAATTTGCAGTACAAGTTATTTTTTTTTATACATTTGCTCTTTGCTGTTAAATAAGAACCTCTGTGCACAGCAACCAACATGCAGTTCACTTTTATTAAGCTAGTGCACGTTCGACAAAGACAGCAAAGGTCTGATTTGTTTATTACTGTACATTGTTACTATGGCACGCAGCCAGTAGGTAGTACGAGAATCACTATAGCTCTGTAACTCTATACTGAAATCTGATCTAAAATGGTATTCTATAGAAATGAACTATTACTGTGTAAGAAAGTATCAATGTGACTCCAGGGCCTCATTTAGCAACGAGTTGTATCATACGCAACAAGTTGTAAAATGTTGTATTGCGTTTTAAAACTCGTTGCATTTAAAAAATGGTGCTCAAGCCAAGCAGCTCCCAACTGTCATTTTTCAAACAGAGGACCGTTAGGAACTGATTGGCTGGAGCACCGTTATCATACGCTACAAATTTTAAAACACGTTGCATATGATAAAACACTGATAAATGGGCCCCTTTTTATATTTACAAAGTATCTGTATATAACACATTTATTGGTTATTGTATGCCTTATTGATTTTTTTTTTTTTTTTTTTCTATAGTTATTCATGTTCTTGAATCTGCTCGTCATGATTTAGAGCTTGGCGATGACAAAGAAACAAAACAAGGGCAAGCTGAGTAAAAATGCAGCTATGGCAGTGGTTCCCAAACTTTTTTTAAACCGTGTCCCCCTAGAGTATCAGCATTGCTTTCACGGCACCCCTAAGCCAAACTTTTCTTACTGAGAAGTTTAGAAAAAAATGCAGTAAAGTGAAGTCACTTGTTCTTTCCTGTCATCCTTAGGTTCAGTTATGTGATGTTGGACAGGTTTGCACTTCTGTTTGTCCACATATTTACATTACATTGACCATAAATAATTTGATCTGGTGATGGACCACCAACCTGAGACACCCCTGCAAGTGTCTTGAGGCACCCCAGGGTGCCACGGCGCACAGTTTGGGAACCACTGAGCTATGTAAACAAATGCTCTTAAGTCCACTATTTATGTGGAATTGACAAGCACTAAAAAAGTTGGTTGAAGCATTAACAGACATTAGTGGCTACATTTATGAAAGAATTTGTAAATATTCTGACTTGTTAAAGGATAAGTATCGCTTATAGGTCAATCCAATTGGGTGCGAATTGCGAGTTGCTGTTTTTCCCTTTGAATTCGCATAGTGAATTCATTTCGCAATCCAATTAGCAACTCGCACTGAACCATTAAGACTGAATTTGCATTTCTCCATTTGTAACTCCCTGAGGGTGAGAGGTGGAAAGGAAAATCTTTATCTTAAGGTTTAAATGTTGGGAGACTGGGCCTGATTCAGACTTGGGAATAGAGTGAGATATATCTCTCAACTGTGAACCTGAACAAACCATATTGCAATGCAAGGGGTGTAAATACATACATTTTTTTACATGTAGGGTAAATACTGGCTGCTTTTGCATGTAGCCTACAAATACTGCACATCTTTATTATTACTCTAGAATTTAGATGTCAGTTTGGAAACACTCCTCCCAAATCTAAATCTTTGCACATTTTAAATCTGCCCCACCTGCAGTGCAACATGGTTTCACCAAGATGATCAGTTGAGCGAGAGATACCTCTCTCTATTCCCAAGTCTGAATCAGGCCCACTGTGCTGAATCCCTTGGACACCCTGCAATGACTAAGCAACTGGAAGTTACCAAGTAGCTTAATTAATCATGTAATTTTTTTAGGGTTAAAAAATGGCCTTAAATTACCCCAATTAACTTTTTGTGTGTGTGTTTAGGCACCCCAAATTTTTTTTTTTTATATGATCTGCCGATTGGTTACTGCTAAGCAACATCAGTATAAAGAGAGCAGACACTCGGCCGCAGACCAAACCCACTGACTAAGTCTGAAAGACGAAACTCGTTTGAGCGTGGTTGCTGGTGACGTTACGACGCTGTGGCGCTGCCTGATGGGAAGTGGAGTCCTATGAACTTGATCCGGAGCTGGGATCTTGTGTTACACCGCTAACTATAAGCGGCGGTAGTGACTGCACCTTGCCGCTGTATACGAGAGCCCACCGCTGATTGTGATCATGATTACTGGATTACCCTAAATTTATGTGTAAGTCTTTTATGCACTTTGATTTAAATATTAACTATACTTTACTCACTGTGGTGCGCATCAGTTTCTTGCTGCTTTGAGGGCACTTTGAAAATTAGTAAAAAAAAAAAAAAAGATAGAAAGCAAGCCACCACAAAATCACTTCCTCCCCCCCACCTGCTCCATCCACTATTTTTTTGCATTCTTCGCTTAATTTGTTTGAGATTAAACAAAAACCGTTTGCTTTTTTTTGTTTTGTTTTTTGTTTTAAAGCACAAATTATCCATTTGACACCATTTAAAAACCTTCAGTGCATTCCTAATGCCCACAAAAAGCCTATTTGTTCCTGCTAACAAAATTATCAAAATTGGGGGGGTCCAGGATGGTCTCCCCACTTTTTCATGCACTTCTCTTACATCACTTTTTGGCAGTTAATTCGCAAACTTCATCTGCAAGTACCGCAAATAGGCATTTTTTTTTTTTTTTAATTAAGTGCTTTTTTTATTGATTTTCAAAAAAGAAAACAACAAATAGACAAACATAAAACTAACATAAGCCAAAATAAAAGGATGTAGGACTAGCATATCATTGATGTCACATTACAATGAGCAAACAGACTAGCATATAACACATATACAACAATTGTCCATATATACATATACATACTCATAAATACATATATATACTTTCCCTTCTCGCACGCACCAATAATTGATTGTGTAGCATTATTTCCCCCATTGGTACTATTACATAACAGCACTAAATGAAGAATTGGAGACACAAAGCCGGTGATGTGCGGTCTGAGCATGAGCAGAATTAAGCCATTTGGCCCATATGTGTTCAAATTTAGATTCAGCGTTTCTAGCCAAGTAGGTATATTTTTCATGTGCAATTGTGGCAGATACTAAGGATAACCAATCATAATACTCCGGCCCTGTGGAGGCCATCCAGGAGCGGGCAATGCAAACTTTGGCCAACATGCAAACATTCAGTACATACTGACGAGTGTGTCTATCAAGCAAGTGGTCTTCTATAATTCCAAGCGTACATACAATAGGAGTAAGAACAGCCCGCGGAACTCCTGTAGAGGAGATTACCCTGAGTAATTTTTCCAGAATTACATAATCTGAGGACAATCCCAAAGCAAATGCCAAAAGTTAGCCGATGGGGCGCTACATTTAGGGCAATTTGAATCTGAACGACCACCAAACTTAAACAGACGATCAGGGGTTAAATAAACCCGGTGCAATAGGAATAGCTGGATTTGTTGGAAACGAATTGAGGTGGTAGCTAATCGTGGACATCCCAATGCATCTTGCCATGAATCGTCCTGTATTGCAACCAAATTAACCTCCCATTTAGCTCTGAGAGCTGGCAGATCATCATGGTGGTGAGCCTGCATTGCAAAGGAGTAGGCATGAGAAACAAAACGACGAGGTCCGCCTATAGACAAGAATTTTTTGACAGGGGAATCTTGAATGTTTGGGGGAGCATCGGGGAACTGGGTCACTAGCGCATGCCTAAGTTGCAGGTATCTAAAGAAATGTGACTGTGGGAGGCCAAATTCAAATTGTAACTGACTAAAGGATTTATTAACACCTGCATTATATAGCTGTCCCAAGGAGACCACTCCCCACCTGCCCCAAAACCCCCTGGTCTGCAACGCCGAAAGTTCAGGCAAAGCCCGAGAGCACCATAATGGAGTAGTCGGATCTAAGCCCTGTGTCATCAGAAGTTTTGAGACAGAGTCCCATATTCTGACAAATTGATTAAGTATAGGTAACATAGGGGCCAAATGTAATAGGGTGAGAGTTTAGAAAAGTGAGAGTTTCTGACACTTTTTAAACTTTGCCAATGTAATAGAGTCCAAAAACAAAGTAACAGAGTGAACTTGCATGTTTTTTTAGACTTAAACTCTCAAGATTTAAAATCTCAGATGTTTTCCCATTTTGAAGATAAAACTCAACCAATGTGAGCGTTTACTGCTAAACTCACATTTTCTAAACTCTCACCCTATTACATTTGGCCCATAGTGTTAGATATATTACCACTAAGTAGTGCCTGCAGAGGTGTATGACCTGGAGTAACTTGGGAGATCATAACAGCATGCAGGGCCAGAGGGTCAGTGTCATTTATCCAATGCCACAAATGCGCCAGTTGAGATGCAAAATAATACATGCGAAAGTGGGGAAGTGCCAGACTCCCCTGTGAACGAGGCCTAGTAAGCACATCCAATTTTATGCGAGCTCTGCGATCTGCCCAGACCAAGGAGACCAAACAGTTTATTTGATGGAAAAGTTTTTGGGGAAGATAAATCGGAGAGTTATGGAGTACATATAACAGTTTAGGTTGTAGCACCATTTTAATTAAGTTGATACGCCTGGTGAGTGAGAGAGGAAGTTTGCTCCATGTCTTTGCCCTAGCCCGTAAATAGTCCACCTGGGGCACCACATTTAAGGTCACATATTCTCGGGGAGCATTAGATATCCAAATACCAAGATATTTAAAGGTATTGACCCACTTCAGCGGAAGTGAAACACTCGAATTCACAGGGCATGGCCCTCTAAGGGGGAGAATACAAGATTTATCCCAATTTATTGTAAGTCCCGAGAAACTACCCAACTGAGTAATGAGATCAAGAACATGAGGCATGGAGCTGGAATAGTCAGAAATAAAGAGCAACATATCGTCAGCGTACAACGCCACCTTGTCTGTTCTGGCCCCCAGTTCCAATCCCCTGATACTCCTATGTGCCCGAATGAGACAAGCCAAAGGCTCAATTGCTATAGCAAACAGGGCGGGAGACCAAGGGCATCCCTGTCTTGTTCCATGCGATAAAGGAAAGGAAGAGGATATAAAACCATTAACTGACACCCTAGCTGTTGGGGTCGAATATAGGAGCTGAACCCATTTTATAAACCCAGGGCCAATCCCAAAACAGCGCATGGTCTCCCATAGGAAGGGCCACTTGACAGAATTGAAAGCTTTTGCTGCATCCAGCGAGACAACAACTGAGGAGGACCCTTGCCCACAAGAGACCTGCAAATGAGTGAAAAGGCGACGTAAATTAATGGATGTGGACTTGCCGGGCATAAACCCCGTCTGGTCTGGGTGGGCAACAGATAAAATCACTGTAGCTAATCGAATGGCCAATAATTTAGCTAAAATGTTAACATCTGTAGGGAGAAGGGATATGGGTCGGTAAGAGTCAGAAAGCCTCGGATCCTTCCTCGGCTTAGGCAAGACCACAGTAAGAGCCTCTGACATAGATTGTGGGAGAGCAGTGCCCTCATATAGCTGGTTAAACAAGTCAAGGAGACGAGGGACATAAAACTGACTGCTTCTTGTACAGCTCTATCGGAACTCCATCTAACCCGGGTGCCTTACCGCCAGGGAATGAACGCAAGGCCTCATCTACCTCCTCCCGAGTCAGGGGAGAGTCCAAGTAATCCCTGTCCTCCGCCGTCAAAGTGGGCAATAATATATCTGTGAGATAGGATTGTACATCGTCTAACGTGCAGGTCAGTCAAAGCCTTATAAAATTGTACAAAAACTGCAGCAATATCTGGGGTCTGTATCTGGGCCACCCCAGCAGAATCAAGAATTTCAACCACAGCTACAGGGGGCCTCTCTGCACGTGCCAGATTAGCAAGGTAACCTCCCGGCCTGTCAGCCAAGGCATAGTGTCGAATGTGCTGCAAACAGCAGCCTATACTGAATCTTAGCCAATAGTAAGTCACTCCATTCCTTCTGCGTGGCAAGCCAGGCAAGTTTGGAAGAGTCCTACCCATCAGACAGATACGCTGCTTCCAAAGCCCTGCAGGAGGATTCCAACTCTTTCTCATAGTGCTTGTAGGAAGATTTTAATTCAGACACATGTATAATCAGGGTACCCCTTAAAAAGGATTTAAAGGCATCCCAAACTACCGTAGTGGAAGCCGAGCCATGATTATTAGAAAAGAATTCACTCCAGGTAGCCTCTAGTTTTGACCCCGCTCCCATACGAGTTAACCAAAAGGGGTTGAGCTTTCAAAAGGAATGCCCGCATTGACCAATCAGGTCCAACCCAAGTACTAATGGGGAGTGTTCTGAAATCCCTCTTGCTTCATAAACAACTGACTGAAGTTTAGGCAACAGATTGGGGGAGATCAGGGCAAGGTCAATCCTGGAGAACGAATGATAGCTACGTGAAAAACAGAAATATTGTTTCTCCGTAGGATGTCTCGTCCTCCAAGCATCCACCAAGCCCAGCTCTGCCACAAGGGCCCCGAAGCGACCACTACTGGAGGAAGAGGAACCAGAGGCATTGCTCCACCTATCAAGAACAGGATCCATTACTTTGTTAAAGTCCCCCACACAGATTACAGGTGTATCTGGAAATCTAGCCATAAATTCAGCTGCTTTTTTCATAACCTCAGATGAGTACGGGGGTGGGATATATATAGCCAATAAAAGAATGGGGGCAGCATTTATTCGACATTGTAAAAAAACATACTGTCCCCAAGTGTCACTTTGCAGGGAAACCAACTCAAAACCAAGTGATCTGCGTATAAGGATTGAAACACCCCTGGATGATTAAGTGTGTTAGGTATGGTAGGCCCAGCCAACCCACGGTTTTTTGAGTGACATTAACCTACCCCCCAGCAAATTTGTTTCAGTAAGGCATGCAATGTAAGAATCATATTGTCGGAGCTGCAGGAGGACTAAGGATCTTTTAATTTTATCGTTAAGACCTCGGACATTCCAAGATACAATTCTCAATGGATTAGCCATCATCCCAGATTAGTACCAGATACTAGCAACAATAGACAGCGGATAACCTGCAAAATAGCATTAGAGTGTGCGAGACAAACAAATAGACAAATTAAATATACAATGGTATATGTATAGAAGAAAGCAAAAAAAAATTGACATGACATCTCTATAAGAACATCCCTTGAAAAACACAAAAAAAAACTAAAGAAAAACCCCAACCCTTATTCCCTCCACGTATACCTAACCCCAACTTCGGCATACCTAAATCCCTAACTATAAATCCTAACAACTATCCCTGTACAGCAACCCCCTACAAAGTACGGAGCAAAGAATTTAGATGACCCCTAGACATGAGGGAGCTCTCCAGCCAATAATGCCCTCTGTGCCCCTGCAAAAAAACATACAACAGCTGGGGAAGGTGCATAAACCCAAACATAATACATACAGTAGAAAGGTGACATAGACTTATAGCGCAATCAGAGTACAATGCAATAAACCGACAGATAAAAAATTGTCGTTATTTGCAAACAGTAATGATATGAATATAGTGATCTCGTAATGCTATCAGTCTTATTGTCAACCAAGAAATAATAACTTGAAGATCACAACAAGCCATAAGCGCCCAGCCTATATGAGAACAACAGTCAGTAACCATAAATTAAGCATAGTTACGTGAGTTCAAGGCAAATTATGATCCATCTGATTTAATCTTCAGCCACCTGTCTGCGACCAGGCCTGTAACGATCTAGCCATAGAGCAGCCTCTTTTGGAGACATAAAGAACTTTGTTTCCCCGTCAGCAATGACTCTTAGCTTGGATAGGAATAACATTGCATATGAGAGATTCAGTTCACAGAGGCGTCTCTTAATTGGCATAAATTGAGCTCTCTCCTTTTGCACATCAATAGAAAAATCAGGAAATACTGAGACACGGCAGCCATTCCTTTCCATAGGACCTTTGACACGAACTAGCCTGAGTACTGAGTCACGATCTTGGTAGTGTAAGAATTTGGCTATAAACGTGCGGGCAGGTGCTCCAGGTGGCGGTGCCCTAGTAGGGACGCGATGAGCCCGTTCCACCGCAAAGTGAGAAGTAAAAGCATCGCGACCAAAAACTTCCAGGAGCCATTTTTCTAGAAATTCTTCCGGATTGTTCCCCTCCTCCTTTTCTGGCAATCCTACGAAGAGAACATTGTTGCGACTTAATCGCCCCTCCATATTGGCCAACTTGCGTTGCACGGCCGACCATTCGAGAATCCAGGGTATTAACTCGTACTTTAAGCGGGGAGAAAGAGTCTTCCAAGGTGGAAATACGTGTCTCCGCCTCACGAACACGCTGTAAATCTTGATGAATAACAGTCAGATCAGACTGTACAGAGCCAATCTGGTCAGCTAAGCGCTTCTCACTGGTAGTTACAGCATTCAACACCTGCTGCAAGGTGATCTCCGGGGCCCGCGTAGCAGGAGGAGCTGTATTTAAAGGAGGAGATTGATCGGGTGTTTCCACAGGATCTTCCTTCTGTGTAGTATTAGACACAGGGTTACGGGAGAAGCGCTCCAGTTTAGCAGCAGCTGATGTGTTGTTTGTTTTCCCCATAGCTGAAGGGCAACACAGACTACTAATATAGAGAGCTACTGGAGGCAGAGAGTCAATGGGTTAACAAAGAAGAGAAAATGGCTGCTACCAGGAAAACAGGATACAGCTTCACTGCCCCATATACCAGCACTGAGCAGCACAGAGCCTCACAGCCCCAGAGAAGTGAGAAGACCAGCGCTGTGCAGCAATGCGATGGATACCTCCAGCACTGCTGTTCAGAAGATCCAGGGATGAGCAGAGGGGTGTCAGGCACTCACCCACAGCAGCTCCACAACCAGCTCCGGCAGGCTGCAGGACCACCTCGTGGCAATCCTAGGAAACACCCGGCAACAGAAGGGCAGGAGGAGGAAGCACGTGTCCCGCAGCGCATATCACGGCTGGAGAGCTCAGCAAAGTGCTAGCTACTCCATGTCCATCTTGGCCACGCCCCCTCACAAATAGAAATTTTTAATTGGATTGGAGAATTCTGGTGCGCACATTCGTGCGAAGCCATTGAGTTTCATGAAACACTGGCATTTCGCACCTAATTGGACTAAGTCAATAGAATGAAAGCTAAAAGCAGTGGGAACTCTAATCAATTTGTGGTGCGTATCTTGCATTTTTTTTGCAATGCACAGGCATCAGAACAAACAATCTAACTACAGGTAATGCAAGGACATACACATTTCAGTTGAATCTCTCATTGCGACTAAGTGGGCGGAACTGGGTAAGCCACTATCCCAGAGGTTCCCAAATGTGGTCCTCAAGGCACCCCAACAATTCAGGTTTTAGAGAGATCCATCGTTGAGCACAGGTGGTTAAATCAAATTGACTGAGGTACTAATTAAGTCACCTGTGCTGAAGCATGGATATCCTTAAAAGCTGGACTGTTAGGGTGCCTTGAGGACACTGTTTGGGAGCCTCTACACTATCCAATTATCTGGCCAATCAGCCAGTGTGTTAGAGCATCTGTTTAAAACGCTCTTGCAATGGTTGGATCGGGAGGAAGAGATAGCATATGTTGTATACACTATATTGTTCCCTACCTCCCAATCCTGTTGTATTGATCAAAATTAAAGTATACACTGAGCAAGAAATTACTCGGTAAGTACAGGTGAGCACCAATCCGATAATTGCTCTGTCGGATCAACAACACTTATCGGGTAGTGTGTACCCAGCTTAAGTTCACTTAGGGCATGTCATTGGAATTGCGGACTATGCATAGTTTTGCGTACACTCAAACACACCTGTTTTCAGATTAATCTTTTGTACCTAAAAGTGTGCATTAATTATGATGATGGGTTTGAAATGAAGCTTATGAATAAAGGAAGCGCAGTCACAGATGCATCCAACTGAATATGGGTGAATTATATACATTTAGTACTGTGCATGCATTGCAGGAGCAATTGTGGCTGGTTTACATTCAAGTCTGCAACGTCCGCAATATGTTTATGGAGAACATTGATTTGATTAGTAGCATACCTAGAGAAATCCAATAATATTTATATTCCATCAATATTTGCCTTAATCATGCAGATACACCCGTTGATTACATGATTTAAGGTAAATATACTGTTGATAAATAAGCCCATATGTCACTTAATGTTACACAGTTAAGTAGTAAATACTGAGCTGTCCAGACACTAGTAAGATGAGTGCGCTAAAACTATATGTACATCATTCTATTCCAGAAAATAACTTCTTTGCTCGAACCATGAACATATTTTATACTTAGACAGTGCAGGTAATGAGTGGATGCACTGTCTACAGTTTGTTCTACTCTTCCTTCTTCCCAATTAAATACCCCACATGTGAATCCTTAGAGGTGTATTCCAGTAGCATGCTGTGCTCATAGCTGGAGCAGAATAAACCTTCTTCTGTTCAGTCAAGAAACTAATGTGCGTAATACACTTTTCAAATAGCTTTAGAGTTCAGTTTTCTTATCTATAAATTGCACTGCTGCAATTTTAGTTAATGTTGCATTCTTTGTGTTTTCTTCTGTATGGCATGGCAAAATTGGACATTTTAAGCAATTTGTATTTACACATAAAAAAAAATAGCATTATAACAAAAATGATCTTATTGTGTAGGTAATGTCTCTTCCATCTATTTTACTAATAATGATATAATATGTATTAAAGACTCATCTGAAATTGACCAATTGTACAGGAATTTAATTTCTATCTGTATGTGTATATATATATATATATATATATATATATATATATATATATATATATATATATATATACACTATAAAAAAATGACATACAGTGCTAATGCTGCAACTGAAAAAGGTGAGACAACTGTAGAATAGCTTACTCCACGTTTGGATTCCTGTTATGGAATGAGTAAGTCTTTCTAACACATAATTAACTGAAGTGACCTGGTCATTGTTCTATTTTATTAGCATCCAGTGGAGAACCTTTTCCTGGCTCCATCCCAAGGTCACCATATACCAAATATCTGTACTTTTGTAAAAGAATATTGGAAACCTTGTTTGAAGGCTATAAGAAAAAAAGAGAAAATGGTGGGCGCTAGTATATAGCTATTATTGTTTAATGAGGCGCCGTTACAGCTGCCCCCACATAGGTGGATCTGGAACTCCACCTCAAAAATGGAAACCAAAAGATACACATACAGAAAATGGGAGCGCTAGTAACAGCTGCTGGTTTGAAAAATATTAAAATTTATTGAACATCATATAATAAAACATATTAAACCACTTAGATCCTCTGATAAAACCGCCGTGTCATAGGGCGGAGGAACGCGGCAGTTGACCACTGAAACGCTAGCCAGAAACACAAAACCGGAAGTAGCAACGTGAGTGGCAAGGAGTGCTGTGGATCAACAGTAGAGGTCCCTCTGCCTGAGGACCTAAGCATCCCTGGATCACTTGTTGCACATACTGGACACTGTATCAGTGCATAGCAACTGCTTTGTATGCCCAGCCAGGAGTGCTGAATATCCTCCCCCTTTTTGGGGTAGAAGACAGGATCATCTTACAAAAGTCTCATACTCTTAAAGCAAGTGGCTGGATGGTAATGTACTTTACATAAGAACCAATAGGATTTATAGTGACTGCATTGTCCATCTGCTTATTACTAATCCCTCCTATATGCTCACTAACTGTGACTGAGTTCTAACACTCTACACTTTGCTGCTTAACCGTTCCATACAAGACCGGTGCATAACTTTTTTTAAATGTGTTTTTAAAATACCAATTTTTATATTTTTGTATGTTGAATTTACATTTTTTGTTTGTTTGTTTTGCTATTAGCCGGATCCATGCATTATAGATGTTGTGGCATAAGGCCTTATAATATCTCCATCTGCGTATTTTAAGTGGTTTAACATGTTTTATTATATGGTGTTCAATAAATTGTAATATTTTTTTAAACCAGCAGCTATTACTAGCACTCCCATTTTCTGTATATATCTCTTTTGTATGAAGGCTACCTTGGTACAATGAAAATGAAGGCCTTGGCAATAAGTTATGCAAGTTGGAAACGGTGGTCAGATCAAAACAATAACTGATTGTGATATCAAAAGATTGAAAATGCACCTCCTTCTCCACCTCCTCCTCTGTTACACCCTTAAGCTAGCCAGACACTTAAAGGTTAGCTTTCCAACCAGCCAACTAGTTGGCTGCTTGGAACGAAAATCTGGTAATGTATGGGAGCAAATGACAATCAGCGGTTTGCTCCCTTATACCGGTAAATAGATAAAAAATGGTCAGTCAGACCAGTTTTGGTTAAATCAATTTGATTTAACCAATTTTGTCTTAACGAACATTTTTGTCCGTTATCGATCAAATGGTCGATTGTCATCTGCTCCCATACATTACCATATTTTTGTTCCAAGCAGCTAACTAGTTGTACAATTGAAAAGATGATCTTTAGGTCTATGGTCAACTTTAGGAAAATGTCATATTAATTTTGCAGGTCCATTCAGGGATCATGATCATCTGTTTCTGATAGGTGTGGATGCACATTTCATGTCACCTTAAGTCCACAATATGAAGTCTATGTATGAGAACTTTTGCTGTTTTGAGAACTATATTCTCCAGAAATGGTTTACCTGAACAATGTTGTTGTTCATAGTGGAGGTCATTTAATTTCAGAATAATTCCAGAAATTATTGAAATGTGATGGCATAAAGCATTTCACCTCAGCACTGTACCACCCAGCTGCCAATAGAATAGCTGCAGGAATTATTCAGACTCTTGAGAAGGCTATCAATGCCATGAATATGTTAATACAGGGCAAATACCAGCAATGATATTCCTCAGCATGGAGCAGACATCTTGTTGGGAAATTATTATTATTATTGTGGTATATGTTGACAGTCGTTATGTCAACATGGTCATAATGTTGACTTTTACCATTTTAACAGTCGTCATGTAGACAGTGATGAAATGTGGACTGGCCAGAATGTCGACATATCCCAATCACCCAGCAGTAACTTACCGTGCTCCCAATGTCTGCAGCGAGCCCAGTGTGGTTTCCAGGTCCCGGTGGTCATGTGACTTCTGGGTTAGGACTGTGATCCTTTGGCGTTCTGGAAAACAGACAAAAATGATCGTTGAGACAAATTGGTTAAATCCAATGGATTTAACCAACTTGTCTGAATGACCATTTTGATGCATTTTCCGCTATAAGGGTGCAAATGGCTAAACCCGGTCTAATTGGGCGCCACAAGCAGTTTTTTTTTTTTTTTTTTTTTATCACCCCCGTCTAAACAGGCGGTGGATAAGGCCCGATTGCTCGTGCAAGGATAAATTAGCCTCTCCCATTGAAACAAGTTGTGCATAAAGAAATCCATAACAAGCAATTCAAAAAAATATGATCAAACACTGATAAGTTTTGATATTGGTCAGAAAGCATGAGAGGACAAATTCTAACCAAGAAAAGTAATTTTATGGTCTGGTCCATTAATGTATACTGTCGTTGTTGGAGTGAGTTTATGGCATCATTATGTAGATCCCATCCTTAATACACAAGGGAGATAAGTCACAAGTTCAAATGTTGAATAAATTTAAGAGCTAAATCCGATGTTATCTGAAAAACTTGAGGTGTCTTCTACAGAAAGATCTAATTTGACAAGAAGTAACTCCAGATACTCTAGTTGTTACATTAGTTATCTAACAAGAATGCTAGTCCTCAACTGTATTTGAGAAAGTCAGTCTCCAAAGGAAGTAAAACTTACAATTCTGTGCCCCAGGGTTTCCTGAAAGGCAGCTGACACCTCCTCAAAGACTCAATTTATATTCTAAAATATTCATACAGTGAAGATATTTGTGATTTAATTATTTAATTGCACATTTATCACATTGTTATCTGAGTGGGAATGAGTGTTTGTATATGTGAACTACTTTATAGTTCAGTGTAAGTAAATGTTAGTGTGTTCTAAGAAATGTATCCTTGTGTACTGCTGTCATTCATAATCCTACTTAACGTCCCTCTGACTTGCTCAGTAGGTGTCAGGACGCAAGTGATGACATCACTGACACTGTTCGGAGGAGTTGGAATTTAGGCAAACTATCAGTAACTGTAATGTAGCTGTTACTAAATAAAAGTGTTTTTCGTTACTCAATCAGCTCTGATTAACCATTTATTAGCACCAATTTGCAGGAGACATTTTTCAGAAATGCTTTGTGAAACCATATTGCCATCTAATGACTTACATAGCAACTGACCTGAAAGTGGTTGCTCCGTTCACCTATTTCATCTCGCTCAACAGAAATCTATATAATAATCATGCATGTTCTGGTCTCAGATATGCACGGTAAAATGCAAGCAACTCTCCTTCCGCTAACTGCTCCCACAGAAAGAAGAGATTACAGGAAAGTGCACCAGAGCAGAGAGGAGACCCCTTGACCCAGAGAACTCTGGGTCCAATATGATAATTTATGCATTTTGCACATGTGCTCAGAAGTAAACTATTCTGCAGCCGGTGTTCCTGACACTTACAAGAAGCTAAATTATTTACTTACCAGTGAGATATTATAGGTTTACATTAAGGCTGCGATGAACATAAGATATGAAGAATAACTGGTTTGTGAGTGGATGTGGTTGAGAGGACAAAAAGTAATATGGAAGGAGAAATGGCACAAGGTACAGGGAGGTTATTAAGAAGGCTATTGCTTGTGGAACAGGGTACTTCAAATCTTGTCCCTGAAGTAGTAAACAAGATCTTGGGCAGTAATGGTAGTGAGATGTTAATGTGGATTGGTTGATGGATATTTAAATGTATTAATAGGCATTAGGAGTTAGTCTCATCTCCATTTAGAATCCTATCAGGGGTATTCAATATGGGAGCGAAAAGTCTGTGCTGGACTTTTCGCTCCACATCGGAGATTTTCCAGGGATAAAGTATCGGGCGCGCGCCTGCTTTATCCACGTATTCAATATAAAAGCTATGAAAACAGGAACCTGCGAAGTGGGATCTGCAAAAAAAAATGAAATTTACCTGGAATCAATTGTAGGACCCCCCTAAAACTGTAAAAACATGGGGGATCACTATGGGTACCCCTGTTTTAGCCTGCAAATGAAAGTTGGGGATTTAAATAGCCGCAGCAGGTGTTTTTTTCCCGACATTGAAGAAGTGTTGCAGAAGAGCACTTAGGTTATTTTTTTCATTTTTTTTAAGTGGTCCCATCTAATTTGGGGTACATGAAAATGGGTACTAGCAAATTTTTATGTCCCTAAAGTAATTTTTTTAAAATTCTGCAACTATGCACCTGTCGCTAATAATCTATTCTAGAAAACACCTGCCACATACTTGCAGAATAGCCCTGAACCTATTTCCCTATTGTTAAACACTTTTTTTTTTTACCCCAATTTTTTAATTAATTTTTTGGGGTGTCCCTATTTTTTTAAAACTTTTTTTGACAGTTATTTTTAAAATGTCATTACCAGGGGTGCAGGCTATTTTTTTTAAGCCTGCACCCCTAAACCCCAATTCTGCACTTTTTTTCGCCACCTATTCAGTGGTGAAAAGTTATCCCCGTTTTTTTTCAAAGACTTTTCGAACCTGCGAAAAGTATTTGAAATTGAATACGGTGTAAAACCAAAACCTGCGAAAATGACGTCATCGATGCAAAAACTGAGTTTTCGCTCCATGTTGAATACCCCTGTATGAAGTATATTTGTTTGGCAGTGCCCAGTATGCTCTGTGAGTGTTAAACGGGCATAATTTGAGAAAGTCATCAGAGGTTGAATACTTGCGAATGATGTAATACATTGTGGGAGAGCTCTTGAAGGCAACATCTTTCCTTTTTGTGCTATGGCTGAGGTCATGGTCACTACTGGGAAGAAAGAGTAGATGGAGCCAATTGACTGAGGCCTGTTGCTTGGCTATAATTTAAGATGTGAACCTGTCAGATCAGGAAAGGAAAATGTAGAATTTGAGGAGAAAAGTTGTTGGGGAAATTAGAATTTTTTTTTTTTTTTTTTTAAATGAATGAACAGTACTTC